>OY755250.1:62899927-63012427 GCA_963576725.1 Azorinus chamasolen
TTCCAGATCAATATTGACCGATCAATGTAGCCCCTGATCACTACATAAAATTAATTTGACAGATGATATTTATATATAAGGAGCGATAGTTATAATATTTATGCAGAAAGTAAGAATATCATACGCACGGAACAGGTTATTGTATGAGCCTTATGTCTAGTCAGATGATCTGGATTCGATCAGTGTAACCCCTGATCACTATACATAGACTTTGACAGAAAATGGTAAAAAGAGCGATAATGATATCAATAGTTATGGCAAATTTGCAGAGTGAAATATCATGAGTCTTAATCACTGTAATATGATCTGGATCCAGTAAATGGATTAGCAATATTATTATAAAAACTGTCGGTTATCACAGTAGAAAATAAAATTATTATAATGGGACGTAATGGGATACGTCACTTCATAGGATGTGAATAATTCCACAGACCACCGACAATATTTATTTTATTTTTTACAGACATTTTGTACTAACTAAAATTGCATTTCAAAAATGTATTGGATGCAGATAATCTAACAAGAAGTAAGACTTATATTAAACTTGTTTCATGCGTATGACATGCTAAGGCAGATACAGATGGAGGCATGACTCAGTCCTCAGGGAGTTAGCAGACTGGCTGGAGAAAGAGAGGAAGAAGGAACGACGAAGTTCCCCCCACTACAGGCACATTGCCTTTGTCAAGTCTGGGGAATCTGGAAAGGGTCAGAACCCACAGAAGTCGTCAATCCTGGAAGGCACTACAGGCTGGAACATGGAGGTGGACCTTGAGAAGAGGCTTGTGTTCCCAGACGTGGTTCAGACAACCCTGAGACCAGATATCGTACTGTGGTCTAGGGCAGGGAAGAAGCTTGTCATTGTAGAGCTGACAGTAACATGGGAAACAAGGTGTGAGGAGGCATACGAGAGGAAAAGGGCAAAATACACAGAGCTGTTAGACCTTTGCAAGCAACGAGGCTGGCGCACATGGCTATTCCCTGTAGAAGTTGGTGCAAGAGGGTTCTGTGCACAGTCTGTGTGCCGACTGATGACAGCAGTCGGATCAACGGGCAGGGATAGAAGGAAGGCTATCCAGAGACTCTGCCAAGCTGCTGAACGTGCATCAAGCTGGTTGTGGCTGAAGCGCGAGGACAAGAGCTGGAAGCAATAGAGTGCAATCGCTCATTAAGTAGGCTGAAAGAGGAGAAGAGCTGAAAGCAACCAACCAACACACAGTGACTGATCGCCACTGTGGGCCCACCGTTATGAGGGTGTTCTTGGATGTAAAAGGGCCGAAACACCTGATGAATAGCGGATTCCAAGCTGATGATGTTGGTCTAAGGACTGTATTATGCAAAAAAAGGTATATAATTATCAACCCCTGTAATATTGGGCTGTAAAATTCCAGGTGGTGATCAGGGGCCGCGCCGCACTGATCGTCCAATCTTGGTCATCTTGATTTGGAAAACAACACAACGGGACAATTTATTCTTGTTATAAACACTCTGTATAGTTCTCTCATGTCATCATAGCACCTGCACCATAGGTGGGAAATACAATCAATATATAATTGCTTTCTAGGCGATTTCTCCAACTGGTTTACTATATAACTAATTGTAGGCGATTTCGTCACTAGGCGATTTCTCCAGCACCCATGAAATAACATGAGATACCGGGAATATGTGTTAATGTACGCATACGGATTTATCACTGCTTATAAGGAATATCAAAGTATATATATATCTAGATCTAAGAAGATACAAACGAAACTGTTCTAGGTGTTACAGACAGTTAATAGATCTTAGTTAATAAAACATAATTTATGCATATAGACCCCGTGTCTGCATTAAGCAAAAAAATGATTCTAACGAAACTCATGTTTATTGAAAATTGAGAAAAACCAAATTGTGTACATGTATGCTAAAGTGTTAAGGCTAAACTCGCATTAATCCTTTACTTCATGAATAATCATGTAAGAAATAATGACACCATGAATATTAATGAGATTAGTGGTTATAACAGGACATGGGCACAGGAATATTGGGCCATGGCAGAAACTATAGCATCAAATATTTCATTCTTTCATAAGCAAACAGGTTCTAATCAGACGGATCCTACAAGAGCAGTCTGTCCTAGGTCTACTCTATTTGCAAAGGCGTCCAGAGGCGTGTTGATGGAGTAAGGCCGTCTGATCTGGGTCTACTCTATTTGCAAAGACGTACAAAGGCGTATTTATGGAGTAAGGCCGTCAGATCTGGGTCTACTCTATTTGCAAAGAGGTACAAAGGCGTATTTATGAAGAAAGGCCGTCAGATCTGGGTCTACTCTATTTGCAAAGAGGTACAAAGGCGTATTTATGGAGTAAGGCCATCAGATCTGGGTCTACTCTATTTGCAAAGGCGTATTTATGGAGTAAGGATGTCTTATTTGGGTCTACTCTATTTGCAGAGGCGTACAAAGGCGTATTTATGGAGTAAGGATGTCTTATTTGGGTCTACTCTATTTGCAAAGGCGTACAAAGGCGTATTTATGGAGTAAGGCCTTAAGATAAGGATACATACAATCGATACAAACAAAGCGTTTACGTAGACCCAGATCAAACCCGGATTTGATTAGGATCTACACTAGTTCTATTTGATATGAATGTTACAATACGGTGCGGACGACGCCCTTATCCCACCACCATATAAAAATGATGTTTGCTTAAAATTGGAACTGGTGCATTTGGACCGCATCCAAGAAGATGAGAAGTCCAATAGCTTCGATCCTTATGGAACACCGCATTATTCGAGTTAGGGTTAGCTAGTATCTAAGTGCACGTGCCAATTAGTAATAATGTAGTTTGGAACCAGATCGGCGATGCCAAGTAACTCGGTCTTTCATCTCATATTTGCCTGTGACAACCAAGAGTCACCTGCACTTATTTTATGAAAAATAAAGTCGCTTAAACTTAAGCATTTCCCTGATAAGGCTATTTTTAGATCCAACATCTTTGAATACACCTACCAAAAAGGAGCAAAGAAAAAATCTTAGAATATTGTAGTTAAAACCGTTGTGATAAATAGAGCATTTGCTCATATAGGAGCAAATGCTCTATTTATTACAATGGTTTCACAAAGTGACTTTTATTGAGTCGTCAAAAGTCGTCAATATGAGGGAATGGGTTAACCTGATTCGAGAGATATTATGATAACCATAGCAGCGTAATTCAGTGTCACATCAGGTTCAAACGTTTAACCAATTGCTCCTAGAATATTCATGTAAGAAACAATTACATAATCGATATTAGATTATTTTTATATTGACGCATGGAAACAGGAATGTTTAGCACTGGCGTAGACTGTAGATGCATATCTCTCTAGTTCATAAGCGGAGCATACCCTGATCAAACGACTCCTATGGGATCTTGGTCTACTCTGTTTGCAAAGACATAAACAATAGAAACTTATCTTTATTATTTCATTAGCAGAGTATACTCCTATTGCATACTCTCCATTATTCCATAAGCAGAGCTTACTCCAATGTGAGCCGTCTTTTCTTGGTCTACTCTGTTTACAAAGCCACAGACAAGAGAACAGTGTGTCTCTTGTTCCATAAGCAGAGCGTACTCCAATGTGAGCTCTGCCTCGTAAAACTGCCTAAGCACCAATAAATATGTAACTGATCGTAACCTTCAAAACACTTAGGGCCCAGTCCCACTAGGTCTTACGACCCCTTAAGACCTGTTTACGATTGCTACCGACCTCTGGTCGCCGATATTCGTACGAAGGTCGAACGACATTTCACTGATAATCACCTATGGTCTTCAGTAATCATTTACAATCGTGCGACAAATTTCAGTCACATTTCAGTCGTAGAGAGGTTGTTGACCATATATTTACAACCCCAGGACCCATCCCACTAGGCCTTCGGCCACTTATGACCTGTTTACGATTTCTAGTGACCTCTTGTCGCCGATATTCGTACAAAGGTCGCACGACAAGTCACTGATAATCGCGGGTGGTCTTCAGTAATCGTTTCTTGTCGTGCGACCAATTTCAGTTGCAGAGAAGTTGATGATTATGCACAACAACCTCCTTACGATAACTGGTCGCCGGTATTCTTTAAGATGTAATCTCAGAGGGTTTAGGTAATCGTGCGATCGTCGTACCAAGGTCTCCAATAATCTTTAACTGGTCGTTGGTGATCTTCCATACAGTCGCACGACTATCAGCGACCTTTCTACTATGACCTACGACTGTCGTGCAATTACCAGCGACTGCCTTAAGATTATCCACGACTAGGCATAGATCACGTGACCGCACAACAGGTCGGAAGTGATTGTGGAACCTTCGTACGAATATCATACGAATACCAGTGACTTGACGCACGATCGTCAACAACCTGTCTAAAGGTGGTCGAAGATGCATCGCCATCGCAGAGTGTAGAATCAGATCTGCGTTGTTATAAGCAAACAGAGCAGACTATGATGAGACAGCCCCATTAGGGTTAACTAAGACAGATTGTACAATCAGATCTACATTAAGTCATGAGCAAACAGAGCAGACCCTGATCAGATGGCCCCTCGAGGGTTATCTTAGAGTGTAGAATCAGATCTACATTAAGTCATAAGCAAACAGAGCAGACCCTGATCAGACGGCTCCTAGAGGGTTATCTTAGATTGTAGAATCAGATCTACATTAAGTCATAAGCAAACAACAGACCCTGATCAGACGGCTCCTAGAGGGTTATCTTAGAGTGTAGAATCAGATCTACATTAAGTCATAAGCAAACAGAGCAGACCCTGATCAGACGGCTCCTAGAGGGTTATCTTAGAGTGTAGAATCAGATAGATCTGCGTTGTCATAAGCAAACAGAGCAGACCCTGATCAGACGTTTCCTGTTTGCACAGGCGTAGGTTCCGTGTCTTACCTAAAGGAACCGTTTGATCAGGGTCTGTTCTGTTTGCAATGACGTAGAAAATGCGTATTTATGAAGTAAAGAGTTAATAAAACACGTGAAGTCTATAGTACAGTAAAAACTCATACGAGGGCCGTCTTATCTGGGTCTACTGTTTGTAAAGGCGTAGAACAGGCGTATTTATAGAGTAAAGGGTTAATAAAACATGTGGAAGTATAAACACGTTATCAGTGTTAAACAGTTTGGATCCTGATAAGACACCGAGCCACTCCGCGCCTCGCCTGGATACAAACTTTAAATACGTAACTGCAGAGGAGTTATATAGAACGTGAACGAAGAAATTCAGTGTACCGTTCAGTCTTACCATGTCTTGAAAATTCAGTGTACCGTTCAACCTTCATTAAGCTACCATGTCTGAGAAAAAAAATCAGTGTAACGTTCAACCTGCATTAAGTTACTATGTCTTGAATATCCGTAATTAAGACTTCTTTCAAATGGTCGTTGTACAGGGTGGGGGGGGGGGGGGGGGGGTGGAAGTCGTCAGATGAAGGTAATTTTCAAATCGTGTTTCATCTTGTTCTTTTTGTATTTTCGGCATTTCAAATCGTATTTAAACATCCTACAAGAAGAACCTTCCAACTGTTGTGTTACAAACTAGTAGATCCTCTATAGATATCGTTAATTTGGCGTTAAGACATTGTGACCTGACAACGAACGAAGTTCCCGACGGCCATAGGACGATTCCTAATACCCGCTGTGACAGTTTGTGCCATTTAAGCCACAGACATATACATATGTTTAACGACCGACACAGGACGATTCCTAAAACTCGTCGTGACACTTTATGCCACGTGAGATAAAAAGCCAAAATAAAAAAAAAGACCAGTAACAGTTTATATATCTTTACTTCAACCACAAATTGAGAATCATACATAATATAAAATAGAGGTTCTCTAAAGCGATCACGTAATATACATGTGTGTGACCCAGAATTAGGACATTTTGGCAATCGCTTAGAGAGGTTTTAGTGTAATATACATACAAACAGTGAGAGATCCTGGTCCAGATAGATTTTCAAATCGTTTCATTAGAAACAAAATGAAATAAACATCTATCAAATGTTTGTGCCCAATCCAACGCTAACTGGTGACAATCCGAATGAGCGAATTAGACACTCACATTTAGATTATAGTGTAGCAAATAGCCCCCGGTTTGGAACACCCAACCGGTCTATGAAATATAACAAGCAATGCTATATATCAAAATGTTTGCCAGGGTCTATAGTATATGAAATTGAAATTGATTTTGACTGAAGTGGTTGGAGTTGGCAGAAATCCAAGATGGCCGCCAAGATGGCCGCCAAAATTGAGAAAAAACAAACATATAATATTTTGTCTTAATTTTTATCTATTACTGTACCTACTGAATCCAAACCTGTTTTATTTTGACTAATGATAAAGAAATATCTTTAAAATAACAAATTTGTTGTGAAGTTCATAGAGGTTAAGCCTAAATATAAGGTCAAAGGTCAAAATTCATACAAATTTGACCTCTGACAAATATTATGTTCCCTACATTCTAAGTATGAAATATTTTAACAAACAGTGTGCATAATATATGAAATGATATATGCTTTGTTAACTTCCAGAACTGTTGAATTAGTTATACAATATTTGTTGTTGCCATGGAGATATTAAAGATGGCTGCCAAAATTAAGAAAAAAGACAAAATATTATTATTTGCTTAACAAATGTATAATTGTTGTACCTACTGGCACCGAATCTGTTTTGCTTTATCTAATCATTGAATATCCTTGACTTGAATTACATTTAATTTGTAGAAATCAAAGTGTAGTTCAAGGTCAAAGGTCAAGATGTGTCTCAATATGACATCTGACAAATGTTCTTGTTTCCAATTAATCCAAGTATGATATATTTGGAAACAAATTGGTACATCAAATTTTTTAATATCATTTCCCAGTAAATGTAGGTCTAGTATATACATATAATATATTGACATAGTTTCTTATTCTTCATACGATTATCTTTCAATATGCGACGTGTCACGGCATTGGGTCTTATTGCATATATGTACAATAGCGCTCCAGATCAGTCGGCGCATGTGAAGAGTCTGACCATAGAGCTAGAGTGTCCATTTTTCTGTACAATATGGCCACGTTTACTTAAAAAGTATAGTTATCAGGTCAGACTGTGCAGACAGACAAACAACTCTAACAAAAACAATGTGTAAAGGTAAGTAACTCAAAATGTTGCTACCATAGTAATGGACTTGATGAATGATACTTCCACTCATTATGCGCTTTCCACACCACATTTTTCAACAACAAAAATGATAACAGCTAATAACTTGATATTGATACCAGAGTTATAGCTCTTGTGCATGATACTTCCTTTCATCATGCTCTTTCCATGTATGAAATGCCATTCCAATAGCAATCAGAAGCACAGGAGTTATTTATCGGACAAAAAATGTAACATAGGGCAATAACTCCAAATGTATTGAAGCCAGAGTTGTGGCTCTAATACATGACACTTTCTCTCATCATGCTCTTTCCATGTATGAAGTTTCAATCCAATGACATGAACCGTATAGGAGTTATTGTCCCGACAAACAAGGGTGGTAAAGTGTACAAGGGGCAATAACACATGATACTTCCTCTCACTATGCTCTTTCCATATATTAAGTTTCAAACAACTGGCATCAAGCATATATATTTATCGTTCGAACAAGAAAGTGTGATGGACAGACAGACAGATGGACAGACAGACAACTCTCACAAAAACAATATGTCATATAATATGGGGGGGGGGGGAGACACAATTAAGATTAATTTGTTATCACAGAACATGAACAAAAACAATCAAATATAAGCAATAAACTCCATTTTTACCAACATGTAAAATAGAACCACAGAATCAATCGCTCGGAATATTTACAGGAGACATGCTCCAGCATCTTTACTTATAGGTTAATCAATGTTACTCTATTTATGTACTCAGGGATTTCGATGCACATGTCAGGCATTATGTGTTCATCTGCAGCACTTGGACTATCATTTACTTTGTAGAAGTAGATCTATTGGAGGCAAACAAAAGAGGTATGAGCATAAGTTTGGCATGCTAATGCATAGTCCAGGTAGGGTCTCTTGTAGATGAAATGAACATCTTGAGGGACGAGGACACTCTGTGGTGTGTGGTGGTCTAGTGGTAACGCGCTTCACTACCAGTCCGGGATCCGGCGTTCAAATCCCGGTCCCGCCCGGAAATGTTAGAGAAGATTTTCAGTGTCTCCAACCCGCACCTCCTCTCCACCCATGGGTTAAATGGGTACCTGTGAGGGTCACTAGCCGTTATTGCGGTGTTAGCAGTGCTCAACATTTTTGGCGAATGACTCCATGACCAGGGAAGTAAATGTACAGTCGGCTGAACGGTCATTTAACAGAAAGTAGACTATAACTAGGTACTTTACTGTTTCACTCTCGAGAGATAATCATCCCATACTTTGATTGTTGATGAGATATGTCAGCATTTATTTATCCCAACAAAGGCGTTATGTGGCGGAAGATAGTGTCATGCCAGCTCCACTTCATATGTCACCATATGTTTCTCCTAACTTTGACCACATCGTATACACAACAGCAGGAACAATTTTATTCTTCACATCACACTTCAAAGTTGATCAGAAGGCGGATAGGTAAGGCTTCATCAATCGTTTTGAATGCGACTAGTGCTCTGTCAAAGTATTTGCCTGACAGTAATTAGAAATTGTGGCTGCTGCATATAAACCTATATCTGTCAATAGCTGCTTAAGACCAGCTTCTCCATAGAGGTGACCTATTCCTCTGAACACGGACATGAGAACATGCATTACCAAATAGGTTGGAATATCACCTTGTAACTCATCCTGTCTGCACCAGACAACTTCCAATGCATTGGTTAGAAGGCTCATGTCGAGCACAATCGGTATATATGACTGCCCCAGACAATTGAGAACGTCATTGACTCAGAGGAATGTGGTGTGCACAGTGCTGTAGTCTGTGATAGTGGTAATAATGATGGATTTGTATGCTATACTTAAAGTATTTATGGAATCTTCCTGCGTGCAAGTACTTGCATAAAATATGCTCCAGGGAGGAATGACTTTGACACCATTGGATATGTCATCACAAAAAACCTGAACAACGTCAAAATGCGTACAACATATTATAGTTCTTTCAGCTGAGCTTGGTTTACATCGTCAGGATTTGGTGGCTGTATTTCGTCTAGATTAACAGGTGGACCAAAGACAGGACATGGTATGTTTGTTGATTTCCGGTATGGTATGATGCTATAGATTTCCACCAGGCATGGCCTTGCTATCAAATATTCGAAAATATGTACTTGGAAGATAAAAGATCAAAGTTGATCAGAAGGCGGATAGGTAAGGCTTCATCAATCGTTTTGAATGCGACTAGTGCTCTGTCAAAGTATTTGCCTGACAGTAATTAGAAATTGTGGCTGCTGCATATAAACCTATATCTGTCAATAGCTGCTTAAGACCAGCTTCTCCATAGAGGTGACCTATTCCTCTGAACACGGACATGAGAACATGCATTACCAAATAGGTTGGAATATCACCTTGTAACTCATCCTGTCTGCACCAGACAACTTCCAATGCATTGGTTAGAAGGCTCATGTCGAGCACAATCGGTATATATGACTGCCCCAGACAATTGAGAACGTCATTGACTCAGAGGAATGTGGTGTGCACAGTGCTGTAGTCTGTGATAGTGGTAATAATGATGGATTTGTATGCTATACTTAAAGTATTTATGGAATCTTCCTGCGTGCAAGTACTTGCATAAAATATGCTCCAGGGAGGAATGACTTTGACACCATTGGATATGTCATCACAAAAAACCTGAACAACGTCAAAATGCGTACAACATATTATAGTTCTTTCAGCTGAGCTTGGTTTACATCGTCAGGATTTGGTGGCTGTATTTCGTCTAGATTAACAGGTGGACCAAAGACAGGACATGGTATGTTTGTTGATTTCCGGTATGGTATGATGCTATAGATTTCCACCAGGCATGGCCTTGCTATCAAATATTCGAAAATATGTACTTGGAAGATGCTGAGCAAGCATATGGTCTTCAGATTTGCGGCTTACCAGAATGCCTGTCATTGCACTTGTGGTTCTCTTCCCAACGACAGTTCTTTCATTGTGGTCCCAATTGTCAGCAACACCCACAGTGTAACTCAATTTTACCCTGCGCATTAGCGCAGTCTGATCTGAGAGACACTGTCTGCTAATATGTAGAATAGGGTTTCTTTGACTTACCAGCGGGCAGTGTAGCTCTCGTGTCAGAATGCCAAGATGCACAGGCTGATCTGGAGCTACACTCTTCAAATATGTCATGTGACAAATGTCGCCTGTGGTGACAAAAGTATTAAATCACAATTGTTCAGGGCATTCCATTGATAGTGTTTAATAACATCAGCAAATCATTCAAAGCAGTAATCATCAAACAATGAAATAGCTTTAACATATAAATATTAAGTTATATAATTACATATTCAAAATAAATAATAAATATTCCAAAAAAATAATTTATGGCAGTATGAATATAATTTAGTAATTGTGCTATCATTCAGTTCTGTACACGGCTAGAGATGGCAAATTGGTATTTATTTACGGTAACACAATTTAGATACAATAATGATGATGATAAACCCGTATCCTGCCACAGACAGCATTTGTCGTTTTGTCATATGCGAAAAATGTAGCTCCAGATCAGCCTGCATATCCGCACAGTATGAACTTAGAGCGACACTGTCGCAAAAATGTAAAATAATCTCATTGACTATAAATCAGTAGACAGTGTAGCTCGAATAATAGTGCTGGTTAACGTATAGGAATATATCTACTAGCTGTATAAGATACGGGATGAGCTTACCAGACTCATGTATTACTTTTTCCCTGTCGTGCCCTTAACGGCTTTCCTGCAGGTGCTCTGACTTCAGCAAAGTCATTGAGTACATATTTGACGGATTTTCACAGTTATTATGCTATGTTTTACATATTGTCATGTGTTTACTGTCTTCTATGTTGTGGGTAAGTCCGGCGGGGATACCTTTATTTACATTACTTGTGAAGGGTGTCTTTGAGAGAAGTGTGAGGTTAGGACGTCCGTAAACTGGTTTAAACCCCCAGTGGTGTTTTTGCTACTGACCGTGCCAAGGCGGTACTCTCTTTGTCACCCTTGCTTTTGTTTGTCTTGAGTCTTTGTGCTTGTAGATTTGTTCATGTGTGGAATGTTTGTCTCTAGTTTTTGTGTGTTTGTTGGTGTTTTCTGTGCTCATCTCGTGTGTGTGTGTGGCAGTGTGCATTTGGGTGTGTAGTTGTGTGCGTGTATGTGTCATGCTATCTATCGGTGTTTTGGTGGTGATTGCGTCTTGTATGGGGCTTTGTCTGCTTGACTTTACTACTTTTCCATTTAACTGTTAAAAGGAAAGCAAAATAGCATTAATCTAACTTCTTTGAAAAAGAAAAAGAAACTTTTCATACACGCTTGTTGGTATTTTTTCTGAAGAATCCGTCGCTTTCTTATTCTTACTTGCGATTTATTCACCAGATGACATTGAAGCAGACTGCATAAATAGTGGCTAAATCATATACAATGGGATGGGGTGGGGGTTTCTTTGCATTTCTTACGAAAATATAATTTACTTCATAGTAACAAAACAACTATTTTTGGTTTAATTGGTTTCCATTCGAAAGTTTTACGATAAATTATTGTGACAAAATGGCTAATGCACATCACAGATATGTGATCCACAATCTTTGATATAACAATTGCAACCAGATATCTTAAAGGAAACGTGCTATACATACGTGTCAGAATACAATAAATGGTATTTTGTTTTTGTAAGGAGTGTTTCACATTAAAAAAACTTTTTAAATGGCTATTTTTTAGATAAATTGACCATTGACCTTGAACTTGACCTTGAAATTGACCTTAATCTGTACATTATTAAACGATTGAAAGTAAATAATTTGAAGAAGATTTGTTTACGCTTAAAACAAAACAGTTTTGGATTAAACATATGCAAATATACCGGAGTAATGCAGGAATTTGGTAAACTTGGTTGTTTTCTCAATTTTGGCGGCCATCTTGGCGGCCATCTTGGATTTCTGTCGACTCCAACCACTTTGGCACTAACGAACATCGTTTTCAAATTATACAGTCCCGGACAAACATTTTGATATATGACACATCTTGTTATATTTCATAGACCGGTTGACCCCCTAAATATGCAAGATACCAAGTCCTGTTTGCTACACTATTAAAGGCTGAACACATCTGCCGTTGATTTTCTCTGTTTTAAAAGGCTGCTGAGAGATGAAAAAGATATTTTTCCTGAATTTTGTGTTAAAATTTGTATCACCAGACTGGAAATGTTCCAACTAAGAAAACAAATACTCATTGTTGGGTGTTTCACCAATTATTTCGAGTTTTACGGCTGAAAATAAGATTTTCACAATAGAATTATTCCACGTGCCACCACAAGGAGATGAAAAAGTACTTTTTTCGGAATTTTGATTTAAAAGTTGTATAATCCGACTGGAAATGTTCCAACTAAGAAAATAAATACTCATAGTTGGGTGTTTGGTTAATTCTAAGTGGTTTTAAAGACAAAGAGTAATGGCGGCCCAGAGATGAAAACCCAACTTTTTCTTGAATATTGAAATAAAAGTTGTTTTGTTAGACAGAAAATGTTCTAAATAATAAAACAAATACTGACAGTTGAATGTTTAAATAATTCTAAGATGTTTAAAATATGATAAAAGGCAGCTGAGAGATGAAAAATAACTTTTCTTTGAAGTTCGAGTTGAAACTTGTCTCATCAGATAGTCAACGTTCTACACAGTAAAATGGACGCTGACAAGTTTTGTGTTTGACCAAACATTTCACTTTATTGTTCGTTTGTGTGGAAGTATATCGACCATGTGTTGGATCTGTCATCATACTGGTAGTCTGTCACTGTCAGACCGGGACAACCACGGAGGAAAGTCTCCAGGTCTACACGGTCCTCACTCTCCTCTCTAACTGTTACCCACCATAGTTCTACCTTTACGTGTCGTTTTGTCTGTGAAATGTTCCGTGCAAACTCACACAGAGTCGTCATTGATAAAGTAACACCCAACAGGTCAACCCGCTCCATACATTGTGTCACGGTCGGTAGATTATCTACACACATGTACTCCAGCTCAAGTGTCTGTAACTGTGTCATAGTAGACACGTCTATATGAGGTCTACACTGTCTGTCATGGTCTGTACAGTATAACTCCAGGTCTAACTCTCTAATGGAGGCTGACTGTGATAACGCGTTCAACAGTTTTACTGTATCTACATGAGTCAGTCTAACCCACTGCAGCCTAAGCTCCATTAAACGCTCGCTGATACTGCGACATATTGAAGTCACTCCACTCTCTGTTAGTGTCACTGTACTGACCAAGTGTAAACTGGTCAACTTGTTCCTGCAGTTTCGTAAGAATGTTGTCAGCGTCTCTCTGGTAATACGTGACTCGGTGTCATTCAGGTACAGTTTCTGCACTGCCTGGCTGTGTAGTATGAGACCAGTTATACGTCTTAACTGGTCAACTGTCATGACGCCAATGTCGGTTATGTACACGGACTTTATACATGACGTCACGTTGCCTGGCAACGCACGTGCTACATGGCTAAAAGTGCGGCAGTAGATAGTCTCTAACCCAGACACTCTGTTGCCTGGCAACAAGCATTCTACATGTCTAAAAGTGTTTCTGTCAATATACAAGTCCTCTAAACAGATGTTTTCGTATGTGTGGCCATTATTTTGACCTTCAATTACACAGTCAGCCACAAATGTCTGTATGTCTTGTATCAAACGTCCTCCAGACCAGTCTTCTAAAATCTGTCTGTAGTTTTGTATTCGTTTGTCAGCATTAATAACATTAGTGAAGTGTTTCAACAACTGTCTCATAACGTCAGGACTCATTCCAGACACAAACAGCCAAACTTGAGACATTTCTATCATTATATCTATTGAACTACAGAATTCTCTGAGACATTCTAAGGTATTTTCACCAGGCTGAACTGTTACTATATGTAATGATGCGAGAAATTCTTGCATTTTTTTGTGCAAAAAAGAGAACTTTTTATATTTTCCTGTATAATTACAAAAATCCTTATTTTGAGATAATATGCCACATTGTAAACAAAGGGTGATATCTGATTGAGAAATTCCAAAAAATTCAAGTTTCGAACTTTTGAAGACCAAAGCCTCTTCCCTTTGTTTGTTAAACAGAGATGTATATGCAAACTTAGATAAGCACAGTAGTAACTCTGTGTGACTCTGACAGCAATCTTTTGTACTGAAACATTCTGGCAGCAGTATTTCCTGTTTATTAGCAGCTGTACATGTACTTTGTGATTGTTTTTCAGACATTCTTTTCTCAGACCGTTCAAACAGCAGATCTAGCATACTACAGTACAACTGTAATTGTGAGTTACCAAAGTCTTTGCCACAATACCACAGAGTTACCAACTGTATCAAAAGAACTGGCACAGTTAGAAGGTCAGACAGCTTTTTCTGACGTATTTCGCTATTAAAGGTACCAATATTTGTTTTTGTTGGTGTTTTTGTTTTTCTGTCTAGATAATCAACCAATTTCTGAGCCAGTTCTTCTGAGGATTTCTTACCAATGCCACACAACTCTATGTATTTATCTACATCTTTTGTTTTCAGATCACTAACATCATACTTCCAATTTCTTGTTGTAGTAAGAAAGACACAGTTCTTATTCATTATGTTTCTGCCCGGTATGTGCTTATTCAAACCAGGGCATTTTTTCACATCATCTGGACTAGACCATTCATCCAAACCATCAAGAACAATCAGACATTTTTCAGTTTTCAGCAAGTTGGATATGTCTATAGATACTGGAGCATACTGCATTAGCTGTTCTTTAATCATATCTTCAACATGATAGTTTGCTTCAGTGTCTCTTAGAGTAATGTAAAACAAGAATTTGAAGGTAGACAGAGCTGTCAGATCTTCTGCAGAAACTGTCCCGTCTTGGATATTCTTCGATGCCTTACACCAGGTGAGAGCCAGCTGGTCACAGAATGTAGTCTTTCCAGCCCCAGCATCCCCTGTTATGTACACGTTTGTACAAGGCCCGGACTTAGAAGATAAACATTCTTGATAGCTCAGACCAGATGGTAGCCTCTGTTCAATTTTCACCTCTTCCAATCCTCCATATTTATCTTTCTCCCTCATGTGCTTTACTGCCGGTGGCACATACATATCAAGAATGCATTGTTGGTCAGTATTCATAGGATTTTCCCACGAGCACTTGGTATTGTACACATCAAGGAGGTACTGTTGCACAGCTGAAATAAAAGTCAAGAAGTTTAATACTTATATGGGTTAACCCTTTCCTTCATATACATGTAGATGACTTCCGATACCTTTGCAAACATAATACATGTATACCAAATCAGACAATATCTGTAGAAGGGTCTGATCAGGATCTGTTCTGTTGGCTTATAAATGGCATAATATGGATCTATTGGCTTATGGCATACCGGTTATATGGGTCTGATTACAAAGTTTCTGTCATAACCCAATGTTTCCCTGTTACCTCTTCCCTGTTCTATGTTAAATCCAAATTTAAAAACCTACTGAATATTCATGGACAAAATAGTAACAATGAAATATGCAAGGTAGAACATTGTTGCCTTTTAATAAAGTAAAGAAACAAATATTTCAAATTCCATTAGCAAACAGAGAATATCCTGATCATATGGCTCCTATAGGTCTACTCTGTTTACAAAACCCACGAAAACACGTTTATATGAGGGAAAGGGTTAATGTGTAAATTATAACAAGAAGCCATGTTGTTGGCATTTGCAAATATCTTGGTAGGGGAGGCATACTTGAACCTCAAGATGATGCTACATTACCAAATAGGAGAACTCTGGTATCTGAGGAGTAGCTTTTCAAAAGTGTTCACTGTATATATTTTGAAGACATGGTACCCCCTGGTGGGGTCAATACTTACCAAAGGACCAATCTTTGTAGTAGACCTCAAGATATTGTTACATAATTCTCAAAGTTTTCACTACATTTCTATATTTTCACTACATTTCTATTTTCACTACATTTCTATATTTTCACTACATTTTCTATTGAAAATACTACACGTATACATATGAGCTCTGGGCCTTCTTGCGTCATGGATTTTCTTGCAAGTTTTACTATATATTGCCATTGAAAACATAGTACCCCATTCCCATTTAGGTAGTAGATCTCAATATAATGCTATACAGAGGACCTGAACTAGATGCTATGTGCCAAATATGAAAGTCGAGAACCAACCAGTTTCAGAAGATTTTTGAAGTTTTATATGTTTCTATAGAAAACAAGGCACCCATGGGGGAGGGGCCAACTTTGACCCCAGGAGCATAATTTATATAACTGTTGTAGAGGGCCTACAGGTGATGCTATGTGCCAAAGAAGCTCAGAACCCTGCAGATTCAGAGAAGATATTTAAAGGTTCAAATTGTTGACAATGCACACAAAGTACGACAGACATCAGGCGACTACAAAAGCTCACTCTGAGCACTTTCATGTAAGAAATAACAACAAAACTATTTATTGTGTCTCTCCCAGTATACTGGAGAGACATATTGTTTTTGTGGGCGGTGTCTGTCTCTTCAATTTTAATTTGTCCGCTCGATTTCTCCAAAACCTTTTGTCGGATGTTTATGAAACTTCATAGGACTGATCATCACCATGCATAGTTGTGCTTATCTTATTTCTGTTTCTAAGGGAGGGGGAGACATCTATTTAGTCATGGTTTTATAAAGGTTCAACACATTTTTTCTTTGGCAGACACTGGTAAGACATCTACTGTTTGCAAAGGCGTAACAAGAGTGTCGAACAGACACCAAATGAACCTGTCTGGTCTGGCTGATTAGCAGAGATGTTATAGCCACATACAATTCCATGAAAATCAGCTTTACTTTGAGAGTGGACATAGTCAAATAAGCAATTTCGGTTCATTCAAGAACCACAACTCAAAAGTGCACGGGATCATTAGGCTGGTATTAAAACTTCGCCGTATTATATGGCAATAATTTCATGACGTTAGGTGCAGTTCGGATAAAATCTGGTTGGCTTTTAGTGGACAAGGCTATATTATCCATTTTTTCTAATTCAAGAGCCATTACTCTTCTGTGACTATTTTTCACACTTATTTGAGATATGACTACACACAATTTGATGAAGTTTGGTGAAAATCAAATAAACAACAGTGCCAAAATGTCACAAAATACGCCCGCCAAATGTCTGGATGTTGAAAGACTATTACTCCATATCAGGTGGTATAAAGTAAGGGGAGATCATTCTGGAGTGTCAAGTGTAATCTTGCTCTTTATTGAACTTGGCTGAGACATTATGGTTATATACATGCTGACCAAATTAAAAAAAGATTGGATAACGACTGTAGGAGAGCGGACAAAAAAAAAGTTCACAGAAATTCATAAAGTAAGGGGAGATAATTCTCGAGTGTCAGAGACAATCTTGTAGGCTATCGACATTGACTGAGACATGGTAATATTGATGCTGACCAAATATGAAAAGGATTAGATTAGATTTGTTTGAGTTAGACAGCAGACAAGTAAAAATTTACGGGAATTCATAAAGTAATGGAGGATAATTCAGGAATGTCTGGCGTAATCTTGCTGGTTAAAAAACATGACTGAGACATTAAAGTAATATATTAAAGTAATATATACATGCTGACAAAATTTGAAAAGGATTGAATAACATTTGTTTGAGTTAGAGAGCGGACAAGCAAAATTCACGGAAATTCATGAAGTAAGGGGAGATAATTCTTGAGGAGACATGTCTGGACAATCTTGCTGGTTATCGAACTAGACTGAGAAATTATGGTAATATATATGCTGACAAACTTTGAAAAGCATTGGATTGCATTTGTTCGAATTGGAGATCGGACAAGCAAAAATTCTTGGAAATTCATAAAGTAAGGGCAGATAATTCTAGAACAACCGGGCAATCTTGCTGGTTATCGAACATGACTGAGACTTTATGGTAATATACTTGCCAACAAACTTTGAAATGGATTGGATTATATTTGAGGTAGAGAGCGGACAAGCAAAAATTCACGGAAATTCATAAAGGGGGAGATAATTCTTGAGTGTCTAGTTATCGAACTTTCAGACCGAGAAATTATGTAATATACATGCTGACACACTTTAAACAAGAGGTCCAGAAAGGCCCTGAAGCACTCACCAGACAATTAGGAGAAGATATTTAAAGTTTTCACTATATGTTTCTATTGAAAACTAGCAGGTCCTGGGGCAGGCCAATTTTGACCCCAGGGGTGTAATTTATATAACTTTGTAGAGGACTTGAACATGATGCTATGAGCCAAAAATTAAAGCTGAGAACCTTTCAGTTTCAGAGGAGAAGATTTTCAAAGTTTTCTCTATATGTTTCTGCTGAAAACTACCCACCCCTGGCACGGGGCCAATTACCCCAGGGCCATAATTCATATAACTTTTGTAGAGGACCTATAAATGATGCTATGTGCCAAATATGAAAGCTGAGAACTTTCCAGATTCAGAGAAGAAGATTTTCAAAGTTTTCACTATTTGTTTCCATTGAAAACTTCCCACCCCTGGGGCGGGACAATTTTGACCCCAGGGCAATAATTAATATAATGTTTGTAGAAGACCTGAACATGATGCTCTGTTCCACATATGAAAGCCGAGTGCCTTCCAGTTTCAGAGGAGAAGATTTTCAAAGATTTCACTATTTGTTTCTATTGAAAACTGCCCATCCCTGGGGCGGGGCCAATTTTGACCCCAGGGCCATAATTTATATAACTTTTGTAGAGGACCTGAACATGATGCTATGTGCCAAATATGAAAGCTGAGAAACTTCTGATTTCAAAGGAGAAGATTTTCAAAGGTTTACTATATGTTTCTATTGAAAACTTCCTACCCCTGGGGCGGGGCCAATTTTGACCCAGGGGCATAATTTATATAACTTTTGTAGAGGACCTATAGGTGATGCTATGTACCAAAGATGAAAAGCTGAGAATCCTGTAGATTCAGAGGAGAAGATTTTCAAAGTTTTCACACTACAGTGATGTCTCGTTAATCCGGAATTCGTTAATCCGGAAAACTCGCGATCCGGACGAAAGTCGTGGGGAACGGATTTTTTGTGCAGTAAATTGACTCGTTACATCCGGAAATTCGCGTTCCGGAACCGGACATAGATTTCCGGTAACCAATCTATGTATTTACCTGTATTCGTGACTCGTTAATCCGGCCGGGTCAGTAGCCCCGGGGCTTAATTGCCCACCCCTGATACTTAACAATAGTGCACCGCGGAGGTGCGAATACTTGTGTTTACAATCATGGGCATGGGTAAAACAATCCCCCACTGCGTGCAAACTGGCTATTTATCAAAGAATATGGCACGCGGGTAGTGATGTTTGATATTCATTAATGTTCCTTAATGAGATGCACACTCGCCCAATTAATTTGTTACGTTAAAACCGCGCCGCCATCGATAAACTGTTAATCACCTAAAATGATTTGCTAATTCAGTACATTTGTGTATTTATCGGGGATACCCGCTATTTAGGGATTCCCTAAGATTCTAACTCACGCGTGAGCTGGCTGGTTCCCGACTTCCGACTTACAAGTACACGTACGCGGATGGAATATTCGGGAAACCAGTCATATTAAACATGGAGACCTACGTCGATTTTACAAAATTTACCCGCAGGCATATTCGATAATCCACATTGTATTACTCAAATGAGAGAACTGACACTTATGGAAAGGGTGCAAAAAGCATTTAGAACGACAAACAAGGCAATTATTTTGATATGACTTGCGATTATTACGGGCATATGCACACATGAACGTTACAAGAAAAGATTTCTTGGTGCGAAAGTAAATGTGTACATATGAATGAGTTGATATTTTTCAGCATACGACGGTGATTCGTTAATCCGGAAAATTCGTTAATCCGGAAATTTCGCCGGGAACGAACGTTTCCGGATTAACGAGACATCACTGTATATTTTTATTGGAAACTGGCCACCCCTGGGACGGGGCCAATTTTGACCCCAGGGCCTTAATTTATATAGCTTTTGTAGAGGACCTGAATATGCTGCTCTGTGCCAAATATGAAAGATGACAGTCTTTCAGTTTCAGAGGAGAAGATTTTCAAAGATTTCATTATTTGTTTCTATTGAAAACTGCCCACCCCTGGGGAGGGGCCAATTTTGACCCCAGGGTCATAATTTATATAACTTTTGTAGAGGACCTGAACATGATGCTATGTGCCAATTATAAAAGCTGAGAACCTTCTGGTTTCAGAGGAGAAGATTTTCAAAGGTTTACTATATGTTTCTATTGAAAACTTCCCACCCCTGGGACGGGGCCAATTTTGACCCCAGGGGCATAATTTATACAACTTTTGTAGAGGACCTATAGGTGATGCTATGTACCAAAGATGAAAGCTGAGAACCCTGTAGATTCAGAGGAGAAGATTTTTAAAGGTTCAAATTGTTGACGACCGACGACGGACGACGCACACCGCACAACGACGGACATCTGGCGATCACAAAAGCTCACCCTGAGCACTTTGTGCTCTGGTGAGATAAAAAAGATTGGATTGTATTTGTTTGAGTTAGAGAGCAGACAAGCAGAAGTTCACCGAGGACGGACAGAGGGACGGACAATGTTTGACTCAGAAAGCGGATAAGTTCACTTCATAGAGGCCAGGTATATAAACTTTCATCGAGTTTTTTTGGAAAACATTGAAGCAAATACCAACTACATTTTACAGGCCTAAATGACAAACAATAACTCAAAGTTCAAGGGGAGATAATTCTGCAATACCTGGCACTTAAACATGAAACTTGTGCCTTGCACATCTACTATTCATGGTTGTTATGTACAGCAAATATTAATTCAATAACATTTAATTGAAGGAGGAGTTTGCATCACTAACTACCTATGTAACATGCCAAAATGATAAAAATACTCAAATTTCAGGGGGATATATTTCTGCAATGGTTGGTGCTAAGGACACATGCATACCATTGCCTGGCACTTTGCACATCTAATACGTGTGGTTATTGTGTATGGCAAATATCTATTCAATAATAATTTTTAATTAAAGGAGTTCACAACATTATCGATGTTCAAATGCAGATGGACTGACTGACAACAGGACCACAAGCGTGATTCCAGTATACCCTCTTGAGTCATCTGTTGGTTTACTTCAAAAGGTAAGACGTCAGAACCAATCACAGTAGATTCATAAATTAAATCTCAAAGGAAATTGACCTTGAGGCATTTCCAGTTTTAAATAAAACAGTTCTGGCGTATATTCCCTCAATCAACCGACCTTTGTCAAATATACCAACCTTTACACTGATCCTCCCAACTAGAAGTACTTTTACAAGCAGCAGCGTCATCTTTATGCTGGAATTACAATAAATATGCAATTAATATAAGCCGAAAACTAAACCATCTTTTACCGGTTACCTCATATTGACGCCTTTTGACACCTCTGTAAAAGCCACTTTGGAAAAAATCTTGATTTAAATAGAGCATTTGCTCCTAAGAAGCAAATGCTCTATTTATCACAGTGGTTTCATTACTACACAATTCTAAAAATTTCTTTTTCTCTAGTTAATGTTCCTGTTTGGAAGATTAATTCGAAGAGGTTAGGTCTAAAAAACCTATGAGGGAATGGGTTAACAATGATAATGATATACGAGGGGCATAGTGTGTTCCCACAGTGGTGACAAGACTAATCAGTCTCAGTTAATAGGATGACAAGGGATTAAATTCATTTCACAAGTCCATGGATATATGACACATCTAACAGAATTACGAGAGATCAGACTCATTTTGAAGAATGACAAGTGATTTGACTAATTGACAGAATGAAGAGGGATCGGACTTATTTGGTAAGTCCTTGGGTAAACCTTATTAAGCCCCCGAGTCTGCAATTTTCTCTTTTGCATTGCTGCTTTTGCTTTCGAAGGATTTCCTACTTTCAGAATTTATGAGAAGTTCCTGGGTATAGGACTGATGTGACAAGTTCTTGGGTATATGACTCATGTTTGAAATTATAGAGTATAGGACTCATGTGACAAGTTCTTCGGTATATAACTCATATGAGAAGTTCTTGGATATACGACTCATGTGAGGGGTTCTTGGGTATAGGACGCATGTGAGAGGTTCTTGGTATAGGACTCATGTGACAATTTCTTGTGTATAGGATTCATGTGACAAGTTATTTGGTATAGGATACATGTGACCAGTTCTTCGGTATATAACTCATGTGACAAGTTCTCCGGTATACGACTCATTGAAAAGTGTTTGGGTATAGGACTCGTGTGACAAGGTCTTGGGTATAGGACTCATATGACAAGTTCTTGAGTATAGGACTCACGTGAGAAGTGCTTTGGTATAGGACTCATATGACAAGTTCTTGGTTATAGGACTCATGTGAGAAGTGCTTTGGTATAGGGCTCATATGACAAGTTCGTTGGTATAGGACTCATGTGAGAAGTTCTTGGGTATACAACTCATTGAGAAGTGTTTGGGTATATAACTCATGTGAGAAGTTCTTGGGTATAGGACTCATGTGACAAGGTCTTGGGTATAGGGCCCATGTGACAATGTCAGGTATAGGACTCATGTGAGAAGTTCTTGGGTATAAGACTCATGTGAGAAGTGCTTTGGTATAGGACTCATATGACAAGTTCTTGGTTATAGGACTCATGTGAGAAGTGCTTTGGTATAGGGCTCATATGACAAGTTCGTTGGTATAGGACTCATGTGAGAAGTTCTTGGGTATACAACTCATTGAGAAGTGTTTGGGTATATAACTCATGTGAGAAGTTCTTGGGTATAGGACTCATGTGACAAGGTCTTGGGTATAGGGCCCATGTGACAATGTCAGGTATAGGACTCATGTGAGAAGTTCTTGGGTATAAGACTCATGTGAGAAGTGCTTTGGTATGGGTCTAATATGACAAGTTCTTGGATATAGAACTCATGTTTGAAGAACTTGAATATAGAACTCATATGAGATGTTTCTTAAGTACAAGACATTAACCCATTCCCTCATATTGATGACTTTTAACGACTCTGTAAAAGTCATTTGTGAAACCATTGTGATAAATAGAGCATTTGCTCCTATAGGAGCAAATACTCTATTTATCACAACGGTTTCAAACTACAAAATTCTAAAATGCTCTTTCTCGGTAGATTAATTCAAAGAGGTATATAAAAATAACCTATGAGCTAATGGGTTAATCATGTGTCAATCAAGAGATTTGCTTCCTGTACTTAAAACATTTAAAGTAATAATCCCCTATAGTGTCATACATAAAGAATGATGTCACACCTGATGCATATTAAAGCATGGGTCTTCGCTTTAACAAGATTTGTTTACTACTGGAGAAGTTCCCTAAAGGTAGATTTCATTGTTTAAGTATATGCTTACCTTCATGCCTTCTTTTCTTTGACCTTGTAGATCCACGCTTTGAGCCAGCTTATCTAGAATTTCATCATGCTTATCTAGCCGTTCAGCCTGCTTATCTTGCTGTTCAGCCTGCTGGTCTAGTCGTTCATCCTGCTGGCCTAGTCTTTCATCATGTCGATCTATTCTTTCTTCCTGAAGATTGAATCTTTCTCCATTCTCCTCTAGTTGTTTGGACAGTCTCGCCACGTCACTAACAAGATTGTTTTTCTGTAGAAATTCTTCAAAACAGTCTTTTGTTTTTTTCAACTGCAAATAAATACACTCAGCTCTCAATACAGCATTCAATATAGTGTTATTTCGCATAATAAGGTAAATCTGACGGAGAAAATCCGATACAGAGTTATGGTTCTTGTTTACTGCATTTCTCCTCGTTGTGATATATCTATATAGTATACCTTATACAACTAGAGGTTTTTGTCAAAAAAACGGATGTCTCCCCTCTAATAAAAACAATATGTAAAGGGAAATCACTAAAAATGTTATGGTCTTGATGAATGATACTTCCCCTCATTATGCGTTTTCCACACTACATTTTTCAAGAAGAAAATGATAACAGCTAATAACTCCAAAAATACTGATACCAGATTTATGGCCCTTGTGCATGACACTTACTTTCATCATGCTCTTTCCAAAAATAAAATGTCATTCCAATAGCATCAGTCGAACAGGAGTTATTGATCGGCCAAAAAATGTAACAAAGGGCAATAACTCCAAAAGTATTGAAGCCAGAATTATGGCCCTTGTTCATGACACTTTCTCTCATCATGCTCTTTCCATGTATGAAGTTTCAATACGATGGCAAGAGCCATGTAGGAGTTATCGTCCGGACAAGAAAGAATTAAACAAATGTACAAGGGGCAATAACTCTAAATTTATTGAAGCTCGAGTTAAGGATCTTATGCATGACACTTTCTCTTATTATGATCGTTCCATGTATGAAGTTTCACTCCAATGGCATGTGTCACATAGGAGTAATCATCTGGACAAAAAATTGTGATTGCTTTTACAAAGGGCAATAACTCCAATATTAGTGAAGCCAGAGTTATGGACCTTGTGCATGACACTTCCTCTCGTTATGATCTTTCCATATATGAAGTTTCAATCTAATGGCATGAGCCATATAGAAGTTATCGTCCGGACAAAAAAGTGTGATTTTTTTTTTACAAAGGGCAATAACTCCAATATTAGTGAAGCCAGAGTTATGGACCTTGTGCATGACACTTCCTCTCATTATGATCTTTCCATATATGAAGTTTCAATCCAATGGCATGAGCCATATAGAAGTTATCGTCCGGACAAAAAAGTGTGATTTTTTTTTTTACAAAGGGCAATAACTCCAATATTAGTGAAGCCAGAGTTATGGACCTTGTGCATGACACTTCCTCTCATTATGATCTTTCCATATATGAAGTTTCAATCCAATGGCATGAGCCATATAGAAGTTATCGTCCGGACAAAAAAGTGTGATTTTTTTTACAAAGGGCAATAACTCCTATATTAGTGAAGCCAGAGTTATGTACCTTCTGCATGACACTTCCTCTCGTTATGATCTTTCCATATATGAAGTTTCAATCCAATGGCATCAGGCATATTGAAGTTATTGTCTGGACAAAAAATTATGATATTTTTTACAAAGGGCAATAACTCCAATATTAGTGAAGCCAGAGTTATGGACCTTGTGCATGACACTTCCTCTCATTATGCTCTTTCCATATATGAAGTTTCAATCCACTGGCATCAGGCATATTGAAGTTATTGTCCGGACAAAAAATTATGATATTTTTTACAAAGGGCAATAACTCCAATATTAGTGAAGCCAGAGTTATGGACCTTGTGCATGACACTTCCTCTCATTATGTTCTTTCCATATATGAAGTTTCAATCCAATGGCATCAGGCATATTGAAGTTATTGTCCGGACAAAAAATTATATTTTTTTACAAAGGGCAATTACTCCAATGTTAGTGAAGCCAGAGTTATGGCCTTGTGCATGACACTTCCTCTCATCATGATCTTTCCATATATGAAGTTTCAATCCAATGGCATGAGCCATATAGGAGTTATCGTCCGGACAAAAAAGTGTGATTTTTTTTACAAAGGGCAATAACTCCAATATTAGTGAAGCCAGAGTTATGGACCTTGTGCATGACACTTCCTCTCATTATGCTCTTTCCATATATGAAGTTTCAATCAACTGGTATCAGGCATATTGAAGTTATCGTCCGGACAAAAAGTGTGACAGACAGACGGACAGACAGACAACTCTCACGAAAACAATATGTCTCCCCCATATAAATATGGGGGGAGACATAAATACGCTCCTCCTTTACTTATATGTAAACTATACCGGTCACTAAATTACGATAGTGCCCGCTACGCTCGGTAATTTCCGCGCACACGGAAACGCACATATCGGTAAATGAATTATGTAAATAGTATACCTTATCCCAGAGACATATACATATTTAAACTAGACCTATCACTGAACGTGATTCATACCCCCACCTGGCATCCTTGTTGGAAAAGGCATAATATCGGCCCTTGGTCAGATTATAGCCCTTATGAGGTGAACAGGTGTGTGAAGTTTCATTAGATTATCTTCAATGCTAAAGAAGTTATGACCAAGGTTAAAGTTTCTCACAATGACGACGCAGACAACGACGCCAATGACTACGCCAGGGTGATGGCTATATCTTGATTTTTTTCTTCAAAAGACAGCAGTGCTAAAAATGACCTTTGACCTTGAACAGTGACTTTGACCTTGGCATGTGACATGTCAAAATGTGCAGCTTCATTAGACACACATGCATGCCAAATATCAAGTGTTTACCTGCAGTGTTCAAAAGTTATAGCCAATGTTAAAGTTGGTAATTTTACCTATGTATTTGACCTTTGACCTTGAACAGTGACCTTGACCTTGGCATGCAACATGTCAAAATGTGCAGCTTCATTAGACACACATGCATGCCAAATATCAAGTGTTTATACCTATATATTTGACCTTTGACCTTGAACAGTGACCTTGACCTTGGCATGCGACATGTCAAAATGTGTAGCTTCATGAGACACAAATGCATGCCAAATATCAAGTGTTTATCCTGTCACGTGCCTATTTTCCTGACGGATAACAAGGTGACTGATAAACTTTTTGTTATTATGTCAGTTGGTCACATGACCTGTAGCCGAAACTACTTTTTTTACCGAGACGTTTATTTCGTCAATACACACATTTTCGTCTACCGAGTGCTGAATAAAAAAGTTTAACAAAGCGAATTTGTTGATATCAATCGATACCCATTAAACTAAATAGATCTAGATCTAATTCTTTCACTCCATTCTCCCAAACTTATCTTAGGCCTAGACTATATCTAGTAGTAGATCTAGATCTAGACTAGATCTAGTTGTTTGTCGCGAAATTACCGTGTTTAGATAAATCCACATCAAGAATCAAACATCGTGTAGATATCGTCAAGTGACAGGTTCTTTTTCTCACATAACCAACCGAGCCAACGGTTTTGTTTTGACCATTTTTAAAGCAATGTGACTTTTTTGGAAATCCAGTGACGTACGTAATAACGCCTTTATAGTGACGTCATCAACAGTCTAGAGCCAGTAGAGTCGGGTATACGTTGCGGTGCATTTTGTGGTACATTCGGTACAAAATAATAATGATTATATTTTGCTGTTGTGACAAGGATAAATAGAATATTTGGCTCCTAGCTTTGAATGAGAAATGTTATCTGGCTCGGCTTCTGAATATATCAGGTTCGCCTTCGGCTCACCTGATATATTCATCCGCCTTGCCAGATAACATTTCTCATTCAAAGCTAGGAACCAAATATTCTCTATTTATCTGTAGTGGTTCAAGAGTTATAGCCAATGTTAAAGTTGGTAATTTGACCTATATATTCGACCTTTGACCTTAAACAGTGACCTTGACCTTGGCATGCGACATGTCAAAATGTGCAGCTTCATGAGACACACATGCATGCCAAATATCAAGTGTTTATCTGTAGTGGTTCAAAAGTTATAGCCAATGTTAAAGTTAGTACTATATATTTGACCTTTGACCTTGAACAGTGACCTTGACCTTGGCATGCGACATGTCAAAATGAGTAGCTTCATGAGACACAAATGCATGCCAAATATCAAGTGTTTATCTGTAGTGGTTCAAAAGTTATAGCCAATGTTAAAGTTGGTAATTTGACCTATATATTCGACCTTTGACCTTGAACAGTGACCTTGACCTTGGCATGCGACATGTCAAAATGTGCAGCTTCATGAGACACACATGCATGCCAAATATCAAGTGTTTATCTGTAGTGGTTCAAAAGTTATAGCCAATGTTAAAGTTAGTAATTTGACCTATATATTCGACCTTTGACCTTGAACAGTGACCTTGACCTTGGCATGCGACATGTCAAAATGTGCAGCTTCATGAGACACACATGCATGCCAAATATCAAGTGTTTATCTGTAGTGGTTCAAAAGTTATAGCCAATGTTAAAGTTAGTAATTTGACCTATATATTCGACCTTTGACCTTGAACAGTGACCTTGACCTTGGCATGCAACATGTCAAAATGTGCAGATTCATTAGACACACATGCATGCCAAATATCAAGTGTTTATCTGTAGTGGTTCAAAAGTTATAGTCAATGTCCCGATCTCGCGCGACAGACGGACGGACGGACGGACGGACGGACGGACCGACAGACCGACGGACCGACGGACAAGGTGTTTCCAATATAGCCCCCACCACAGGTGGTGGGGGTATAACAATGCATTTTTCACATTTATTTTCTGTGTAAAATAATTATTAGTATCCAGCTTGAATATATTGATACTAAAACGTTTTTTAACTTTTGTAAAGGCAATAATTGATTTGCAGATTAATACGACTGAAAGACTTATTAAAGGGAGTTAATCACTGAGCGACACAGAACTGCCAAAATACTTACGTGAACAAAAGAATGCGGTATACTGTAAGAAATAGTACAGCCTTTGCCTTCCGGCCTTAAACTATTTTCGGGCTGACTGGTAGGTCACAATAAAGCAATAAGGCCCTCATTGGGCTGTACTTTTTCTTATATATGAGCTCTCAAATCAATAGCTTTTGACTTTTGAAAATGCGTTCTGGATAAAAAGTATCAAATAGCAAAGAGCAATAACTCTGTAACAAAAGTACTGTTGATAGAGTGAGTTATTGTAATTATGCACTGCAGTTCTGCTGTTTATGGTTTATATGTATTATATATATGTACATGAAATTTTATGTCAAACTCTTTTGCACTTTTGAAGTTATGCTCGAGATAAAAATGTAAAGTATAAAATATCAAACGACAGTACCACTTTAATACTGCTGATGGGGTTATGGTAATAGTACACTGCATTCCATCTTTTGGAAGCTAAGAAATTAATCTGGCAAAATGTTTTTCCTGTATCAAATTTGAATATGCAGCTTTAAAATGTTTGTACACTTTGATAGTACCTCGTCCATCTCAGCCTTAGTCCGCCTATATTCTTTATTAAGGGACTGTAAATCCCCTACAGTTTCAGTCAGGTCTTTTTCATAGTTGTCGCATCTTTCCCCAAGACTGGCCAGCTCTCCCTCTACAGCATGCATCTTTGAAGTCAACACTATGACTTCTCTGTTGAGGGTTACATCAAGCGTGTTGTCCCTCAACTAAAATATACACATTCTGGGAGTAAATCCAAGGCCCATTGCAATGTAATGTACAAATATACCTTTATTTAAATAATTTTGTCAACACATCTATACTGAATTTTACAAAATGTCTGAATCTATGTCTGAATACAATTAGTATTATTATGTCTGATGAGATGCCACATTTATTGGTCCCTCATTACATTTACTGACCATTTCATTAGAGTCCAATAGGCAGTATGTTTTGACACCCTCCTTACATTTTGAAAACATTCATTACATAATAATGATAGGATTAAAGTAAAAGTTAACCAATTGCTTCTGTTCATGTTAATAAATTAAAAGTAGTGATTGCTGCAATGTCTCTTTGGCATGGGCAAGACCTCTTAGCTGTTACTGTACTGATATAAACGAGAGGGCCACGATGGCCCGGATATCGCTCACCAATCAGAGGAAAATATTTTCAAAGTTTTCACTATATGTTTCTATAGAAAACTGGCCATCCACTGATGCTTCTGACAAAATTTGGTTAAAATCTGGTCAGTAGTTTCATCAGAGATGTCGTTTGAAAATGTGGCCGGACACCGGACAAATCACTGTCACAATAGCTCACCTGAGCCTGCTAAAAAGCAATCTGTTGAGGTACGGCAGAATAAAGCTGTGGACTAAATTTCATATATTAAAGTTGCTAAAAGGGAGATAATTGAATAACGAAATGATGAATCATACCTGCAATCGCAGGTGCACAACTTCAGATAGTGACTAACAACACTGCATAATTTAACAAGAGTACCGCATACGTTACATAATACGCCCACTTGCAGACTTTCTCCGATTCAACATGCCTTAGAAGTGTTGACATTTTCTAATCTGTGCTTCAGATCTTGAATTCCATATTAAGGTGATACTATTTTTTAAAACAAGAGGGCCATGATGGCCCTAAAACGCTCCCCTGGTTACTATAGACTTATGCATACACTATATTTCTATGTATAAATAAGTCAGTTTCAGATTGGGGCCAGTATGAAACCAAAGGCCATAATTTCAGGCCTGGAAGTTAAAATTTGAACAATCTTAATAAAAGAACTTTAAATGATGCCAGGGGCAGGGCAATTTTGGTCCTGGGGTCATAATTTGAACAATCTTGGTAGAAAACGATTAGATGATTCTACATACCAAATTTCAAAGGTCTAGGCCTTACAGGTTCGGAAAAGAAGATTTTTAAAGATTAACCTATAAACAAGAGGGCCATGAGGCCCTGAAGCGCTTACCTGAGATAACCCAGGGGCAGGGCCATTTTGATAAAGAAGTCATCATTTGTACAACCTTGGTAGAGAACCAAAAGGCAAAGCAGTATGCCATTAATTAAACGTCTAAGCCTTATGGTTTCAAAGAAAAATAATATTTTATATTTTTCCCATAAAAAACTGATAAGCCCCAAGGCAGGGCCAAGTTTCACCCAGAGGTCAAGGTCGTAAGTTGAACATTATTGGCAGAGGACCACAAGCCAAAGCTACATATTTTTAGATGACCATTAGATCATGTTACATACCAAACATCAAAGGTCTAGGCCTTACAGTTTCAGAAGATTTTTAAAGATTTTCCTATAAAAAACTGATTAGCCCTTGGGCGGGGCCATTTTTGGTTCGGGGTCATAATTTGAACAAGCTTTGTAGAGGACCATTAGATCATGCTACATACCAAACATCAAAGGTCTAGACCTTACAGTTTCAGAGAAGAAGATTTTTAAAGATTTTCTTACGAAAAACTGATAAGCCCTTGGGCGGAGCCATTTTTGGCCCGGTGATCATAATTTAAAAATCTTTGTATAGGACCATTAGATCATGCTACATGCCAAATATTAAAGGCCTAGGCCTTACTGTTTCAGAGAAGAAGATTTTTAAAGATTTTCCTATGAAAAATTGATAAGTCCTTGGGCGGGGCCATTTTTGGCCCCAGGGCCATAATTTGAACATTTTTTGTACAGGACCATAAGATCATGCTACATGCCAAATATCAAATGTCTAGGCCTTACAGTTTCAGAGAAGAAGAGTTTTAAAGATTTTTCTATGAAAAACTGATAAGCCCTTGGGCGGAGCCATTTTTGGCCCGGTGATCATAATTTGAAAATCTTTGTATAGGACCATTAGATCATGCTACATGCCAAATATCAAAGGTCTAGGTCTTACTGTTTCAGAGAAGAAGATTTTTAAAGATTTTCCTATGAAAAATTGATAAGTCCATGGGCGGGGCCATTTTTGGCCCCAGGGCCATAATTTGAACATTTTTTGTAGAGGACCATAAGATCATGCTACATGCCAAATATCAAAGGTCTAGGCCTTACAGTTTCAGACTGACAGAAGAAGATTTTTAAAGATTTTCCTATGAAAAACTGATAAGCCCTTGGGCGGGGCCATTTTTGGCCCAGGGGTCATAATTTGAACATTTTTTGTAGAGGACCATTAGATCATGCTACATACCAAACATCAAAGGTCTAGACCGTACAGTTTCAGAAAAGAAGATTGTTAAAGATTTTCTTATGAAAAACTGAAAATGCCCTTGGGCAGGGCCATTTTTGGCCCGGGGTCATAATATGAACAATTTTTGTAGAGGACCATAAGATCATGCTACATACCAAATATCAAAGGTCTAGGCCTTACAGTTTCAGGGAAGAAGATTTTTAAAGATTTTCCTATGAAAAACTGATAAGCCCTTGGGCGGGGCCATTTTTGGCCCAGGGGTCATAAGTTGAACATTCTTTGTAGAGGACCAATAGATCAAGCTACATACCAAATATCAAAGGTCTAGGCCTTACAGTTTCAGAGAAGAAGATTTTTAAAAAAATTCCTATGAAAAACTGATAAGCCCTTGGGTGGGGCCATTTTTGGCCCGGGGTCATAATTTGACCAATTATTGTAGAGGACCATAAGATCATGCTACATACTAAATATCAAAAGTCTAGGCCTTACAATTTCAGAGGATTTTTAAAGATTTTCCTATGAAAAACCGATAAGCCCTTGGGTGGGGCGGTTATAATGTTAAAGAGGAAGTCCCTACAATGATCGCATATTTTCAATAATATCTTAAAACTTGATATTTGTTATTATTTGTTATTTGAACCTTATTATGAAGGTTCCCAATTTGAACGTATATCGAAAAATGCCCCTGTGATACGAATAAACCGATTTCATCAATACTGATAATTTTTGTTCTACAACACAATATATCGGCCTTTTCCGTTAAATTATTCCGCGTTTTCCAGATGATCACCCGAACCCTCCATTGTTTACATAATAACTTTCTCGGAAGTGGTCGGAGAATCGCGAATAGAGCGAACAGTTACGAAACTAAAACCCAACCCGAATAAAACTGAAACTTCGGGTAGTAAAACCGGGAGCGGCGATATCAAAAACATGGATGTTTTGTCATTATAAACGGTAATTGGATGGGGCTTTTTGCGATATACTACTTTTCAGTATATAAATAAATGAGTTTTGTATATTTTAAGTGTTTATGAAACGCGTCAAATATAGGGACATCCCCTTTAACAACATTTCGTTCCCCCTAGCCACTGTTACAGCAGTCAGCAGTTTCAAAGGAGATGTCGTTTGAAAATGTGGACGGACGACGGACGGATTGCGATCACAATAGCTCATCCTGAGGCTTTGGCTCAGGTGAGCTAAAAACTGATAAGCCATGGGGCGGGACCACTTTTGGCCCTTGGGGTAACAATTTGAACATGATGCTACATACGAAATATCAAAGGTTTAAGCTTTACAGTTATGGGGAAGATTTTTAAAGGTTTTCCTATGAAAAACTGATAAGCCTCGGGATGTGCCATTTTTGGTCCGGGGTCATAATTTGAACAATCTTTGCAGAGGACCATTAGATGATGCTACATATCAAATATTAATGGTCTAGAACATATGGTTTCAGAGAAGAATTCTTCTAAATATTTTCCTATGAAAAACTGATAAGCCCCAGGGCGGGCCATTTTTGGTCCGGGAGTCATGATTTGAACAACCTTTGTAGAGGGCCATTAGATGATGATACATACCAAATATCAAAAGTCTAGGCCTTACGGTTTCAGAGAAGAAGATTTTTAAAGATTTTCCTATGAAAAACTGATAAACCCTGGGGCGGGGCCATTTTTGGTCTGAGGGTCATAACTTGAACAATCTTTGTAGAGGATCATTAGATGATGCTACATACCAAATATCAAAGACTTAGGCCTTATGGTTTCAGAGAAATAGATATTTAAGAAAAAATCCTATGAAAAACTGATAAGCCCCGGGGCGGGGCCATTTTTAATCCCCGGGTCACAATTTGAAAATATTTGTAGAGGACCATTAGATAATGCTATATATCAAATATCTAGGCCTTACCGTTTTAGATAAGAAGATTTTTAAAGATTTTCCTATGAAAAACTGATAAGCCCTGGGGCGGGGCCATTTTTTGTCTGGGGGTCATAATTTGAACAAACTTTGTAGAGGACCGTTAGATGATGCTACATACCAAATATCAAAGATCTAGTCCTTATGGTTTCAGAGAAGAAAATGTTTAAGTAAACTGTTGACGACGCACATACGCACAACCCATGACGCCGGAGACTGCCCACTCACAATACCTCACCTGGCACTTTGTGCCAGTTGAGCTAAAAATGAAGTGAATATCTTATTAAATAAAGGAGTTACAGCTAATCCACATATTTGCAGATTTTTGTCAAGTGCAACGGGCATAACTCTGTAAAGACAAACTGAATGAACCTCAAAATAAACTCTGCTTCAGATATTGTTGCTCAAAACATTTGTGTTATGTTCATTTATATAATTTTAATAGTTTTCAAAGAAACAACAAACTAAAAGCTGACCGACAAACAAAACAATAAACACACAAAGTTTAAGGACCATAACTTTACAAAAACCCTGCAATATATGTGAAAATTCGTAATAAGGTTTAACAACATAAAAAAATTGAAGTAAATATCATTTCAAATGAAAAAGTTATGGTCATCCTCATATTTGCATAGATTTGCAATATTTGTTTGAAGTGCAAGGGCCATAACCACAAAACGACAAATCAAATGAACCTCAGAATCGACTCAGCATCAGATTATGATGCATTAAACATTTGTGTGATGTTTCATCAATATCTGTCAAATGGTTTTCCCAGAAAACAGCGGACAAACTATTTGCATGTATTTGCATTATTTTTTAAGGACAAGGGCCATAACTCGGAAATGAAAAATCAAATGATCCTCAGAATCAACTCAGCTTCAGATCTTAATGTATTAAACATTTGTGTGAAGTTTCATTAATATCTGTCAAATGGTTTTCCCAGAATACAGCGGACAAACTATTTGCATGTATTTGCATTATTTTTAAGGACAAGGGCCATAACTCTGAAATGAAAAATCAAATGAACCTCAGAATCAACTCAGCTTCAGATCTTGATACATTAAACATTTGTGTGAAGTTTAATTAATATCTGTCAATTAGTTTTCCGAGAAAACAGCGGACAAACAAAATGTTGACGGACGGACGGACAGGGCCACGCCAATATACGACCACCTTTATTAGGTGGGCGTATAAAAATGTTCCGTTGAAGGATGGCAAAGTAAAGCTCCAGACAAATTCCCCCTATTAAAATTACTAAAAGGGAGATAAATCAGTAACGAAATGACGAATAAAAACTGCAATCACAGGTGCACAACTTCAGATGGTGATCAACAATACTGATAATTTAAATATGTTCCATTGAAGGATGGCAGAGTAAAGCTCCAGACAAAATTCTGTCTACAGACGGACGGACAGACGAACGGACAGATGGAGTGATTCCATTTACACTTCGTTGTGGGGGTATAAAAACCATGGTAGGGGTGCTAATAAATTGACAAACTTCATTTGGACAATTTGGTTAGAATAATAATAACAAGAAGAAACTGAAAAGGAGCATTAACTAGAGATAAAAAAATAATTAGAATTTTGTAGTTTGAAACCATTGTGATAAATACTTAGTGACTTTTACAGGGGCTTAGAAATTAATCATTTATTTATAAGCTGAAAAGAAGTATATCGCAGGAAAACCAGTACAATAAACATCGAAGAAGACACAATTTTTATGTGTTTGATATCTTATTCAGGAATGTATTAGAATTTATTCCGCTCACATTACACCGGTAGTTGCGTTAACTGTTCGACCAGGGTCAATAATATTTTGTTGTAGACAAAAAATTATAAGTATCAATGAAAACTGTTTATATACATGTATCTCAGGGACGTTTTTCGATTAAGTTCAAATTGACAGTCTTCAAATAATGATGATTGAACAAAACAAATACCAAGCGTTACGATATAATTAAAATATGCTACTTTTAATTACCAGGGTTCAAAATTAAGTGTCAAGACGTAGTTTTCCAACCAGAACTGTCCAACTTGCCACCTGATCTGAAAGTCAGAGGCAAAATCTTGCCACCAGAATTAATTGGGTGGAAATCAATACAATCAGAAAAATACTTCAAGAATTATCAGACCACTGCTTCTTTTTCTTGCTTGTTAAAAAAACCCATACATTGCTTTCTAATTTCCGATTTTGCCACCAGGTTAGATGCATTTTGCCATCAGGTTAGATGCATTTTGCCACCAGGTTAGATGCATTTTGCCACCAGGTTAGATGCATTTTGCCACCAGGTTAGATGCATTTTGCCACCAGGTTAGATGCATTTTGCCACCTACTTTCAGATCAGATGGCAAGTACTTGCCACCTAGGAAAAAAGTAAATTTTCAAACACTGAATTACTACTCCTGAACAGACTCAATAAACCGAGTCTGCAATTTTCTCTTTTGCCATTTGTTATTTTTGCTTTTGAAGGTCTCCCATTTTCAAACTTTTTATGATAGCTATGGCCAAGCAGCATACCAATTTTGAAGAAATAAGTTGACTTATCTGCAAGTAATTATCAACTACAGAAATACAATGTGTATTGAATAATACCTTGGTGATGTTGTCAATGGCTTTTTGAACACTGTCGTTTTCTTCAACTGTTAGACCACCCAGACTGTTTAACAGTTCAATCATCTTGGTAGTATTTCGCTGCAACTGGTCGTTGCTGATAGACATGTTCTTAGAGTGCATTAGTCTATGACGTGCATCTAACACCTGTAAGGTAAACAAGATGTGTTTGTGAAACACTATGTCCCCTCGATATGATATTTGACCCTGAAGGATGACCTTGACCTTGACATGTCACCCCTCAAACTGTGCAGCTTCATGGGGTACACATGCATACCAAATATCAAGTCTGTATCTACAGGTTCAAAAGTTATGGCCAATGTTAAAGTCGGTGACCTTTGACCCTAGAGGATGACCTTTACCTTGACATGTTGCCCCACAAAATGTGCAGCTTCATGAGATACACATGCATACCAAATATCAAGACTATATCTCTATTGGTTCAAAAGTTATGGCCAATTTGAAGTTAGTGACCTTTGACCCTGAAGAATGACCTTGACATGTTACCCCTCAAACTGTGCAAATTCATGAGATACACAAGCATGCCAAATATCAAGTCTCTATCTGTACCGGTTCAAAAGTTATGGCCAATGTTAAAGTCGGTGATTTGACCCATATGTTTGACCTCTGACCTTTAAGGGTGACCTTGACCTTGACATGTCACACCTCAAAATGTGCGGCTTTATGAGATACATATGCATGCCAAATATCAAGTCTCTATCTGTACTGGCTCAAAAGTTATGACCAATGTTAAAGTTACAGACAAACAGACAATTTGACCTTCGACCCTGAAGAATGACCTTGACATGTCACCCCTCAAAATGTGCAGCATTATGAGACACACAAGCATGCCACATATCAAGTCTCTATCTCTACTGGTCCAAAAGTTATGGCCAATGTTAAAGTCAGTGATTTGACCCATATATTTGACCTCTGACCTTGAAGGATGACCTTGACCTTGACATGTCACCCCTCAAAATGTGCAGCTTTATGAGATACATATGCATGCCAAATATCAAGTCGCTATCTGTACTGGCTCAAAAGTTATGACCAATGTTAAAGTTACAGACAAAGAAACAGACAATTTGACCTTTGACACTGAAGGATGACCTTGACCTTGACATGTCACCCCTCAAAATGTACAGCTTCATGAGATACACAAGAATGCCAAATATCAAGTCTCTTTCTTTACTTGTCCAAAAGTTATGGCCAATGTTAAAGTCGGTGATTTGAAGGATGACCTTGACCTTGACATGTCACCATTCAAAATGTGCGGCTTAATGAGATACATACAGTATGCATGCCAAATATCAATTCTCTATCTGTACTGACTGAAAAGTTATGACAAATGTCACCCCTCAAACTGTGCAGATTCATGAGATACACAAGCATGCCAAATATCAAGTCTCTACTGGTCCAAAAGTTATGGCCAATGTTAAAGTCTGTGATTTGACCCATATATTTGACCCCTGACCTTGAAGGATGACCTTGACCTTGACATGTCACCTCTCAAAATGTGCGGCTTAATGAGATACATATGCATATCAAATATCAAGTCTCTATCTGTACTGGCTCCAAAGTTATGACCAATGTTAAGTTTGAGTTAAAGTTACAGCCAAAAAAACAGACAATTTGACCTTTAACCCTGAAGGATGACCTGAAGGATGACCTTGACCTTTAAATGACACCCCTCAAAATGTGCAGCTTCATGAGATACACAAGCATGCCAAATATCAAGTCTCTATCTCTATTGGTCCAAAAGATATGGCCAATGTTAAAGTTGGTGATTTGACCCATATATTTGACCTCTGTCCTTGAAGGATGACCTTGACTTTGACAAGTCACCCCTCAAACTGTGCGGCTTTATGAGATACATTTGCATGCAAAATATCAAGTCCCTATCTGTACTGGCTCAAAAGTTATGACCAATGTTAAAGTTGCTGACAAACAAACAGACAAACTGACAGGGCAAAACAATATGCCCCCAGATTTGATCTGGGGGGCATAAAAAAAACATCATGAATGTAAAGCCAGACATCAGAGTTTGATGTAGCAAAATAATACATGTATTTACAAAATGCATCAGTACACTAAATTTTTCTATTACCACTTTATATAATTTGATATGAGTATTTGTGTTGATCAACATCTGCTCGCTATGGGCTAATAGAATACCCCCAAGAGAGAGAAGGGGGGGGGGGATATAGAGAAACTCAGGCATTATGCCCTTCTCTTTTATTGACAGTGTGTCTCTGGTTCTTTTAGATGCCCAATATATATTTCTCTGATTGAATATTTCGACAAGAGTTCTAAAGACAAAATAAATACAGGCCTCGAAAATTTCTTTGAAAGCCACTCGTCCTGTAGGACGAGTGACTTGGAATTCTTACTCGTCCTCCTAAAAAGTTACTCGTCCTACATATCTTAGGCAAATACTTGAAAATAATTTTGATCTGATTGAGTTTGTTAGTTATATTATATGTTTTGTTTACACTGTAGATTGATATTACCTTCGACATTATATCCATGTAAAACTCTATCCACTATTAACATAATCATTAATTAGTCAGAATTATTTCAAAACATTCATTGATTTGAAGTATGTAAAATTATCATGATTAATTTACTTTTTTGTTTTAAAAACAGATTATTCTGTAATCTCCAACTAGGAATTTGGCTGATTTAGGTCTTCACTGTATACTATGCAAAAAGAGTAGACATGAATATTTACTCTAATATTATAGCATGGGAAGTTTGAGCAACTCAAAATTTGAAATCAGGTGTAAACTAATTTGTACTCGAGTATGAAGAAAACCATCACTCATATTGAACGCCGTGGTCACGTTTTTCAACAAAGATGTAGTCCTATCAATGTGCCGCTCTCGGCCCGACATGCTATTTTTCGTACTGATTGTCGAAGTAAACCGAAAGTAAAAGTTAGAACCGTTCAACGATATCACAAATTATGGGACTGGCATAGACGGGGATTTATGCCTTGTTTGCTGGTCTTTTCTTTTTTTTTCTCTCTATTTCCCTCCTCTCGTCATCACCACCACCACCCAAAAACTTCGTAATATGTTGTTGACTAGAGCCTGAGGCCATTCTGTATTTTATTTTGACATCGGCGCGCGAAACCAAACGGTGTTGATATAAACATTTACCCACCTTACCAGACTGGTTTAGGAGTGATTGTGTAACAGTGACTATCGTGACGCTGTATTTTGATTCGCTAACATGACGAACTAATTTCCGTTTATAATAGATCAAAACTATTTCTATTTTTCTTTCTTTTAGTGTTTTCATAACGTAAAGCCTTATACTCCATTTAATGATAAAATCAGTTCGCTTCTGAAACAAAAATAATCGGCTGTTAAATTAAAGAAAATCGAGTCCCAGTCAATTCTCTCACTCAGCAACAAGCACCTGTTATAGGAAATCAAGCGTTTATCGGACCGCGAGGTTTGAATGTCGATTGTACATGAATCAACTGTTTGAAACGTGAGTTGGCCTGGATCGACAAATACATTATCATTTCTCCCCCAAAAAGCTACTCGTCCTGTCGGACGCGTACTTTCAAATTTCTACTCGTCCTACACCACTTCCCACTCGTAATTACGAGCGGACGAGTGATATTTTCGAGGCCTGAAATATATAAACAACCGACTGTTGATATGGAAATTAGCTTAACAATATATATAAGTATTTGTTGTGGTAATATAGTAATCTTTTAGGATGCTCTGGTTCTTTGTGAATGCAATTTAGTAAGTAATTTTGCCTAATCAAAATATGATGTCAGCTTTACAGTTATTTAAAATAAGATAATTATGTAGGTAGTACTCATATGCTATTTTTAGACTTAATCTCAAAATAAATTGATCAAGAAGGGGCATTTACTAGAGAAAAGGAAAAATATAGAATTGTGAAGTTTTTAAATCATTGTGATAAATCGAGCATCTTCTCCCTATAGAGTGAATACTCTATCACATTTGTGAAGGAGCCATGGGATTCCGAGTTACAGCCCCGACAAGACCGGACAGACGCACATATGGACTGACACATTTATAAGATCAAGGGGGGATAACTCCAATATTAGTGAAACCAGAGTTATGGACCTTTTGCATGACACTTCCTCTTATCATGATCTTTCCATGTATGAAGTTTCAATCCAATGGCATGAGCCATATAGCAGTTATCGTCTGGACAAAACTGGCATTCGCCCGCCCGCCCACCGTACCTCACCATTTCAATAAACGGAGTTTTCCGTGGAAAACCCGGTAACAAATCAATTGTATAACTGCCCTTTCCCTGCTCCACGTTTATCAATTGTATAACTGCCCTTTCCCTGTTCTATGTTTATCAATTGTATAACTGCCCTTTCCCTGTTCTATGTTTATCAATTGTATAACTGCTCTTTCCCTGTTCCACGTTTATCAATTGTATAACTGCCCTTTCCCTGTTCCACGTTTATCAATTGTATAACTGCCCTTTCCCTGTTCTATGTTTATCACAAATTCATTGCCTCCAGAATATTCATAGTCAAAATAGTTATAACGAGATATAGAAGGTGGAACATTGAAACCATTATAGAAACTAAAGAAACTGGTAGATCTATCAAATTCCATGCACAAACAAGGCAGACTGATCAGACAGCTCAAATATACTGAGCCAAAAAAGAAACCGGACTGTGCATAGTTGGCCTATTTTCGTTGAAATTGGAGGGCGTGTTATTTATTTTGAAGTAATAAACTTAAATTGGATGTGTTTTGAGCATGTATGTGAATTTTTAGCTTTCTTGCATAGGTAACGTATGATTTAGACGCCAGTTTATATGGTAGGGATGTAAAACGAAAATTTCAAAATGTGTATGTGTTTAACATGGTGACTGAATGCTTCGTAAGTCAGGTTTCTGTGCAGTTTGTCGTTTCCATGTTGCCGTTAATATCGATTGTGACCACCCCTTGCCCGTATGAGTGCCAATATAGCCTCCTCATCTAGTTGACGTAGCGCTGGATCACATGATTAGGCATGTTGTTCCATTCTGCTGTGAAGGCGTTCGCGAATTGGCCGATGTTGTTAATGTTGTAATTGCGATGAACACGTCTCCCTAACTCATCCCATACATGTTCGATGGGATTAATGTCGGGAGACATAGCTGGCCACTGCATAACGTTGACGTTAGCAGCGGCCAACCGGGCCCTTATGACCCTCACTACATGTGGACGGGCGTTGTCCTGTTGCAGTGTAGCAGGAGCATGTCTTTGAAGGAATGGAATATGGCTTCCGGAACTAAAACTGCAATGATGTACCGTAGGGCATTCATGTTTCCATGAATGACAACGAGTCTTGTCTTCCGCCCGCCCATAAAGCCACCCGATACCATCAAGCCTCCGCCGTCAAACCTATCATGGTCACTGACACAACATTGGGCGAATCTTTCACCTCGACAACGGTAAATGTGTTGCCGACCATCGGCAAAACTCAGATGGAACCTTAACTCGTCCGAAAAAAGGACAGAGTTCCAGTCCCGGCGACGCCAGTGACAGTGCCTGCACGCCCATTGCATCCGATCCATTCACGGCGGTGGCGTAACGTCATTACACAGTCAGGGGATGGACGTTAAAGTGGCGAGCTGTCTTTAATAGTTGCGGGTATAAACCTGTTACGTAAGTGACATAATACAATAGCATGATCGTCCCGTTGGCTAGATGCTCTTGTTCTACCTGACCTGGGACGATCATGCACAGTACCAGTCTGCCGGAAACGTCTTGCCAGTTCAAAAATTGTATTTCTACTGCAATTTAATGTCCGGCTGACGTTGATCGGAGATACTCCAACAGCCTACTCTATTTCTCTCTGCTTATGTAAGCCTAGGCATTATTTAGGTCTTGATTTTTTTGTGTTTGTGATGTCGGTGTAGCTTAGCTAACTTGTGAGACTTTTGTCGGCCTGCTATCTGACCGGATTCGTGCTGCACAAGGTTCACGTGCGAAACAAGATAATGTGGTTTTGACCAAGTTTAAAAGATAGCACACAGTACAAATTGTACACACGTGTTGGGTGATGATAACCCGATACACTGGTAACCAAATAAATGCATATAGTGTTTTAATTAAAAAGTTAATTAAAGTTATGTAGCGTCAGGTTTCTTTTTTGGTTCAGTATAGTTTTGCAAATGCGCAGCGAGAACACGTTTATATGAGGGAAAGGGTTAAATGTCTAAGGCCTAGGTGAAAAACAAGACAGTTCATGCCTAGCAAAAGTTTCATAATTAAACTACAAATATTTGATCTTGAGATCACAGGCCAAGTTACCTTATAAGATCTTAATGGTACCTGACACTTCATCTCATAATGATACATAGACATGTCAAATATCTAAGCCCTTGGTGAAAAGACATAGTTCTGCCATGGACAATAGTTTCTTAGACATGTATAACATATACAGATTTGCCCTCTAGGTCACATGTCAAAATCACATGAATGTCCACATGGTACCTGAAACTTCTACTCATGATTACACATTCACAGGCTAAATATCTAATTATATGCCCTTGGTCAAATGACAAAAACGTTTTGGCACTGACAATAGTTTCCCCCATATGGCTTTGACCTTGAAGTCAAAGGTCAAGGTCACTAGAAGACTATTTCTACCAATTACAATTCGAATCATTCAATTCTGACCACTGGTTATGGAGATACTTAAAGATTTTTTTCTTTTGGTTGCCATTTCAACCAAGGTTCTACATGTATCCAGATTCTTTTCCAAGGTTCTACATGTATCCAGATTCTTTTCCAAGGTTCTACATGTATCCAGATTCTTTTCCAAGGTTCTACATGTATCCAGATTCTTTTCCAATCTTAATAGAGTGTGATACTAAGATTTATGCTATATTTTGCCGAGTGGTTTTAGAGCAGATGTCTGTTAAAGCAATTATCCATGGGCAGATGCCGGACGGTGGGCCATGACAAAAGTTTACATGAGTATACTTAGATGAGCAAAAAAATTCTGGAGGCAATTAGAACTATCACTAAAGGCGACGGAATATTCTCGCAGAGCATCCTTGATCGTAAATCCAAATACCCAAGTTTCAAGCCAAAATGACATAAAATTCTCAAAGTTCAAGGGGAGATAATTTTGCAATGCTCAGCTGTAAACACATAAAAAGTTAGTCTTGTACATTTACTTAAGTCAATTTTTTTAAAACTGAGGGAAAAGTTCGCGACTCCAGCTACCCATGTTCAAATGCAGGTGTTCGGACAGACAGATGGACCAACTGACCACCTGCATGCCAGATCGACCGCTGGCCAGTGTGATTCCAGTATACTCCCTCAAATAAGTGTGCTGACGGATAATAACCAAGACGTGTATGCACATGGGTTTAGATAAGCACCCTCTGTAAGCAACTGACAGACTCTGTTTTTGTCTGGACAAAAAAGTAGTAGTGTAACAAATGGCAGCAATCATTGCAGTAAGGTACTTTGCTACTCAAACAGTCAAATAAATAAGAACTGTCTAGTTATGTTAGTGTTGGAATGCACAAAACAAAATTCTAAAGAATCTCACCTCATCCACTAAGCGGAGGTCTGAGAAGAATGTGTACATGAAGGTACAAGACAACATCAATTTCAAAGCAGCTGCCACGTCGGAATCCTTTGCAGCTGCAACATTCTCACTTCCACGAGGAAGGAAACATTTGGCCACTTCCCAGGAATTGGTTGGCCAAAGTTGTGGCTTCAAGTTGGTGCTTGCAATGTTTGTTGCATTGGCATGTTTTTTCAAGATCTCTTTCATCCATATGTTGCAGACATTGGTCTGGCACCTAACTCTCCAGGTGCGGTTGTGTCGTTCCAAATTTTGATGGGTACAGGAATTGCAGGATGAAGATTGCTGCTGAGACAGTTGCTGAGACACAATTCCAAGCAACTCATCGTGCAAGCCTGACACTCTCTTGTCTGTAAAGTCTTCAATACCTTCCTTTAGAAACAGGAGTGCCATACTGTCACGTAACCAATTTAGATAGTTCTCATCCATCAGTCTGTGTGTTGGTGACGCCATTCTAAAATAGGAGAGGAAAAAGTGATCCAATGTTAATCATAATTCAATACAATGTTAAGCATGATTCCTTACAATGTAAATCATGATCCCATACAATGTTAAGCATGATTCCATACATACTTTCATTAATGTTTACTCATTTTGCTCAACACTTTCCCTCATATATTTTCAAACAGAGAAGATCCAGATCAGATGGTTCCTGTAGTAGCCGTCTGATCAGGGTCTGGTGTTTGCTTAATATTGTAGTTTCTGCAAAGATAAACAGAAGTATGTGTTCATGCAATATAATTAAACAGAAGTATGTGTTCATGCAATATAATTAAACAGACATATGTGTTCATGCAATATAATTAAACAGAAGTATGTGTTCATGCAATATAATTAAACAGAAGTATGTGTCTATGCAATATAATTAAACAGAAGTATGTGTTCATGCAATATAATTAAACAGAAGTATGTGTTCATGCAATATAATTAAACAGAAGTATGTGTTCATGCAATATAATTAACAAGCAAAAAAATGTGGAAACCGCACTAAAGCCAGATTTTTTTGGTTGATCTTGACCCAATTTCATGTATCCTTGCAGTGGTTGGGAAAGGCATGCGCCATGCGCCATTGGCGCATCGAAATTAAAAATGTCCCATTGATTTTGCCATCGTATGCCCCATTGTCACATTCTGTTTTTTCGGCCCCAATTGGTACAAAATAGAAGGATAGACCATCAGTCGTAACTACTCGTCATATTTTTTTGCTGCTTTTAGACAGTCTCGTTCATGCAGACTCTTGCTACGAGAGATGAACGAGAATAACTATGTCAGACGAAAAAAGCCGAGTGTTCCGATTATTAATTAATTTGGTCACTCGCCCCGATTTTCCTTACTACGAAACAGCACGAGAACGAAAAGAAAATGTTTGTGCACCCAACTCAGCACCAACAACTAAATTAATGTCGACAAATGGAAAAAATATACAAAATAGACGACATAACGCTATACGCTACGACTATTCTAGGGATATGTCTAAATGGTTTGAAACAAGTTTTGAGTTTATTGTGAAGGGTCCGTCGAATGGACCCAAACAAATTATACTGAAACTTCGGTCGCCGATGTGAATGGTGTTTTCTGCTATCACTTATATAAGGAAAGAATCGATGAATTATATATGCATTGAAGTTTGTGATAAATGTTAAAACAGTTTACTGTGAAGAAATACGCTTCCTCTCGTTGTCAAACAATGCTCTTGGAAATGACATAAAATGCTCTCGGTTCTTTCGAGCATCTCGATAATCCGATTCCCGATGGTGCTCGAAATATGGCCAATATACTGTACCATTGTTCATAGTTGTGGGCTAGTGTTAAAAATACCGTTAGGGTTGAGACAAAAATTTATGATGCAATATCAGAAAGAAGGTTAGAAGTAAAGCTATTCCTTTTAGACAAGTATCTAAAATGAGGGTAAAGGAATATAATCAAAGTGGTTAGACTTGCCAAACTAACTTCAATTACAAGCTGCATACAAATGATCAAGCTAACTGTTAAGCCGTTAGGGTTGGGACAAAAATCATCTTTAAAGGAAACATGCCACTTTGTGACAAGTTTAGAAAAAAATATAATGGGTCTAATGAATATTTTAATGGTTTACATTTGAATATTTATGTTCATTTTGTTGTTAAAACATTTAACATTATGAAAAGAACTGATAACAATATTGTATCTCTATAAAACATTTATTTTAAAAAGTGAATGTCACGCCAAAACAGCTTTTTTTTTCAGAAATTCTGAGTTTTCAAATTTCCATATCTTTACAACAAATCAACCGATTTTCCTGATATTTGAAACATGCATTGCTTCAGATTGGCTCAGTGTTAACTCAGGGGATTTATATATTACTGTGCTCTGTAGTTTCATTTATATTATGTACAACATTGGCTTCAGTGAAAATATTCCTTATTTGCTCTAGGCCATATATGCATATTGTAAGTAACTGGTATAAAATAGAGTCACATGTATTGTAAATATCTTCAATTTTTATTTCACCTTTTCGTGCATATCTCATTTACAATACAAGTGATATAATATGTGATCATGATTGACTGTGTAACTGATTTGTAAAAACAAGTTTACGAATATTGTGAAGTTTTTTTTACTAAATGTCCCATTGGTTTTGAAAATGTCCCATTGATTTTGTTGACAGAAGGGACATTGTCCCATTGAACAAAATTCTTTCCCGATCACTGCCTTGTATCAACTGAAAGGCCTTCACCCAAGCTATCTGCATACCAAATATAAATAGTCTGGCCCATGTAGTTCAGAAGTTATAACAATATTTTAATGACAGCCAATGTTTCAAAACAGTGACCTTGACCTGATTTCAGGTATCTTTGAGCGACTTCACTTGGGTCTATAGTTCCAACCATAGATGCTGCTAAATTCTAACAAGAGGGCCAGCATGGCTCTGAATTGCTCACCAGACAATCAGGAGAAGATTTTCAAAGTTTTCATTTTATGTTTCTATAGAAAACTAGCCGACCCTGGGGCAGACAAATTTTGACCCCGGGGGAATAATTTAGACAAATTTGTAGGGGACCTGAACATGATGCTATGAGCCAAATATGAAAGCTGAGATTAACCTTCCAGTTTCAGACGAGAAGATTTTCAGTTTTCTCAATATGTTCCTATTGAAAACTGCCCACAAATGTGGCGGGGCCAACTTTGACCCCAGGGCCATAATTTATATAATTTTTGCAGAGGACCCGAACATGATGCTCTGTGCCAAATATGAAAGCTGAGAGCCTTCCAGTTTCAGAGAAGAAGATTTTTAAAGATTTCACTATTTGTTTCTATTGAAAACTGTCAACCCCTGGAGTGGGGCCAATTTTGACCCCGGGGCCATAATTTATATTACTTTTGTAGAGAAACTGAACATGATGCTATGTGCCAAAAATGAAAGCTGAGAACCTTCCAATTTCAGAGGAGATTTTCAAAGTTTTCACTATTTATTTCTATTGAAAACTGCCCACCCCTGGGGCGGGGTCAATTTTAACCCCAGGGCCATAAATGGTGAAAAAATTGTAGAGGACCTGAACATGATGTTCTGTGCCAAATATGAAAGCTGAGAGCCTTCCAGTTTCAGAGAAGAAGCTTTTCAAATATTTCACTATTTGTTTGTATTGAAAACTGCCCACCCCTGGGGCGGGCCAATTTTGACCCGGGGCCATAATTTATAACTTATGTAGAGGACCTGAACATGATGCTATGTGCCAAATATGAAAGCTGAGAACCTTCCAATTTCAGAGAAGATTTTCAAAGATTTCACTATATGTTCCTATTGAAAACAAGGCACCCCTGGGGCGGGACTAATTTTGATCCCGGGGCCATAATTTATGTAACGTTTGTAGAGGACCTGAACAAGATGCTATATGCCAAATATGAAAGCAAGGAGCCTTCCAGTTTCAGAGAAGATTTTTAAAGATTTCACTATTTGTTTATATTGAAAACTGCCCATCCCTGGGGCAGGGCCAATTTTAACCCTGGGCCATAATTTATAAAAAATTTGTAGAGGACCTGAACATGATGCTATGTGCCAAATATGAAAGCTGAGAACCTTCCAGTTTCAGAGGAGAAGATTTTCAAAGTTTAACTATATGTTTCTATTGAAAACTGCCCACCCCTGGGGCGGGGCCAATTTTGACACCGGGGCCATAATTTATAAAAACATTTGTAGAAGACCCGAACATGATGCTATGTGCCAAATATGAAAGCTGAGAATCTTCCAGTTTCAGAGAAGAAGATTTTCAAAGTTTTCACTATATGTTTCCATTGAAAATTGCCCATCACTGGGGCGGGGCCAATTTTGACCCTAGGGCCGTAATTTATATTACTTTTGTAGAGAACCTGAACATGATGCTATGTGCCAATTAAGAAAGCTAAAAACCTTCTGGTTTCAGAGGAGAAGATTTTCTACAGGTTTTTCTATATGTTTCTATTGAAAACAAGGCACCGCTGGGGCGGGGACAATTTTGACCCCAGGGGCATAATTTATATAAATTTTGTAGAGGACCTAAAGATGATGCTATGTGCCACAGATGAAAGCTGAGAATCCTGTAGATACAGAGGAGAAGATTTTTAAAGGTTCAAATTGTTGACGACTGACGACGCAAGACACACACTGAAGGACGAGGGACATCAGGCAATCACAAAAGCTCACCCTAAGCACTTTGTGCTCTGGTGAGCTAAAAATAGAAGTTGCAGACATGCCCAGTGATTGTGGCAAGTGAACATATGTAGCGAAAATATTGTCAAACAAGAGGGCCATGAGGCCCTGAAGCACTCACCTGAGATAACCCCAGGGGCGGGGCCATTTTTGACCACAAGAAATCATTTGTACAACCTTGGTAGAGAACCACATGCCATTAATTAAAGTTCTACGCCTTATGGTTTCAGAGAAAAATAATATTTTATACTTTTCCCATGATAAGCCCTGAAGCAGGGCCAAGTTTCGCCCAGTGGTCAGGGTCGTGAGTTGAACATTCTTGGCAGAGGACCAGAAGCCAGAGCAACATATTTGTAAAGGACCATTACATCATGTTACATACCTAACATAAAAGGTCTAGGCCTTACAGTTTCAGTAGATTTTTAAAGATTTTCCAATGAAAAACTGATAAGCCCTGGTCTGCTGGTCATAAATTGAACAATCATTGTAGAGGATCATAAGATCATGCTACATATCAAATATCAAAGGTCTAGGCCAGGGCTCTAGAAATTTTCAAATCCCAACCGGTCCAGCCGGTAAACGGACATTAGCCCCCCCTTTCCCCGGACATTTGCCACCTATTTCTTGATGAGCGGACATTTGCCCCCTTGTCTTCTTGTGATATGCGGACATAAGCCACCCGGTAATATGTTTATGAGGGGCTATTGCCAACTTATAGTTTGTATATAATAATATGATAGCATGAAATATCGAAATTTGTGAACACCATTTGACATTCGCGAAAACTAATGACATTTCAAGTTTGCATGAATGGCAGTTTTGAAGACTTTGATAGAGAAGCAAGAAAACTAGTTTGTATTTAAAATCTTACATTATTAGTTATACAGATCATTGGCGGGGTATCTGACTTTTTGTTTCCTGCTGAGAAAAATCATGTTGCCCGAGCCGTTAGGCGAGGGTTACATGTATTTTCCTCAGCAGGAAATAAAAAGTCAGATATCCCGCCAATGATCTGTATAACGATTTTATTATACTGCAAAGTTTAATATTTGTAGCAGTTAATTAGCGTTGTTAATGTAGGTGTTGTTTTGCTTCCCCTAAGGGGCCTCTTATTGTAAGGTAAGGGCTTATATATATCACTCTGCAACCCTAGTTCATCGTGTATAATAACCAGTTCATTATATTTGCGGATAGAAAGGGGTCTTCCAAGTGCATTAGTTTATCAAGGGATTGAAAGAATCAGACGTTAGTAAAACTTTCAGCAGATCAGCGGTTAAGCAGACACTATTTAACTTAATTGGGGGAATTTTGGCGCGTTTCCGACGTCATTTGGATGACGTCAAAATGACGGTTTTATAATATTCAAACAATGGGCGTTGGAAGGAGCGGCTATACTGCAATTTACAGGTACGTGTACTATGCATGTACATAAATAAAATCTGAATCGAATTGGGTGTGGATTATCTTTGTAAAAGCGGGGTTTGGGGGCTAATCGGTACGTGCAAAGCACTTTGACAACATATGCAGCATCAAAGCAGAATAAGACCTTCGCCACATATAGGGTTCATTTACATTGTTATACAACAACTATAACAAAAATGTTTCTAAATGGATAACCTTTTTCCGCCCCAAACTCTTGTTATTTCGTTTGAAAGCGGTTGTTTGAATCGAATCGACGAAGTGAAACTGGTCGGCCATTTTTATTTTGTTATATCAAGGAAGCGAGGCCCTCGGCGGGGGAAATTCCATTGTTGCTCATGACTCCGTATATACATCAGAATTTAGAGGGATACACGGCTTTTATACATGGCTAACTGACCAATCAAAATCGAGGATTTTACTTTGCGTTATAATAAGATTAGTTATTATCATTTAGCTTATGATGCATACTTATTTATCATCAGATAAACGAAAGCAACAAGCCAACATTGTTTTTCTATTCACTGCAGCATATTTTTGGCAGATAAAATGTAGATCTACCCACAGGGGTCTGAAGTTTGCCTGGACCACAAAATGACGCGCCTGTGTAAAAAATCCATTCTGGGTCGAAGTCGTTGATGACATATATATATATACATTCTTATGTATATATATGTAATCAATGACTTCGACCCAGAATGGATTTTTACATAGGTGTGCCATTGTTGGGTCCAGGCACACTTCAGACCCCTGTGAATCTACCTAAGGAGCTCTTTAATGTGGAGTCTCAAAAATAGGTCAATCTTTACCTTGAAACAAGCGGACATGTTGTTGACTTTTTGTTATGATTGCTCAAAGTTAATTGTATTGCTGATGGATATCAAGAGAGTATTTGCTCTAAAAAAACTGATTACCTATGTTATTTCTCAGTGACCTTTCAGTCTTAATATAATTACAGTACCCTAAATCTATGGACTGTAACGTGTTTGTTAACAGGTACAAGGTAGGTAATGTTTCGATTTCTGTCATAAGAGATAAATGTCTTATCAATATTACTACCATGGTTGATTGGCTAGCTGAGAAGAGACCAAGTGGAACTGGACTGACTACCCGGGGCCTCTAGCCTTTAATCTCTTGACACGTTAATGCTGAGGTCAAATGAAAACAGTTACTTTCAGCAGATGATTTTGATTACAAACGTTGTCTGCTTAAGATTTTCGGACCGATTTTTTTTTCAGATTCTGAAATACAAACCGGTCTCAAAATGCAAAAATTGGTCCAGACCGGCGATTTTCCGGATTTCTAGAGCCCTGGTCTAGGCCATACAGTTTCAGAAGAAGATTTTTAAATATTTTCCTATGAAAAACTGATAAGCCCATGGCGAGGCCATTTTTGCTCTGGGGGTCATAATGTGAACAATATTTCGTTCCCCCTAGCCACTGATGCTTCTGCTGATGCTTCTGTCAAAATTTGGTTAAAATCGGGCCAGTGGTTTCAGAGGAGATGTTGTTTGAAAGTGTGGACGGACGCTGGACGACGGACGACAGACGACGGACTCATCGCGGTCACCATAGCTCATCCTGAGCCTTTGGTTCAGGTGAGCTAAAAAGCCCTGTTTTGCCCTATTCATGTATCAGTTGCTGGGTTCTATTCCTTAGCCTTCTAAAATTGTTCAGATATTCATCAGTTTTCTCTTTTTTATACATATAAAAATTTATTTCTCTCATTAATACTACCGTATTTAGAATGTCTTGGGTCATCCAGGGCTCAGTGTTTTATTTTATTCTAACCTGCTTAATAGGTGCTATATTGTTCACAGCTGTTATCAATATTAACTTAAAGACGATTTTGGTAGTAAGTTCTGCGCAGCTTTTTGCGCAGAATACTCTCTACAAAGGAAACAAGCGTACCGGTATTCTGGAATATGCAAATTTCGGACAACTGATTTCGGCCAGCATTAATAAACATTTAGCCATGTTCAACTTGATTGACTGATGTCCGTCGTCTGTCGGCGTGCGTTGTCCATCGTCGGTAGTCAACAAGTTGAACCTTTAAAAATCTTCTCCTCTGAATCTACAGGGTTCTCATCTTTCATTTTTGGTACATAGCATCAACCATAGGTCCTCTACAAAGGCTATACAAATTATGCCCCTGGGGTCAAAATTGGCCCGACCCCAGGGGTGCCTTGTTTCTATAGAAACATAATTATACTACAGCTTTGAAAATATTCTCCTCTGAAACTGGAATGTTCTCAGCTTTCATATTTGACATATCAAATAGCATCATGTTCAGGTCATCTAAAAAAGTTATATAAATTATGCCCCTGGGGTTAAAATTGGACCTGCCCCGGGGGTGGCCAGTATATATATACAGTATAACCTCTGTTATCCGGCACCCCATGGTTCCACGTCAGTATGCCGGTTAAGAGAGGGTGTCGGTTAACAGAATTATGCCTAGATTCACAAGTTTACGTACCCAAAGATTCATTCCAGCAAGTCCTTTTTTCGTTGCGAGGGGAATTCGACCATGACAATTCACAAATTACATATAAATATATACAACAGCGCTGAACCTGATCAGATAGCTCCATTTAAATAGGAACCATTTGATCAGGGTCTACGCTGTTTGTCTATTGTCTTTTGAACTACATGTACATGTAAACTATAGGCATAACGTGTTAAGCGTACAATCCGAAGTAAACACACATGTATAAAGGGCTCGACTAAAACACCGGAACATTCGTACTGCAGTTTATTTTATTTACAAGTTTGGATTCTACACATGTACATGTATATGCGGACCATCACCGCTGGTTTTTATACAATTAGCAAAATGCATAGATCCGGACGTTAAATAATTTGGTATTGCCATTTTTTACATGTGTACATACATGTATTTTCAATGACGATAACAATATAAATCTATAAAGGGCGGTCAATTTACCCTAGACCCATTAACGGTACTTATCACCTACTTGAATGTAAAGTGCTTACTGTCAATGATCACAGGTCAGCAAACCGCCGGATAACAAGGTGTGAAAAACCGCTAATTTGCCTTTATTGGCCTGTCAAGGTATGCCGGTTAACGGTTAACAGGGGTTCCGATCAAGAGAGAGTTTGGATACATAAAACAAATAGGGAAACTGCCGGGACCAAACAGCAGTGCTGGATAACAGGGGTTTCTGGTTAAGAGGGGTGCCGATCAACAGAGGTTATACTGTATATTGAAAAGATAAATTGACATCACTTGTGTAGCCTTAAATCTGACCATTGGTTTGGAGAAGATATTTAAAGATTTTTCTTTTGGTTGCCATGGCAACCAGTTCTACATGGAGCCAAACAATTTAGCTATTTTGACAAAGGATCACCCAATGGTCATCCTTGGAAAGTTTCATTACATTTGACCTTATAATTTTAGTCGTTTGAATTAAAAAGTTGACGACAGACGATGCCGGACGACGGACACAATAGCTCAAATTGGCACTTAGTGCCAGGTGAGCAAAAAACAGTGCCAGGTGAGCAAAAAACTAAGTCTGTAATCCACATATTTCCTTTTTCATTTCATGTTAAGGATACTATAATGCACAAAATGTGAAATTTTGAAACAGATTCTTGGATAAGTTTCTTAGAAATTTGCGAAAATATCACTGATGTCATAATTTTTGTACTGTCGCATATGTAAAAGACAGGAAACACCCTTATGTTGATTTCATACTAATTACTCAAAAATAAAGTCTGTAACCCCCTTTTTTAAATTTTTATTTGAATTCAGCATACTTTGAGCAACAACATATAAACAAGAGGGCCACGAGGCCCTGAAGCGCTCACCCGAGATAACTCCAGGGGCAGGGCAATTTTTAACCAAGAAGTCATCATTTGTACAACCTTGGTAGAGAACCACAAGGCAAAGCAGTATGGCATTAATTAAAGGTCTAAGCCTTATGGTTTCAGAGAAAAATAAAAAAAAATTCACATGAAAAACTGATAAGCCCCAAGGCAGGGCCAAGTTTCATCGAGAGGTCAGGGTCGTAATTTGAACATTCTTGACCGAGGACCACAAGCCAAGCTGCATATTTGTAGGGGACCATTAGATCATGTTACATACCAAACATCAAAGGTCTAGGCCTTACAGTTTCAGATTTTTAAAGATTTTCCTATGAAAAACTGATAAGCCCAAGGGCAGGGCTATTTTTGGCCCCGGAGTCATAATTTGAACAATCCTTGTAGAGAACCATTACATCATTCTACATACCAAATATCAAAGGTCTAGACCTAACAGTTTCAGACAAGACGTTAAGATGAATAAAATGAAGACCATGTTTTCTGTAGAGGTTGATAGTGGTTCAGGATGACTATGTACATTGTATGTCACCACATAAAAGAAGACTCACTGGTAGCCAGTTTGTTGATTTACATGAACATAAAGATGATTTCTGGGTCTTATCTATATTGATGTAGCTGGTTACAAAGTTGCTGTAAAGAATAAGGTGGTTGCAAGGTACTCGTAGCGTTATCCGAATTCAACGCACTGTCCGGTAAAATGTAATGTTCTGTTACCTGTTGAAATCAATGATTGGGGTAGAGGTAAACATCTCTAGTAAAACTTTCTCTCGTACGTAAAATATGTAAAAACACTTACAGTATTAAAAAGATCCTCGCAGACTCCATTTCCCTGTAGTATTACTCGCGTTTCGATATAACAAGTTCAGCTTTGAATGTTGATACTTGTGACATTCACGATAATTGTTGAACTATTTATCGTATAGAAAAGAATCGCACGTAATGTACTTCTGTTTCGTTATGAGTGTTAAAATGGTAATTTGTGATGCATATGGGTGTATCCCTGCCTATGGGTGTGGCTCCTAATCCGACAGACTAAATAGTAGTATTGTTCTGATAATCGATTATAATCTATAATTGATCGGTTGAGCCTGACATCGGAGACAATCATTTGTTTCAAATAATCGATGATCGGTTGGTATATTGCACAATTTCCCACTCTTGTTATACACACCCATTCACCTTATTCAGGGGTGAGAATGGCCGTTGGTGAAAAAAGAGGAATATTGGCAGGAGTCAATGGGGGCCCCTTGCGGGACATGGGCAGAGCCCATGTGGGGGATTCAGGGGGGCAAAGCCCCCCCCCCCGACGCAAAATGAAATATAGCTTTCCTGAACACTTCAGGAGCCTTCTCCTGCATTTTCACTTCGGTCTGTCATTCATACAATGATACTTGAGTTGCATGTCATACATGATGAGCTGTGTTTACATGTCCATACAATTTACATTCAGTTTATTATTGGAGCCATCCAACATTGCCAGATTAATTTGTTGTCAAACACAAGCAAATAAAACTCACACGTTTTCAAAATGAAATCAAATGGAACTCAGTGATCACAGATAAAGATACAAAATTTGATTTTTAAAGTTGGCATGGTATTGTAACAGTTAACTTTCTAGACAATATTCACCAAAGATCACAGTACAGTCACAATTTCTAGTCAAAGTTCACATTCAAACTCTGATTCTGATTACTTTTTTATGTCAATAAACCATCTTCTAATTCATTAAACTGGTTTATTAACAAGAGTGCCAGTAGACACAATATACGCCCGTCGGGGTCTTGTTCAACATAAACTGGGGTTAACGTATTTGCTGAACTCAAATTCTAAGCCCAATTTTGCGACCAAGTTTCAAGGTTGTAAATAGGCATACTTTAACAAAAAACCTTAACCAAAAATTCTAAATTGAAAAGTGCCATAATTGTGTCTAAATGCTTGATAGAGTTGCATTGTATTTACTCTTGCCTACAGATGAAGCTTCTGATGGTGAACAAAGTTTTCAAGTTTAAAAGCTTTATCTGAAAGGGTTATGTAAATAAGTGGACTTTAACCAAAACCTTAACCAAAAATTCCAAGCTAAAAAGCGTCATAATCATGTCAAAATGTTAGACAGAGTTATGTACTCTTGCCTACAGGTGAAGCTTGTGATGGTGAACAAGTGTTCCAAGTTTAAAAGCTTTATCTCAAAGGGTTATGTAAATAAGTGGACTTTAACCAAAACCTTGACAAAAAATTCTAAGTTAAAAAGGGACATAATTCGGTCAAAATGCTTGACAGAGTTATTTACTCTTGCCTGCAGGTGCAAGTTGTGAAGGTAAACAAGTGTTCCAAGTTTAAAGGATTTATTTCAAAGGGTTATGTAAATAAATGGACTTTAACAAAGCCTCAACCAAAAATTCTAAGTTAACAAGAGGGCCATGATGGCCCTGAAATCGCTCACCAGAGGGAAAGATTTTTAAAGTTTCAACTACATGTATGTTTCTAAACAAAACTGGACACCTGTTTTGTGGGGTGTTATTTGACCCTTTCTCTGTTTAATTATAATGGCAAGCTTTCTGGGATAATTTGCTTTATTATAAATACTTTCTAAGTCCAATACCGAACGTTTACCGACCGTTAACTTGGAAAGCATAATATATCGCACAAAAAATATGTGGAAAAGTTTCATTTTCCATTACATATTACTACGCATAACCTAACAACTCCTTGATATATTGCGTATTTAGAAACGAACGACAACTCTTGTAGAGCACGTTTCGTAACAAAACCAGTTCACACCTGAACGTTTCGAACCCCTTCAGAATTAGAGTACTGATGATTGTTTCAAAGCAGAAATTGTATAAAAATCGCGATTTCAACAATTTATACAAACGGAATTGTTATGGAAATGGAAAAGTAAAACTTGTTAACAATAACTGGTGATAATAACCATTGTGATAAATAGAGCATTTGCCTTAGTGATAAATAGAGCATTTGCTCCATAAGAGTAAATGCACTATTTATCACAATGGTTTCAAATCTACACAATTCTGAAATTTTCCTTTTCTATAATTAACCCTTTTCCTCATATAAACATGTTTTCACGCATTTGCAAAATAGAGTAGACCCAGATTTACCTCTTTGAATAAGCAGACAACATTTCTAACAGATGACAACCCTATCACAGCTTAGCAGGACTTAACCAAAATTAGCACACAGTTTGAACTCAGATCTGACACAGACCGGTATGTAACTTTATATGTGGTTTGTATATGAGTTAATTTACTCCTATGCAGCAAATGCTCTATTGATCACAATGGTTTTAAATCTACACAATTCTGAAATTTTCATCTTCTCTAATTAATGCTCCTTATCAGTAGATTTATTCAAAGAGGTAGGATCTGAAAAAGGCCTTTGTGATAAATAGAGCATTTGCTAACCATTGTGATAAATAGAGCAAAAGCTCCATAGGAGTAAATGTTCTATTTATCATAAAGGTTTCAAATCTACACAATTCTGAAATTTTCCTTTTCTATAATTAATGCTCCTTATCAGTAGATTTATTCAAAGCGGTAGGATCTGAAAAAAGCCTTTGTGATTAATAGAGCATTTGCTCCATAGGAGTAAATGCTCTATTTATCACAATGGTTTCAAATCTACACAATTCTGAAATTTTCCTTTTCTATAATTAATGCTCCTTATCAGTAGATTTATTCAAAGAGGTATAATAGTCACTTTATGAAACCATTGTGATAAATAGAGCATTTGCCTTTGTGATAAATAGAGCATTTGCTCCATAGGAGTAAATGCACTATTTATCACAATGGTTTCAAACCTGAACAATTCTGAAATTTTCCTTTTCTCTAATTAACCCTTTTCCTCATATAAACATGTTTTCACGCATTTGCAAAATAGAGTAGACCCAGATTTACCTCTTTGAATAAGCAGACAACATTTCTAACAGATGACAACCCTATCACTGCTTAGCATGACTTGACCAAAATTAGCACACAGTTTGGATTCTGATCTGACACAGACCGGTATGTAACTTTATATGTGGTTTGTATATGAGTTAATTTACTCCTATAGAGCAAATGCTCTATTTATCACAATGGTTTGAAATCTATACAATTCTGAAATTTTCCTTATCAGTAGATTTATTCAAAGAGGTAGGATCTGAAAAAAGCCTTTGTGATAAATAGAGCATTTGCTAACCATTGTGATAAATAGAGCAAAAGCTCCATAGGAGTAAATGTTCTATTTTTCATAATGGTGTCAAATCTACACAATTCTGAAATTTTCCTTTTCTATAATTAATGCTCCTTATCAGTAGATTTATTCAAAGAGGTAGGATCATTTATGCGCCAAAGTGTGAAGGCTGCATTGATTTCGCTCTGATGCTTTGCATAGTTTTAAGAGGGAAATACTATATAAAACTTTCCAAAAAAGTGACACAATAGTGCATGAAGGAAGTGTTAATAGAATGGTGTACTTTTTAAGTGATTCTGTTTTGTGATTTGGCTTAAAAAAGTGAAATAGATAAATCAATTTTGTGCAATACTGGATATTTAAATTCAAATGTGTGTGCCTCAGGCATTAGGATATACAGGTGAAGGAAAGAAGCGGATTAGTTCAACACAGATACAGTATACAAGGTGTGATCTTTCTTTTATAGGGCAATCATCGCCTATTTTAAAACCCGACACGCTAGTATTGTCCAGGTTGAGACAGCTAGGGCTGTTAGATTTTGGGCAAATTGGCTTAGCTAAATTCAGAGGCTCTAAAGGGGGCAACTCAAAATCAAGGCGTAGTTGGGATGTAAATAAAGGTGTTCATTTAAACAAATTAAGGGAAATACCTCAGTCAATTCCAACTGTTTCTGGAAACCGTCAAACTGAAATTAGGGTTTCATCTGATGGCGTAAATCTCAGTCACTTGAAACAGTTTCCCAAGATAATCCCCATTGTTTCAAAACCCCACCGGTACACGAGTAAATTCTCGACAGCACCCTTTTCTAAGAAAACGGAAACTCTTGTGCATGTAAATCGCGAAGCTCCAGTGCCAGTCAGAATTCAGACTTTTGTAAATGTATGCAGTTTAAACCCCAGGTCAGTCAAAAACAAGGCCCTTTCTATTTTCGACTATATCGTTTCAAATGACTTTGATGTGGTAGCCATTACGGAAACCTGGCTCGGTAGTTCTGTAGACAAATCGTGTTTAAACGAACTGGTTCCTACTCATTACAAAATCGGACATGTCCCTCGCTGCAATGGTAACCGTGGCGGTGGGGTAGCAGTCATATATAAGGCTTCAATAGGACTCCGCATCCATACATCAACAAGAGATAATGATTTCTCAAACTTTGAGTACATGGACTGCACTTTAAGTATCCGAGATTTCACTCTGCGTCTAGTAGTTGTTTACAGACCGCCACCATCACGTGCAAATGGTCTAAAAACTGGGGATTTTCTTGAGAATGAGTGGCCATCTTTCTTATCTAAATTTGCCACCACCGACAGACCGGTCGTCATTGTAGGGGATTTAAACATCCACCTTGACATTCCAAATGACAGGAACACTGCTAACTTTGTTAGTACACTTGAATCATTTGGACTGCAACAACATGTGAGTGAAGCCACTCATATAGGGGGACATACCCTTGATGTTGTTATTACACGGGACGGTGATGACTGTGTGTCGAACATTGAAGTCACAGATCCTGGACTGTCCGACAGTAGTGGTAAAGTTTCGCGAGATCATTTTTCCGTAACTTTCGAGGCAAAGGCCGCGAAACCCCCAACAGTGAGGAAAACTGTTTCATTTCGGAAACTTAGGGCAATTAATATAGAATCATTCAAAAGAGACCTCGTAAACTCGGAACCCATCGAATCGAGTATGCAGACGACAGATGTTGATGAGCTGGTTAAGTCATATACACAAACACTGGCGGCACTTGTCAATAAACATGCACCACTGTGTACAAAAACCATAACGCTCAGACCATCATGCCCTTGGTATACCCAGGAACTGCATGATGCTAAACATGTAAGGCGCAAGTTGGAACGGAACTGGAAAAAGTCCAAACTCACAATAGACCATCAGCTATACAGAGAACAGTGTGCCAAAGTCAACAGGCTACTAATTAAGTCAAAGATTGATTTTTACTCAGAGAAAGTTGAAGCATGCCAGGCAGACTCAAAAAGTCTTTTCAGAGTCACTAAGCATCTGCTAGGTTCAACTAGTGACATCTCATTGCCTAAGACTTCGTCCTCGAAGCATCTTGCACAAGAATTCAGTGACTTTTTCGTTGACAAAGTAGACAAAATACGTGCTGATATTGCATCAGGCACTGTATTCAGTGCGCCGATTGACACTGAGATGCAGCATTCAACAAACGTATTAGAAAAGTTTGCTACAGCTACAGTAGAAGAAGTAGGACAGATCATTAAGGCATCCCCCTGTAAGTCTTGCGAACTGGATCCAATACCTACATGCCTATTAAAGTCATGCCTTGATGAACTCCTACCGATTTTGACAAACATTGTAAACTCCTCTTTAGACAATGCCTATGTTCCAAAAAGTTTCAAAAGGTCACATGTCAGACCTATTTTAAAGAAACCGGATCTCGATTCAAATGAACTTAAGAATTATAGGCCTATATCAAATCTGCCATTTGTCTCCAAAGTGTTAGAAAAAGTGGTTGACAAACGCATTGAGTCCCACCTGAACTCAAACAATCTACATGAGCACTATCAATCAGCATACCGAAAGCATCACTCAACAGAGACTGCTCTTCTGAAAGTTCAGAATGACATCCTTCAATCCCTAGATAAAGATGAAACAACAGTTCTGGTGATGCTTGACTTATCGGCTGCATTTGACACTATCGATCACGAAACATTGCTAAAGCGCCTTGAAAAAGACTTCGGAATCATTGGGAAACCCCTTGAGTGGATGACCTCCTATCTAAATGACCGCTATCAAATAGTGTCAGTAGATGGGGAGTTGTCCACCCCAATTAATATGAAATATAGCGTGCCACAGGGATCGGTCCTTGGACCAAAAAACTACATCATGTACACAAAACCAGTCGGCTCAATCTGCAGAAACCATGGGCTAAATCACCATTTTTATGCCGATGACTCGCAATTATACCTGTCCTTTAAGCCCAAAGACATTTCCTGTCAACAAGAAGCTTTATCACGAGTTGAGATCTGTCTCAACGAAATAGTTTCTTGGATGCACCAGAACATGCTGAAGCTCAATACTGACAAAACTGAGGTCATCCTGTTTCATGCAAAAAACACAGTAGTACCTGAAGACATTCGTGTGCAAGTAGGCCCCTCTAAGATCAAACCGTCTTTGTGTATAAAGAATCTCGGCACATGGCTCGATTCACAAATGGATATGGCATCACACATCAATTCGGTGTGTAGGTCTAGTTATGCACAGCTCCGACGAATAGGTCAAATAAGAAAGTACCTCTCACCTGATGCTACCAAGACTTTGGTGAACTCTCTGGTTACATCAAAAATAGACTACTGCAACTCATTGCTGCATGGAATTTCAAAAAGTACACTGCAGAAACTTCAAAGAGTTCAAAACACAGCAGCCCGCATCATAACCAGGACTCCTCGATATGATCATATCACGCCTGTTTTGAAAGAACTTCATTGGCTTCCGGTTCAACATCGCATTGAATTCAAAATTCTGACACTTACGTATAAAGCCGTGCACAATGAATCCGCCAAGTACATTGTCGACATGCTTGACGTGTATCGGCCCCGCAGAGAATTAAGGTCAGCAAGTAGCTCCTTGTCGTTGGTTGTACCAAAAAGTCGTAAGGTAAAATACGGTGAGAGAAGTTTCATGAATGCAGCTCCAAAACTCTGGAATGCTCTGCCATCAGGCATTAGAGATGCAAGCTCACTGGCATGTTTCAAAAGATCTCTGAAAACACATTTCTTCAACATATACTACTAGGACAGTTTAGGGAAAGTAGCTTATAATCATCAATTCTCATACCTTACGATTCCTTTGCCATTGCAGCCCTTGGGATATGCTGTAGGAATCAATCTCTCACTGACCGAATAGATAATCATGTGGTTCCTACCGGTTAGTGATTTCATATTTATTGTATATCATATTTATTGTGTATATATATTGCTTATAATTCACCGACTTGGTATAAATAATCATGTGGTTCCTACCAGTTGGTGATTTTATACTTATTGTATATTTATCGCATATCTTTCATTGACTGGGTGGATAATCATGCGGTTCCTACTGGTTAGTGGTTATACATTTATTGTATATCTATTCCATATCTTTCATTGACCGGGTGGATAATCATGTGGTTCCTACCGGTTAGTGATTTAATATTTATTGTATATATATTGCATACATTTCATTGACTGGATGGACGACCATGCCGTTCCTTCCGGTTTATGATTTCATATCTATTGTATATTTTTTGTATATCCTTCACTGACCGTCCGGCTAGTGATTTTTATATTTATTGCACATCTATTGTAAATCTTTCATTGTCTGGATAGATAATCATGCGGTTCGTTCCGATTATTGATTTCATCCATGTACAGCGCTTTTGAACGCACATATCCCGTGTGAAAAGAGCGCTATATAAATGTGGTATAATAATAATAATAATAATAATAATCTGAAAAAAGCCTTTGTGATAAATAGAAAATTTGCTCCATAGGCTTAAATGCTCTATTTATCACCATGGTTTCAAATCTACACAATTCTGAAATTTCCCTTTTCTCTAATTAATGCTCCTTATCAGTAGATTTATTCAAAGAGGTATAATAGTCACTTTATGAAACCATTGTGATAAATAGAGCATTTTCTCCATAGGAGTAAATGCTCTATTTATCACAATGGTTTCAAATCTACACAATTCTGAAATTTTTCAAGAGGCAGATTCTGAAAATATCCTATGAGGGAATGAGTTGAAACTGTGAACAAACAGAGACTAATTCTGAAGCAGACAACATGATAGAATTTTGACCAGGAACTTGACCTATTCAGTGATTATGCAACACAGATGGAGTGACCTCAATCCCTCTAGTTCAGAGGAACCTTTATAGTGTAAAATAATATTTTAAAGTATAACCAACAGGTCAGGGCCAATTTTAACCTCAGAACTATGATATTTACCAATGTCAATAAGGTATACTAAGTAAATCTATACACCAAATATCTAAGCTCTGTGACATGTAGTTTTTGACAAGAAGATTTTTGAAGTTTTCCCCATGCCTAACCTAAGTGAGCCCAGCATTCTGCTACTTGTACAGAAAACAACAGTCAGCTAGAAAAAACTGGCCACCCCTGGGACCGTGGCGGGGCCAATTTTGACTCCAGGGACATAATTTATATAACTTTTGTAGAGGACCTATAGGTGATGCTATGTGCCAAAGATGAAAGCTGAGAACCCTGTAGATTCAGAGGAGAAGACTTTTAAAGTTCAAATTGTTGACGACGCACGACACACGACGCACGACAAACGCCGACAGACGACGGACATCAGGCGATCACAAAAGCTCACCCTGAGCACTTTGTGCTCTGGTGAGCTAAAAACATAAGGTATAAACTCGATTTTTTTTTATATTTTCAATGTAAAAGGTTACAAAATAACAAAATTGATCCTTATATGCCGTTATTACTCGCCAGTACTGACCACAAACCGTCATAACCCGTCATAACTGGTCATAACCCATCAATGCTTATTTTAGGCACACCGCATCTTTCTGGTGAATACTTGACTTTACAGGTTTTTACCTGTCACTGGAAATCCGCTGTTTCAACAACTGGACATGTTTTATACTGTTCAGAAGGTTCTTATATGCTACGCAGTCGCGTTTTCCGTAATTCATTTCTTTAGAATAAAGTTTACACTTGTGAGGTTCCCTCGTCCGAAGTTTACTTTCAGTTTCACGACATCGTCGCCAATTATCACTGTTTTTGTTTCTTTACCGAATGTCAACGTAATTTCTTTCCCTAGCCATCTTGGGTAGAACTTGTTTTCCACACTGTTATCGTAATCTCTGCTTATGCTTCTCATTTTTGTCTTAAATTCAGATTAATTGACAGTACAGATACAGAATTTCATATCACGGACGCCATCTTGGAAATGTTGAACGAACACTGCATAATACGAGCGTTTTGATTGGCTGTAGGACAAGAATCTCACTATTCGATTAGCTGAACCGAAATCTCGCTGTTAACGTGATATAAACGTTGTTAACGAGGATTTACTTGGAATAGTGAAAGAATATATCGGCAAATAATAATTTCCTGAATTAATCGCCATAACACCCTCCCCCACCCCCGCCCCCCTTTACAAATTTCTCATCGGATTCAGATCGATCTCAAAAACGGCCCCGAGTGAAACGAAATCCGCGGAATTCCGCGGAAAATTCTCACCCCTGCTTATTAAGTCTTTTCCTCTAGAAAAAGATTGATACAGTAGTTTCTCAATATACATGTTAATCCTTGGGCCTAAACAATTGGTTTTTTTAGGGCAACCCGCCTTAAGCAAAGCTACCCTGACCCAAAAGTTTTAATTACAACCCTTTATTTTGTAAATATGCCATTCTACGCCTTTGCAAACAGAGTAGACCTAGATCAGACAGCTCCTATAGACGTCTGATCAGGGTCTGCTCGATTTGCTTATAAATAATATAGATTTACATGTAATTCTACAGTTTATGCCACTGATAAAAAAATCTAGTTAATACCATTATTTAAAATAATCTAATCAGTATTCATGTATGATGATGGCATTATTAAATCCTTTTTTTAAAAAAACCAAAAACAAAACAAAAGTAAAATGGAGAAAAAGCCTGTAAAAAAGTTAAAACATGTATTTGTACTGATTTTGGCACCTAAAATCAAAGTCTACCCTATTTATGTACATTTTCCTTAGTTAATCTATCCAGAAAGACCAGAACAAGTGCCCGGAATTCGAGGGGAAACGGCCAAGTGGTGAGATTCAACCGTTCTTTGCTGAAGATGATACGTGCCTACATTACAGATGAACAAGCTGAATGGGATCTCCACCTAGATTGCTTAGCAGGGGCATACAGAATAACTCCGCATGAGTCAACAAGCTTGACGCCCAACATGATGATGTTTCGATGGGAAATTCATATGCCAAGCGATGTTATGTTTGGCCAAGAGGTTGTTTAGAAAATGGGAAACTCCGCAGATTATGCTCTGAACCTCTGATCCAGGATAACAAGGGCTCATGAAGTGGCTAGAAAGCATCTTGATCGGCAGGCATTACGGAATAAAGAGCTGTATGGTTCCAAGTTGTCCTTTCAGGAATACAAGGGTGGAGATGTTGTCTAGTGTCTGCATGAGACTCGAAGAGTAGGGGTGAACCCGAAACTTGAGAGGGCTTTCCAATGTCCATTCCTGATAGTTGAGAAACAGTCTCCGGTCAACTTAAAAATTTAGCTTAACCCAGATGGTCAAGAGCGATTAGTTCACCACAATAAGTTGAAGGTGTATCACTGTCAGTGTGGAGAGTTGCCTCGCTGGATTTTCGAAAACGCTCAAAAATTCTGGAAATATAATTAAACAAGACGTTGTTTGACCGATTTGGCTGTTAATGGTGGCCATACACGATACTGACATGTGCTGTGGATTTTGTGTCTGACCCTTACCCTTTTCAACGTTCCTTTTTCTCCTAACACAGCATTATCCTGAGAATAAATTGATATAAGTCTGCAGAGATAGCACTATTGCATCGGTAGAAACGATTTATTTAGGATTTGGTTAACTTTTCTTCGATTACAAAACAGTTATTTCCAAACTTGTTAAACTTTTTTTTTATAAGTATACATCATTTCAGTAAGAAGATTCTTTGTTCTTTTTCTAAAATTTAACTGATGATACTCTGGAGTACAAGTTTACTACCAAGCAGTGGTTCCCATAGGAACTGCCAAATTGGAAGTAACCTTGGAACCATTTGTCCTGTGGTGAGTCACAGATTTTGCCAGTCAGTCACTGGTGTCAAGAAAGGTAAAGGCAGCAGGAGCTATGCCTTCCTCAGTGGGGGGTAGTGTAACACCCCAGTGTTTTCATTATTTACAAATACAGTAAAACTCCGCCTTACGGACACTCCGCTATTCGGGACACCTCGGTACTACGGACGCTTTTTACAAGAACCAACCATTTGGCCAACGTAATTCTACTGGTTTCTTTCTCAGTATTACGGACACCCCGCTATTCCGTGATAACGGACACTTTGGCCAGTACAGAATCTAATATTTACTATATAACTGACCCCAGTATTGCGGACACACCACTTCATAAATCGGCCTGATCTGTAGTCACTTTTGTTTTTCACGACATTTAGCGACACTGCTTTACGGTAATTAAGACCGATTTACGACACACGGAAGCGAGGACACCTGTGGAGAGATGTTGGCAAATTGCATGACCCACTAATCCCTTGTGAAAACAAACTGTCAAATTGTTTGCAGTGGGTACATGCTGTGAGGTAAGATCTTTTGTTTAGAACAGACTTAATTGGCGACAAACTAATTTATTCAACCAGATAATCCATGTCAAATGTGCTTGACCTACGTGCAGTGTTTTTATTATTAGCGATTGGTTAGAACCTTTGAAAATGGAATTTAATTGGCTGACTGATAGTGTCCCTTCCAGAAACAATCAAACAAATGAATTGACTTTTGTTATGAGCATTCAATTCTAGATTTTCACGATACGAGATACACATACAATTTTTCTGTAAAGGAGAAGTCTAAGAAGAGAAAGCGTGTAGAGTTAGATTTGAAAGCGAAAGTAGAGTTAATCAGTCAGCATGAGAATTCTGGCAAGAGTCTCAGAAAGCTTGCTGAAGACTTCGGCATAGGGAAAACCCAGGAAATAAAGTAGGGGTTAAAGAATAGCTCTAACTATATTGTATTGCATATGAAATTCACATGCAATTAATACAGCCTTGCATGCAACCATCAAAATGTACACACACGTGTGCATATTCAGCCCTGTAGTGATGCAAGCTACCAACTTCAGAATTTAACCAATTTTGTTTTAACTAAGAAGAAATCTAGCTGTTAAAACGGATACACACTTAAATTAAAGTGTTTAACCTTTAACCTGTTATGGGCGGATGAGTGAATACCCAGGGGACAATTTTTTTTTTAAACAGTACTTGTCCTACAGGACGAGTTACTTATAAAATCTACTCGTCCTGCAACGATATTACTCATCCTTCTTTTTAGTATGAAATAAATAAACAAAACACTTCGCGTGTTTTTCACTTTTGGAATAACATTCTATTTCTTTTCTATAATTGTCTCTAACCCCTATCGATGGCTCAGCGCAAAACTAGGCTAACTCCATTTTAGAAAATTTTACAGGAGAGCGAAAAAACTTTTTTTTCTTTTTCCTATTTGATCTCTTGTTTATATTTTTATAGTTATCTATTCCTACAAAAGTCTTTAAACTTATGATAATGTTGATTTTCTTTTAAAACCATGTTTTTGAGGTTTTTAATAACTTTTTTGAGTTAGCTATAGTTTTGCACTGAAAATCGACGTCTTTTAGTTAAAAACTCAGCGCAAAACTATACCTAAGTCAAGTTAGTTATACTTTTGCACTGAAAATCAATGTCTTTCAGATAAAAACTCAGCACAAAACTATACCTAAGTCAAGTTAGTCATAGTTTTGCACATAAGATATGTAGAATATTGGAGGGTATATACTTGTAAAATAAGTACTAACTCAAGTAGGCTTTAGTTGATTATTAATATTTTCTTACCAAATTGACAAGAGAACAAAATAAAACATTTAGAACAAAACATAATTGTAATTTTAAGTTCATATCTGCCAGTTCTTTGTATTTTTAACATAAAATGATACATTAAAGATAGACTATTTCTATAATGTAAACTTCACCAATGATTTCATCAGTCCTTTGCTCAATGAATATTTATGCTTCACACATCCTTCCATGAACTGTCCCAAGATTAACAGAAATATTGTTGAACTACTGAAAAGCAGGAATACTCTTATTCTTTGAACTATGACCTGTCAGTTAATCTCAAAACCCACCCATTTATATGAATTAACTTATTTAATTATACTTTCAAGTGTATGAAGATATTTTCCCATAGCAGGCAAGGTAAAAACCTTCCCCAAAAACAGATCCCATGGGGAACAGTGCAGACTCTGATCATACACTTCATGTAGCAGCTGTTTGATCAGACTGTGCAGCCGGTTTGCAAATGCATAAGAAGTATAATGTAGAAAGAATAATATGAAGAAAATGGCAAAAAAGGCTGATTGATTAACCCTTTTGGTATTGGTCTAATGCCAACTTTAAACTTTGGACCAGTTTATTTTATCAGTTACTTATGCAATTTTGGTATTTTAACAGAATCTGACTTCGAAATCACGAACAGTGCAGACCCTTATGAGAGGAGCTCTCTGAAATGGGTCTATACTGTTTGCAATAATTATTCTAACATGCTGTAGAGTTGAAGCTAAAGAACATTATTTTCCTTTTATTTTGATCATTATTACTTGACATGATTTTTAAAAGATAACTCCAACCTTTTAGCGTTTGACTGACAGTGTCCACCAGTATTTCTAGTTGACTGTATAACCCTTTCAGTGTGGGAAGTAAGGGTGTAGGGCATTCACAAACCAAGTTAAATCTTGTAGACCCAGATTAGAGGTCTCCTGATGGAACACTTTTATAAAGGTCTTCAATGTTTGTCATAATTCAAATTTTGTATAAATTTACTAGCATTTTGTCCAGAGGACATGGATGCCCTCACCTTGCACCCATAACCCATTACCTTATTGGCTGTGTATAGACTCAACCTCTTTGAATTAATACACTGAAAAGGAGGATATACTAGAATAATGAAAATTTCCGAATGTTGTAGTTTTGAAACCGTTGTGATAAATAGAGCATTAACCCTTTCCCTGTTCTATGTTTATTGCAGATTTCAATACCTACTGAATATTCATGGACAAAAAGGTTATTATGAAATATGGAAGGTGGAACATTGTAGCCATTTTAGAAAGTAAAGACACAGATCTTTGAAATTCTGTTAGCAAACAGAGTAGACCATGATCAGATGGCTCCTAGAGGAGCTTCTGATCTGGATCTACTCTGTTTGCAGATGCGTGAAAACAAGTTTATATGAGGGAAAGGGTTAAAGCTCCTTTGGAGCAATTGCTCTATTTATCACAATGATTTCAAAAGGTGACTTACAGAGGCGTCAAAAGGCATCAATATGAGGGAATGGGTTAACCCGCTAAATAAATTAAAACTATTCCTCCTTCTATGAATATTAATTAGGTAAATTTTCATACAGACTGAGGGTGAACAGCAAATTATTATGCGTTGACAATAGTTTAGTTTGTGGATATGAAGATTTCCTATGGCAGACTGTGCAGACTCTGATGAGAGAGCCTACACTGTTTACTGGTGCAACTATTGGCATGCTTAGTAAGCAGTTTAAGGGTTCAGTTAGAAAGGACCATCACTCTTGAACCAATCCATGGATCCAGTCAAAATTAAAGACTGACCTCTATTTCATCAGTCATTTACCCAAAGTGGAAGGTTAAAATTCTACATTGAAAGGGTTAACAAGATTGGTAACCAATGCATTATGCAGTTCTATGAATTAGAGAAATCCATCTCATGAGGCAGGATGGCATAATAAAAGTGAACATATAATGAGAGCTGGGTATCACACCTGACCTGCACAATGAAATGAGGTCTTTGAATTTCTCAGATGTAATCTTTAGATCATCATCATATAACTGATTGAGAACAATATCTTGTACATTCAGTTCAGTATGGTACCTTCTTAACCGTTGGGGTAAATCTAGATAGTGAACTGTGCCTGCATAATCACACTGCATCATACCTGTACTTCATTCTCAGTGTTGTTATATTTTCTGATCATTAGTTTTGATGGAATAAGTTTTGAAAACTCTGAATTCTGCTTAAGCCGGTGCTAGGGGGTGTGAGTAGTGTTGCACTTTTAATTACTACTCATGAACAGACTCAGTAAAACCGAGTCTGGGATTTTCTCTTTTGGCATTGTTAATTTTGCTTTAGAAGGATAGCCCACTTTCAGAATATTAATCACTACTTTGTTTGGATTGGTTGATTCAAGTTTAAAAGATCTCACTTCAGTCCAGCGAACTTTGTTTTTGTCTGTATCAAGATCAATGTTTTTTACCATTTTTGATACAGACTTGAAATTAAAATAAAGCTAAATGTTTTACATGATACAGATTTTTGCAATGAGCAGCTCTGATAACAGATATCCACTAGGCAGTCGTGTAGATACAAATGACCAACTTATCCTTTCAATACATGCATGAACCAAGTCATTTTCGTTTTGTGTATGCCCCCTTTCTAGGTACTTTTGCTCCACAGACTCAAGCTCAATTTTACAAGTCATACGGTCCATACATGACCACAACACTGAAATGTAATACTTGTTCTTATTTTGTCCCCCACAGTTATCTGAATATTTTTTTCTCCCCTTTTTGACCATTGAACTTAAGTATTCAAAGACACTGCTGGATATTTCACATGCTCCCCTTCCCGAAGTAGACTCATTCCATAGACAGCCATACGCATTACTCAAGGTAGATTCAAATGCCTTAGGTGTCACTAGCACCTCTTCAAGATCAAAGCATGCTGCTGTGACTGTTGACTGTTGAGTCACTGTTTTCTTGTCTGTTTCTTTGTTTTCTCTGGATAACTCCTTATTTTTAATATGGCTTTCATACTTTTCTTTCATTTTTAGTTTGAGACATTTTATATGAGTTGCATAGATCACATTGATCCTTGATTGGTTAGTCAAAATGTGTGCTTAAAATTTGCCTGTACTTGTTGAGGGAGACTGGGAGACATGATGACATTTTTTGTGCAATTCTCTAAATAGAGCCTGCACATAAGTGCAATACTAAGTTCTTGGCCCAGGTACATATTTTACCATCTTTTCTACAATAATGACTTTCAATAACAGGAAATGACTCAATATGTGACACTGCAAAATATATTTTATCTTCTGGTATTCTGTTTGGTATAATTACTGTGACGGCCTCTATTTTCTAACTTTACAATCTGAGTAATAGTTTGGGTCTCTTTAAAAGTCACTTTTTGAAACTATTGTGATAAACAGAGTTTTTGCTCCAAAGGAGCAAATGCTCTATTTATCACACTGGTTTCAAAACTTCAAAACTACTATATTCTTAAGTTTTTCCTCCAAAAACATCATATTATAATTCAAAATATTTACAGTTTTCTGTGAATTCCGATATATCGCGATATTTCTTAGCCGATTTATTTCCATATGAAAATCTCAATCAATATGACACTTCTAATTATAGCTTATGAGGTAACAGGTTAATTAACCAAAATTGTATACAGGCACATGATAAATTGATGTCTCAATAAATAGTGGAAAGTCATATCTATAATGTAGAGTACTATATAATAAGCAAACAAAGCACACCCAGACCAGACTAACTCCTGTTAAAGCTGTCTGATCTGGGTCTTCTCTATTTGCAAAGGTGTGAAAAGGCATATCTATCATGAAGTAAAGGGTTTAAATATTTTTAAACATAGGACCTGCATGATAGCAATTAAGTTAAGTTATACATGTAGTTGCTTAAAAATTTTTCCGCTACCAAATTATATTTTTGTTCTGACGAGGGTTTATCAACCACTCAGACCTTCAGTCCTCATGATTAATCACCTGTATCAGAACTCAAAACCTTTGTTGATTCCCCCTATCCATAATGCTTATCCCTTTACCTGTTCTATGTTTATACCAGATTTCACTAACTTATGAATATTCATGAACAAAAAAGTTATAAATAATAAAACATTGAAGGTGGAGCACTGTAGCTATTTTAGAAACTAAAGAAACATACAGGGTTACAGATAAGGGGAGTATTGGGGTATTTACTCAATTAAAATTGTGGAAAAAGCAATTGTTTTTCAAAACAATGAGTAACAGAAAGCAAATAAATATAGGAAAAAGCAAACAAAATTTAGAATACCTATTAAGAATATGAATAATACTCAATTACGAAAATTGCCAATACCCAATAAAAATTGCAAATACCCAATTCTGTAAAAAATCAAGGAGTAAATACCCAATTGCATCAAAACCTTATCTGTAACCCTGAACATATCTTTCAAATTCCTTTAGCAAACAGCAGACACTGATCAGATGGCTACTATAGGAGCTGTCTGATCTGGGTCTACTCTGTGAAACTTTGCAGATGCATGAAAAGGTGTGTATATGAAGGAATTTTAAAGTTAAACAGATATGATTTCTTAAACAAACTGCTGAAAGCCTTTGAAGTCAATGTCATTTCATTTAAAAACTTTTCAAAAACATTTATTAATAAGCAAATATATATCACATTGCATAGCCTTCCTTACTTCATTTAGTAACTTTCGGCTAAAACACGGTATTGGTGCTGAAAAGTGTCTCACTGAGGTGAAAAAATGAGGTTTTAGGAAGGATTTTCTAACACCTTTTTTCATAAAATTCGAGGAGTTTCTTATCCAGACTAATGCTTCATTTTTGTAAATCTGCACATATTTTTTATAGTTTTGCATTCTTCTACATTAGGTTGTCAGGCAGTTACGGACACTACATGAGGCATATAACATGCAAGAAAAAAATGAAAAACCAATAGCACTTTATTTGTTTACCTTGAAACATCAATAACAATGGGTAACTAAAAATCATAGAATGCAAAGAAAGCAAGAAATTACTCTACAATTAAATTCAGGAAAGCATTTAGATAACACCTATCTGGCATTAACAAAACAAAACCCAAACAGTTAATGTGAATTATAGAAAAGGTACAAAAAGATGCCTCAAAGGCATTTACTGTACTGTTCTGACCTCACTACTACACTTAAAAAAAGATTCATAACTCCAGGACCTCTCAATTCCCATGTATACACTTATGATAAAGTGCATATATTTTGGTTACGGACACTACACAATAAGACTATCACTGATTGGTCATTATAAGCAAGAATAAGCAGTACAAACTACTAGATACAAGCAAGAAAGGATACATATAATGACACTTTAAGAATCTACAATATCATATCAGATCAATACTGATTTTAGGCTATGAAATTGTGATTGCAATGTTATAGATTGAAATTGAACAACATTAAACAAGAACAGGGGAAAGGAACAGTCATACAGCACACTGAAAAACTGCCTAAACCATGATATGAGTCAAGAATTAGAGTTTTCTAATAATTCTGATTTATTCTAGTAGGTAATAAAGCAGCTATCTTCAAATGAATTAATCTTTCAAGTGGCCATGTCATTGGTTACGGACACTACACCCTAACATGTCCATCACTTGAAATAGAAATTTTTGTGAAACTTTGCAAGCTTTGTGTGAAGTTTGCTCAAGTCATATTCTTAAAACTATTATGCCCCCTTTCATCGACTATTTCTGGTGCTTCTACAGCAGCCAGAATCAATTCTTGTGGTTCTTGTGAACAGTCTTTTTGATTGGGCCAAATGTACACATCACCAGATTTTTTCATGCACTTCTGAGGCTGCAATCTTTGTCACACTGTGCCATAACTTCTGCCATATAAACCCTTCTTTGGCTTAAGGCCAACAGCTACAAATTATCTGGGTTTATTCTTTTGACTCTTAGGAGCTTTAAATTCTGTCTTGACTCTCAGGCATACATGTAACGTCTTGCTCAGTGTGAGCTTTTGTGATCGCATGATGTCTGTCCTGTGTCGGTGTGCGTCATCAACAATTTGAACCTTTAAAAATCTCTGAATCTACAGGGTCCTAAGCATTCATCTTTGGCCCATAGCATCACCTATAGGTCCTCTACAAAAGTTATATAATTTATGTCCCTGGGGGCAAATTTGGCCCCGACCCAGGGGTGACCAGTTTTCAATAGAAACATATAGTGAAACTTTGAAAATCTTCTCCTCTGAAACCAGAAGGTTCTCAGATTTCATATTTGGAACATCATGTTCAAGTCCTCTACAAAAGTTATATAAATTATGTCCCTGGGGTTAAAATTGGCCCTGCCCCAGGGGTTTCCAGTTTTCAATAGAAACATATAATGAAAACTTTTTGAAAATCTTCTCCTCTGAAACTGGAAGATTCTCAGCTTTCATACTGGAAGATTCTCAACTTTCATATTTGGTACATAACATCATGTTAAGGTACTCTATAAAAGTTATATAATTTATGCCCCTGGGGTAAAACTTTGCCCTGCCCCAGGGATCGGCCAGTTTGCAAAAGAAACATATAGTGAAAACTTTGAAAATCTTCTCCTTGAAACTTGAAGGTTCTCAACTTTCATATTTGGCACACAGCATCATGTTGAGGTCCACTACAAAAGTTAATGTACATTATGCCCCTGTGGTTGAAATTGGCCCTGCCCCAGGGATGGACAGTTTTCAATAGAAACATATAGTGAAAACTTTGAAAATCTTCTCTGAATCTACAGGGTTATCATATTTCATATTTGGTACATACATGTAACATTATGTTCAGGTCCTCTACAAAAGTAATATAAATTATGTCCCTGGCGCCAAAACTGGCCCCACCTCAGGGATTGCCAGTTTGCAATAGAAATATATAGTGAAAACTTTGAAAATCTTCTCCTGAAACTGGAAGGTTCTAAGCTTTCATATTTGGCACATAGCATTATGTTGAGGTTCTCTACAAAGGTTATATAAATTATGTCCCTGGGGTCAAAATTGGCCTGTCCCAGGGGTTACCAGTTATCAATAGAAACATATATAGTGAACACTTTGAAAATCTTCTCCTGAAACTAGAAGGTTCTCAGCTTTTATATTTGGCAGATAGCATTATGTTCAGGTTCTCTACAAATGTTATATAAATTATGCCCCTGGGGTCAAAATTGGCCCGCCCCAGGGCCAGCTAGTTTTCTATAGAAACATATAGAGAACTTTGAAAATCTTCTCTTCTGATTGTCCTGTAAGCGATATCAGGGCCATTCTGGCTCTCTTGTTACAATTTTACATTGTAAGGGTTGAAAGCAAAATAAATAAACTTTAAAAGTATCCGATAGCCACTGACCTCTTTTGCTAATTCTTCATGCAGAAGTAAGTATAGATCTGCTTTATCATGAAATTTAGTTATTAAAAACAAAGCCACTTTACTGGATTAATTGTAAATGATTTAAATCTCCTTATTCCATGACATGTCATATGCAAAATAAAAGGGGGATAAACATTATTTTGGTCATGACATTTATCAAAACATGCCATGTAGTGTCCGTAACCTTGTTCGCTCAACTACAGAAAACTGACTATTGGCACCAAACATCATACTTTGAAAGAAATTCAATTTTTAGGTAATGGAGTAAAACTCATAGCTACCATAAAGTTGAGTTTTTTATGGTTTATTCTTATTTTCAACATTGCAAATTGTTCACATTGAGTGCAAATCTTTCACATAGTGTCATAAATGTTTAATGTTGAATTCTGTTACCATATTTTCAAAATATAAGTGTTCTTTTTGTTGGATGAGTATATCTTAGATAACAATCTTATGAAAATAAGAAAAATATTCAGTTGTATTTCATGCACAGAGGAGAAATATAACATTAACAAAGTAAGACAAAATTGGTTACGGACACTACTCAATTTTATAGCAATGTAATTGCAAATATTAAACATACCTCGATCACCACCAGAGATTTCTTTTTTTCTTGCTTTCATGTTTTAGGGTTGCATTCTGTTACAGGACTAGTTAAAACAAGGAATGCGTTCTTCTAAATGCCAGTACTTTATCACACTGTTATGTTATGATAATGTTTCTAGAAACCCATGACGATTGCATGATACAATATTTCTTTAGAGAAGGTATTACATCATGATTCCTACTTTTTTTAGAAACATAATGTATGATGGAACATTTCACCATTGGAGCTCGAACTTGTTAAACTTTTTATTGCAAGTTCTACTCAGTCAAAGAGTTAAATATTTTTCTACAATTTTACCGGCCATTTGATGTAGTGTCCGTAACTTTTTTAGATTGATTTATTTCAAATGTCTTAATAACCATGCAAATGAAATTTGGCCCTGTAATATCTCTTATGTATACAAACATTTCTGAAAGGGCCAATCTTCTTATATGCATATAGTTTTGAAAATATGCCAACTTAACTTAGACATGGTTACGGACACTACCATTTTTTTTCCTTCAACAAATTTACAAAAAACGTCTCCTGCACCTAGAAGTTTGGTGGCCTTGAGAGATGGTTGTTATATGTGTCAACAATGGATATATGGCAGGTTTCAAACAGCAATTTTAACAGAATTGAACATTGTTTTCTCTGTTTTATGGCCATATAACATGAGGAATGTACCATATTGTGAATGTTTTAACAAAAGTACTGTCGTCAGTAATTTTGGGATAAAAAGCTCAATTTTAGACAGATTGCCTTACTTTAAGGACCAAAATGTACAAGTATAATTCTTCCTTAGAATAACAGCAATATCAGCACATAAACTCTTAAACAAATACAAATCATTTGGAGTTGATATTATTGTTTTTTTAAGTGAGACAGTATAACGCTAAAAAATGGCCATTTTTGGGGTATAAAAAACAACATATCTCCAAAACTACAGATGTTAGCAACTTGAAATTTGCGGGAAAGCAAGATATCTATGTCCTTCTTTGGGAAAAGTATGTAATACGTCTATATGACATACTCAATTTCTGTTTTATGAGTATAACATGAAAAAAATAAAATCAGCACCAATACCGTGTTTTAGCCGATTGTACACTGACATCATTTAAGCTATTGTTAAGAATTTTTTAAAATTAATCTAATTTTAAGCAAGTTTTAAATTTTACCCCACCCACTCAAAATCATACACAGTAAGTTACATGTGCTTTTTGACCTTCTCAAAATAGTTATTATTCTCTTGTCAAGAAGCTTCGTAATAATTAGAAGTACATGTGCATCAAACAAGAACAAATTAGTTCCAGAGCTCTGTTAATTTTCTTGTAAATTTCAAATTTTGATAGTAAACAAACTTCTGTAGTCTTGTCTGAAGGTCAAGGATGCATGTATACTTAAATAGGTCTATTTATTGGTTTACAACTATAAAATTTACAGTAACTATTTTTTTTAAGATGAAAAGCACCAATTTTTTTTTGTTTTTTGCATAAGAAAAAAATATTAAATGAAAGAAATCAACATGTACCACTACATTTTCATCATTATTCTCAGTGCAAAACTATGTCTAAGTCAAGTTAGTGCACCTTTTGCACCGACAATATTATCTAATTTATCAAATTATGAGAGCAAAACATTAGCTAACTCCACTTAGACATAGTTTTGCACTGAAGAAATTACCATTTAGACTTAGCATATTTTAAAAAAAATGCAATAATTTTGAAAATACAAGGAATATAAGCAGAATATTTTGAGGGATGAAGGGGAATGTAATAAGCCTTGAGAATTTTTGAAAAAAGCATTTTCGCCAAAATAGTGAGTTAGCCTAGTTTTGCGCTGAGCCATCGCTATAACTAGGGTAGCTTTTGGATCTGAAAGGCCAGGGTATTTTCTAAATACGGAACAAAATAGCACCCCTTTTTCAATTTTCGCCCATGGAAATTTGCTGAACCGGTCATTCTGTGCAGTTCGAGCTCGCTTAGATATATGGTATTCTTTCTGATTGGCTTTTCTTTTTGCAGTTCTTGCCTTTTCTTTCTCTGACTCACGCTCTTTCTCTCTTTTTTTCATCGTCTCCCCACCTTGTAAAAATTATCTGATGTCCGACATCTTCACCTGCTGAAGCTTTTGACTGGTTTACATACTTTATATTTGCGAGCAGACAAGGCATAAAAATCAACATTTTCTTCGACGCAGTCTAACCATAACGAAACATTTTTCGGTTCTATTCTTCGGCGCATGAGACTTTTTTGCGGCTCCCCGGCGTATCGACGGTTAATTAAAACATTGTGCTGGACTTAATAGTTTAAGTTTCCGCATATCTCTGAACGAGTAATTAATTATTCAAGCAATTTGCTCCATTACCATTAATAACATAGTACGGCGGAATTATATGATGAAATCAACACGTTTTACTTTTACAGACCCAAAGTCCAGTTTTAATTAATTTTAAAAAAAATCCGAATCAAAATTAAACGTGTGTGATTTTCCACTACAGGCTTTTTCTGTATCAAAATTTACATTACTAAATTGTTTGCCGTACGTTTCTCCGAAAAATTCAAACTTTTTTTATCAACATTGTCACGGATCTGTATGGCCGTGATATAACGATATACCGGGATAATCTGGCAGTAGGGGACCGACTATTAGTATTTCTATAATGCATGTCTTCGTTTCCGGTTTCATTTTGCTTGAGGTTTTGACGATTCACGATAAATAGATTAAGCATGTTCGCCATGGACAAACTGCTATGAGGTAGATATAACATTCTGTTATTTTTCTCTCTCAGAAAACTGACTCGTCCTGAAGGACGACCTGACTTGAAAATTTACTCGTCCTTTCCCTTTTCCACTCGTAATTACGAGAGGACGAGTGGAATTTTTGTCCCCTGAATACCTATGCAAACAGTTTGGATCTATTATGAGACGCCGAGTATTTCAGCATCTCATCAATTTGATAGCTTGAATTTTGAAAGTGTAGTAGCTGAAAAATTCTGTAAAAATAATCTGCTCATCAGGCTAAAGGTTAATGAAGATGTTTTAAACACATGGCAATTGTTCAGGTAAAGTGTAAACTATGTAAACAAATATTTATTTGTGTCTTTTTTTTCTATTTTCAGGTAGGGACTATACTAACAAGACAGCCATAATAGAACAGTGGGAGGGAAACGGCAATTCCGGCAGAAAGAGGCTGTGTGTTCGGACGTTGCACTTTATTTAGGATGTGTTGATACTATTTGATAGGCAAATTTATATGTATTTGTGCATGTATATATTCCATGTTTGAAGAATATATAAAATATTATTTATGGTGTTAATTGGTTTGTTTACTTATTTAAACTAAAAGAAGTTCAGTGAAACCTCTCAATTAAGGACATTGTGTCTCTATATTAAAGTGGTGATAACATAATTCCTGTACTATTTCCTATACTTATATCAGCTGCTATGGAAATTGACACTGCCATGCTAGATTCACAATTAAGGACACCCCACTATTAAGGACACTTTAGGGCAGAACCACAGGTGTCCTTAATAGAGAGGTTTCACTGTAGATCTATTTCTATTTGATTATCTACATTGCCTTCTATGCAATTGTCCTGTTATAGGATCAATGCAGACAAGTGTAAGTCTATGTAAAATGATCAATTGTTTACATTTGATTCTAGCTTCCATGTTTACAGTGGCCATTTTGAGTAATTGAATTCTGGGTAGTTTACCATTGTCAGGATCCAGTACACACTGTTCACCTCCTGATCCATATCTCCTGTATTTGATTACAGCCGCTCACCCACTTCATAATTTTAATAGTCATTTTGTATTTAGTAGTGTAACCCGGTCATTTGAATTCAATGGCACTTAGAAGTTACTACTTCGCCATGACTAATTCGAACGCAAAAGCACAGTTATTGATGACGTATTGTGGCAACCCAATTCGTGATCGATGGTGATCACTCAATGCAAAGGAATGATCCCAGGTTTTCACAGGAATTTAACAAAATATTGCTACTGTAAAGAGCTTCAAGATAAAGATCAGACGCCACGTCGATGATTCAGCAGACTTGGGTCTACACTGCTTTCAAAGCATGTATACATTTCAGGGTTGTTTTCCTCTATATGTTGTCTATTTTTTCCCCAGGGAAGAAAAATCCCCTCAAGAAACCTTTTTTTCCACCAATGTCCAAAATTCCCCATTAGGGTGCGTGGCAGAATGTAACAGATAGATAAAACTAGATCAATTTCTTCTCCGCCGATAGCAAAGAAAGGGCAGTTTTTATATCGACACCGGTTAATAGGCTAAAACGCCGACCGCATTTCTCTATACATACGACGCCTCATGAATAAGCCTGGCCGAGAGACACCTCCGCCGTAGACCAATGAGGCGTCGTGTTACAAAATTCTCAGTTTACCCCGGTAGAACCAAAATGTTCGCTGCTTGACGAAATCAAAATATCGCTCAGAAAAAGGTTCGTTTCGTTTCATTTAAAAGATTTATTTAGACATTGAGCCTGGATTGTGACGACAATTTATAGAATTGAGATGTCAGTTGTTGGAATTTGTGTGTTCATCGAGTTTTAGCTGTGTTTTACCCGTGATAGATTTACCGAAACTGTGCAAATCGGATCTCTTCCGAAAATCAGTTGATGGCTGTGTGAGGTTTAATATTTCATGCAATTTGGAAAGTATTGAAATGGCAATAGTATTCCCGTAACAAGTATTCATTTCTCTAAAAGTCAGTAACTATTTTGTTAAAATCGATGGGAAATTGTTGGATTAATGTAATGAAAATGGAGAGGGATGTGTGTTTTCTGTACAAAACGATGGAGAGTAAATGACTTTGGAAACGTTTGCTGGTTAATGAAAATGAATTCAATAAAAAGTTATGATAGTTGGATGGTGTTTAAAGACATTATATCTATTTCGCGCTTATATTTTCCCCTAAAACATGCTTTTCGCGCTTATTTTTTTACCCTCAAGAAAGGCTAGGCCCCTTCCCCTAAATCTGAGAAAAACCCTGCATTTTTATGCCCCCCAGATCAAATCTGGGGGGCATATTGTTTTTGCCCGACTGTTTGTTTGTCAGCAACTTTAACATTGGTCATAACTTTTGAGCCAGTACAGATAGAGACTTAATATTTGGTACGCATATGTATCTCATGAAGCCGCACATTTTGAGTGACATGTCAAGGTCAAGGTCATCCTTCAAGGTCAGAGGTCAAATATATGGGTCAAATCACCGACTTTAGCATTGGCCATAACTTTTGGACCAGTAGAGATAGAGACTTGATATTTGGCATGCTTGTGTATCTCATGAAGCCGCACATTTTGAGGGGTAACATGTCAAGGTCAAGGTCATCCTTCAGGGTCAAAGGTCAAATTATCTGTTTCTTTGTCTATAACATTGGGCATAACTTTTGAGCCAGTACAGATAGAAACTTGATATTTGCCATGCATATGTATCTCATAAAGCTGCACATTTTGAGGTGTGACATGTAAAGGTCAAGGTCACTCTTAAAGGTCAGAGGTCAAACATATGGGTCAAATGACCGACTTTAACATTGGCCATAACTTTTGAACCAGTACAGATAGAGACTTGAAATGTGGCATACTTGTGTATCTCATGAAGCTGCACAGTTTGAGGGATGACATGTCAAGGTCATCCTTCAGGGTCAAAGGTCACAAACTTCAAATTGACCATAACTTTTGAACCAATAGAGATATAGTCTTGATATTTGGTATGCATGTGTATCTCATGAAGCTGCACATTTTGTGGGGTGACATGTCAAGGTCAAGGTCATCTTTCAGGGTCAAAGGTCACAGACTTTAACATTGGCCATAAATTTTGAACCAGTAGAGATACAGACTTGATAATTTGTATATATGTGTTTCTCATTTGGCTGCACAGTTTGAGGGGTGACATGTCAAGGTCAAGGTCATCCTTCATGGTCAAAGGTCACCATCTTTTAACATTTTTCCATAACTTTTGAACCATTAGAGATACAGACTAGATATTTGGTATGCATGTGTACCCCATGAAGCTGCACAGTTTTAGGAGTGACATGTCAAGATCAAGGTCATCCTTCAGGGTCAAATATCATATTGAGGGGGCATAGTGTTTCACAAACACATCTTGTTCTTTCATGGATCTACACATACTGTCATTCATGTTTCATGATGAAACTATCATCGTCGTGCTTTTCAACATATTTATTGCTGTACAATTAAAATCCACAAAGAGAAATCATCGAAGTACACACTCAATAGTCAATACAGTGGATATCTACGGTAGTTTACAGCGCATGCGCAGAAATTCAAACTGAAGTAAACAAGTCTACATCATCAGTAGTCTGTTGCATCATGCATGACTATGTTTAGTGGAACGGCGATTTATGAGCGTATCTGAGGTCAGTTGTTGTTTGAATGATGTAATTACAACAAATATGCAGATTTACATTTAAAATTAAGTTCAATATGACCCGATTGTAAATTAGAAAATTAACGTGTCCACCCCGTATTTGACGTAGTGCACTTGCGTAGGAATAAATTAGATACTGTCCAGATGGATGCTTCTATGAAAGTGAACAAGACTATACGTACAATTCTTAACTCCATAGATACGACGTTTGACACAGATCAAGCGGCTCTTACATAGGAACCGTCTAATCAGGGTCTGTTCTATTTGCTTATGGTTAATGAAATAAAAATGCATCAAACTACATATTCTAAATTGATCATTCATGGAGGAAAGGGTTAATGTATGTGTTATATATACATATTTATATTTTGGACGCATACATCTTGATTTCCGAAGTGACAGTCAATAACTGTCAATCGCAAGCATTTCCGTATGTATAACCATTTACCGTTTGGATTTGGTCCTATCTTCTTATAATTTTCACTGATTATTTTTATTCCCTTTCTTCTCAAAACCACGATGAGTGTAAAAAACGGATGTTTTAATATTAACATGATTATTTACCGCCCCTGTGCCCAGGATCTATACTGGTTTCAAGTTTTAGTGTTTTTTTTCCATATTTGCGGTATAGTTATGACAATTTCAAGTGCCTTGCAATTTCTCTATTTATAAATTGTGAATTTGTAACACTTCCTCCTCTGTAAAAGAAAATAGCTCTACTCAAATTTCGACCATCAATGAAACTTTTGAGAAACTATTGACTGGGTGTCAAACAAGTTGGATAAGACGTCAAGCTACATAGCGTCTCACCAGCATCCAAGCTATTTGTAACTGCCAGTCAAGTGGCACTTTACCTATTCCCTAGTCTGTGATGATTCCAAATTTCAATAATTAATGAATATTCATGGACTTAATAAAGAATTATGAAGTGTGGAAGTGGAAAATAGTAGTCATTTAAACAAGAGGGCCGAATGGCCCTGACATCGCTCACCAGACAATCAGATAGGTTTCTATTGAAAACTGACTGTCCCTGGGGCGGTGCCAATTCTGACCCCTGAGACACAATTTATATAACTTTTGTAGATGACCGTAATATGAAACTATGTGCCAAATATGAAATCTGAGAACATTCCAGTTTCAAAGGAGAAAATTTTCAAAGTCTGCACTATATGTTTCTATTGAAAACTGACCACCCCTGGGGTGGGGCCTATTTTAACCCCAGGGGCATAATTTATATAGCTTTTGTAGAGGACCGGAAAATGGTGCTATGTGCCAAATACCCTGTAGATTCAGAAAAGAAGATTTTCAAAGTTTTCACTATACGTTTCTATAGACAAGAGGGCCATTGAAAGTGTTAATTTTCAGACAAACAGATTACAGATGACAGAAACCCTATCACTGATGAGCATAATTTGACTGAAAACAGCACACAGTTTGGATTCTGATCGAACGCATATGTAATTTCTTAATAATTTCATATTCATATAAGTTGAACTTAATATTTTCAAGTAATACAATTTCATGTTAAAAATTATTTCATAATTTATTTAAAATCTTTAATTTGGCATTCTGGAGCCTTTACATCATTTACCCTTCTTCTGAACTGCAGGGCAGGTTATAATCACTATTATCATTTAACCCTTCGCTCATAGAAACGTGTTTTCACACATTTGAAAAATGAGTAGACCCAGATTAGATGCCTCCTATAGGAGCCATCTGATCAGGGTCTGCTGTTTTGTTAATGGAATTTGATAGACCTGTTCCTTTAGTTTCTAAAGTGGCTACAATGTTCTACCTACTATATTTCATTATAACTATTTTGTCTATGAATATTCAGTAGGTTGTGAAATTTGGAGAAAAAAATGGCTACAATGTTCCACCTTCCATACTTCATTTTAACTATTTTGTTCATGAATATGCAATAGGCATTCAAATTAATAATAAACATAGAACAGGCAAAGGGTTAAGACAGACTGGACTATTACTCCACTATCAGCAATACAGGTGCACTTAAAGTAGCCACTGGTCATCCCCTCTCTACTGCTTGACCTGATGACCTCTTTATGAGTAAAGATAATATGCTTAAAAGGGCAGTCAGCTTCAAGTTTGCTAGAAAACTGGCCACCCTGGGGTGTAGTCAATTTGACCACAGGAACATAATTTATGTAACTTTTGTAGAGGACCTGAACATGATGCTATGTGCCAAATATGAAAGCTGAGAACCTTCCAGTTTCAGAGGAGATGATTTTCAAAGTTTTCACTATATGTTTCTATAGAAAACAATGCACCCCTGGGGCGGGGCCAATTTTGACCCCAGGGACATAATTTATATAACTTTTGTAGAGGACCTACAGATGATGCTATGTGCCAAAGATGAAAGCCGAGACCCCTGTAGATTCAGAGGAGAAGAATGTTAAAGGTTCAAATTGTTGAAAGATTTTCAAAGTTTTACTATATGTTTTATTTGAAAACAAGGCACCCCTGGGGTGGGGTCAATTTTGAACCCAAGGGCATAATTTATATAACTTTTGTAGAGGACCTGAATATGATGCTATGTGCCAAAGATGAAAGTTGAGATCCCTGTAGATTCAGAGGAGAAGATTTTAAAAGGTTCAAATTGTTGACGACAGACGACGAACGACGCACGCCGACGCACGACGGACATCAGGCGATCACAAAAACTCACCCTGAGCACTTTGTGCTCTGGTGAGCTAAAAATAAAGAAACAGATCTTTGAAATTCTATTAGCAAAGAGAGCAGACCCTGATCAGACGGCTCAAATAGGAGCCGTCTGGTCTGGGTCTACTGTTTGCAGATCCGTGAAAACACGTTTATATGAAGGGTTAACAGGAGATGGCTTAACCCTTTAGTCCATAAATACTCCTTTCTACAACTTTGCAAACAGTGTAGACCCAGATCAGACGACCCCTGTAGGATCCGTCTGCTCTGTTTGCCTATGAAATAAAAGAATTATGATTATATCATGCTGCAGTTCCTGTCATGGGCAATATTTCATGTGACAATGTGATAATTATAGTTAATATCCATGGAGTCATTATGTCGTATATAAATATTCATAGAGTAAACGGTTATACACGCATACAGTCGGACAACGAATGTTACCGTTATTTATGCAAATATAAAACCACTGCGACTACTGTGAGCAAATAAATGGATATAATTTTGTTTTATAGATCTATCGTATCCACATGAATATAAAATTGCAAAGATCTATAAAACTCACCCTTAGTTTCAAGGGAAATCTGGAGGGAAAATGCTTACATGTGTAGATAAGTCGCATCTTAAAATATTGACCCAAAACACAGCTTATCCATTTTCCTGACTGTGCACAGAATATTTACGAAAGATTCATTCAACGTGGTGTTTGTGTAACGCTACTTGCCACATATGCACATAATAGGACTAGTAAATTTTAATGGATATAGATGTGGGTACAATAAAGATTTGGAAATTTCAGTATTTGTTATGATTTTATATTTGTATGACAGAATACATATATGTTCTGCGCATTATTGGAATACGGACAATTCTAGAATTGCCCTGCGCGTTTTAGGAATTCCAATAATGGCGGACCATTCCAGAATTGCCCTGCGCGATTCTAGAATCGCGCAAAGCAAACTTACATTAGGCTCTGTGTTAGCATTGTTGTTATGATCTAAGGTTGTTCGGTGAGAAAAAAGAGAATTTGATGCGGGTACACTTAAGTCTGTTTTTCTAAAATATGTTTGTTTTGTGGTCATTATTACCTTATTATTTGTGGTATTTATTGTTTTTAATGTACTATTGTTTGACGAGAAAAACAGTTAGATACGGGTACACTTTATTTTTACTAAAAGGCGATGTAATTGTGTGAAACAATGTTTCACATATCAATTGGCATGACTTGAATGAAGTCGATAATGTTTTCTAATAAACACGAGATTAAAGAATTATTTTTTTCAATTTCAATATACTAACAACCCTTGTTTTGTTAATTTCATGGATTTTCTGCGACGAGTTTACATAACGATTTCGGTATTCTACTGGAATCTGTCAGAGCTGTACAGTACAATTCATATAGGTGATGAATAAAATAGATTATGATTGAAAATCTATAAATGTATGTAAATGGAGAATTCCAACTTTGTCCACTATTCCAAAAATGTGCACGGACCATTGTAGAATCGCTCTGCGCGTTTTGGGAATTCCAATACTGCCCGCCATTATTGGAATTCCTAAAACCAGGGGTGGCGAAATCAAACGTCCGTATTGTCCGTGTTGTCCCAAAGCCATAACGGACAAGTGAAATTTTATAGGTTTTTGTTATTAATTCATCATACGGACAAGTAGAAAATAGCTTTTGACAAAAACGGACAAGTCATCCAAAATAAGATTTCGCCAACCCTGAAAATGCGCAGGGCAATTCTAGAATTGTCCATATTCCAATAATGCGCAGAACATATATATGCCACATAAAAGTATGTGTGTAAAGTCAAGATTTTGAAAATACTTCCATACCGTGTCGGGCGTATCAAATTCACCACTCTAGGCAACATTTGTAGACAAGCTGATAAGCTCAAGTCTAATTGACGGGTAATCCACATATGTAGAGATTGACAGGTAATCCACAAAAAAAAAATTAAAAAATTAAACCAACAAAGATGGCGGTCATTACAGAAAGGTCATGTGTCGTGTTTAAAATCTCATTGCAGAAAAATGTTTTTGGATTAAGTGCATTAGCATATAAGCACCGCTTAGAATTTCAGTGGATACCACAGACTAGCACTTCTCCCTATATGACGTTACACTTTCCTAAATGAATAAACTGTTAGTGCTCAAATGAAACAAGTTAAAAAAAAAATATATACTGTGGCCAGTATTTACAAATAAAATGCATATAAAGCACAGACTTTCTTTTCAGGTAAGTTTAAAACACTCAGATAACACTTTATAGTAAATAATAATCTGTTATGGAAGTTCTGCAAGAGTTACGCAACTTGATACAAGATGGCGGACTCGAGTCGGAAGATTCAATAGATGCCGTGGTAAATTTCATTTTTACTCTAGAATAATATTTTTTTTTGCAATTCAGTGTATACGACGCACCCATCCTATTGAGTATCGAAACCTAGGGAAAAAACTGTGTCTTATATTCCTGCGGATACAGTACTTTCTGTACTCTGTCCATTTTTATACCCCCCACCACGAAGTTTGGGGGGGGGGGGGTATACTGGAATCAGGTTGTCTGTCTGTCCGTCCGTCTGTGGACACAATTTTGTCCGGCCTTCTTCTTCTACAGTTTTGTTTCAATTTGTTGAAAGTTCATATATAGCCATATGACTATATAAACCTGTGCACCGCATATTTCCGTTATGATCGGACCTTTACTTCAGGAGTTATCTCCCCTTTTTAGTCCCCTACCAATGTTTTCTGGACTTTTTATGGAAGTTACTCGAGATATCAACTCAATATTTAGTACAGAGCTAAATCTAGATAAGTTACAGCTTATGTTACAATCTCAGCCCGGTTGAATAATTATTTCCAGAGTTATTGCCCTTGAACTTTAATTTTTTTCTTCAAATTTGGGATTTACCAGACTTTTTTTGGAAGTGGTTGCAGATATTAACTTTATATTTGGCATAAAGCTAACTCTAGATGAATTACAGCTTAATTCCCAATCTCAGTCTGGTTGAATAATTTTTGCCAGAGTTACGGCCCTTGAACTTTAATTTTTTGTCGAATTTTCAATTTTCTGGTCTTTCTTTGGAAGTGGTTGGAGATATTAACTTCATATTTGCAATAAAGCTGAATCTAGATGAGGCACAGCTTAACTTCAAATATGGGTCTGGTTGAATAATTTTTGTCAGAGTTATTGTCCTTGAATTTAATGTTTTTCTGAAAAGGTACCTAGTTTTAGAACTTTGGATTTGACAAAAACCTCAAGAAAGGGTCTTGTTTCTCTGAATTATTCTTCATTTTTATTACATAAATTAGGTTGGGGCATGTATTGTTTTTCAATCTCTTCATGTTTCTGTATGTACATATGTTCAGATTGATGATAGGTGTTCTGACAAGCAGACAGGTGGGGGGTATTCGTTAGCCTTTAGCTTACAGTTCTACAATGAAGTAAATATTCCAAAGGCCCTTAGTGGTCGAAATATTAGATCAGAGCAGTTTAAGTACTTACAGTTCTAGTTACTCTTTGTACTTTCCTCTACAAAAAGTGTTATCTATTACAAGTTTGCCAAGTTCAATTCCCCTACTTTTTTCTTTTTAAAATGAAATGATTATTATACAGCATGGATCATGATTAGATAATGCGTTACTATGGATCCAAATTATTTGCATAATTGTAACTTGATGATTTGAACGAAATCTAAACTCTGAATACGATTCTTGTCTGGAATTAACACGTACTGCTACCCACACTGTTGTTTTCTCGCGATGCAAGTGTATACACACGAGTGCAATATAGTGGTTACTGTTAAGCGCTACGAGGAAACGGATTAAGTGGATTAAAAGCAACAAAAAACTTACTGACCTCGGAATTTTCTTGTCAGGTAGATACATTTAATATATATATATATACATTTAATATATAAGTTAAATCTGAACCCTTAAGATCTCTTGCCTATCAAACTCTTGTCAGACCCCAATTAGAATATGGTTCAGAGATCTGGTCTCCTCACACCCAAACTAGAGGTTTTTGTCAAAAAAACGGATGTCTCCCCTCTAATATAAACAATATGTAAAGGGAAATCACTAACAAGAGGGCCAGAATGGCCCTGAAGCGCTCACCAGACAATCAGAGTAGAAGATTTTCAAAGTTTTCAATATATGTTTCTATAGAAAACTAGCCAGTCCTGCGGCGGGCCAATTTTGACCCCAGGGACATAATTTAGAAAACTTTTGTAGAGGACCTGAACATGATGCTCTGTGCCAAATATGAAATCTGTGAGCCTTCCAGTTTCAGAGGAGAAGATTTTCAAAGTTTCACTATATGTTTCTATTGAAAACTGCCCAACCCTGGGGCGGGGCCAATTTTGACCCCAGTGCCATAATTTATATAACTTTTGTACAGGACCTGAACATAATGCTCTGTGCCAAATATGAAATCTGAGAGCCTTCCAGTTTCAGAGTAGAAGATTTTCAAAGATTTCACTATTGGTTTTATTGAAAACTGCCCACCCTGGGGCGGGGCCATTTTTTACCCCAGGGCCTAAATTTATATAACTTTTGTAGAGGACCTGAATATGCTGCTCTGTGCCAAATATGAAAGATGAGAGCCTTTCAGTTTCAGAGGAGAAGATTTTCAAAGATTTCATTATTTGTTTCTATTGAAAACTGCCCACCCCTGGGGCGGGGCCAATTTTGACCCCAGGGTCATAATTTATATAACTTTTGTAGAGGACCTGAACATGATGCTATGTGCCAAATATGAAAGCTAGGAGCCTTCTGGTTTCAGAGAAGAAGATTTCAAAGTTTTACTATATGTTTCTATTGAAAACTGCCCACCCCTGGGGCGGGGCCAATTTTGACCCCAGGGGCATAATTTATATAACTTTTGTAGAGGACCCGAATATGCTGCTCTGTGCCAAATATGAAAGATGAGAGCCTTTCAGTTTCAGAGGAGAAGATTTTCAAAGATTTCATTTTTTGTTTCTATTGAAAACTGCCCATCCCTGGGGCAAGGCCAATTTTGACCCCAGGGTCATAATTTATATAACTTTTGTAGAGGACCTGAACATGATGCTATGTGCCAAATATGAAAGCTGAGAGCCTTCTGGTTTCAGAGGAGAAGATTTTCAAAGTTTTACTATATGTTTCTATTGAAAACTTCCCACCCCTGGGGCGGGGCCAATTTTGACCCCAGGGGCATAATTTATATAACTTTTGTAGAGGACCTGAATATGCTGCTCTGTGCCAAATATGAAAGATGAGAGCCTTTCAGTTTTAGAGGAGAAGATTTTCAAAGATTTCATTATTTGTTTCTTTTGAAAACTGCCCACCCCTGGGGCGGGCCAATTTTGACCCCAGTGTCATAATTTATATAACTTTTGTAAAGGACCTGAACATGATGCTATGTGCCAAATATGAAAGCTGAGAGCCTTCTGGTTTCAGAGGAGAAGATTTTCAAAGTTTTACTATATGTTTCTATTGAAAACTTCCCACCCCTGGGGCGGGGCCAATTTTGACCCCAGGGGCATAATTTATATAACTTTTGTAGATGACCTATAGGTGATGCTATGTACCAAAGATGAAAGCTGAGAACCCTATAGATTCAGAGGAGAAGATTTTTAAAGGTTCAAATTGTTGACGCCCGACGACGGACGACGCACGCCGACGGACGACGGACATCAGGCGATCACAAAAGCTCACCCTGAGCACTTTGTGCTCTGGTGAGCTAAAAATGTTATGGTCTTGATGAATGATACTTCCCCTCACAGGGGACAAAATTTTTTTTAAACAGTGCTCGTCCTAGAGGACGAGTTACTTATAAAATCTACTCGTCCTGCAACGATATTACTCGTCCTGATGTCCGCCATCTTCAGCTGCTGAAGCTTTTGACTGGTTTACATACTTAATATTTGAGAGCAGACAAGGCATAAAAATCAACATTTTCTTCGACGCAGTCTAACCATAACGAAACATTTTTCTGTTCTATTCTTCGGCGCATGAGACTTTTTTCTGGCTCCCCGGCGTATCGACGGTTAATTAAAACATTATGCTGGACTTAATAGTTTAAGTTTCCGCATATCTCTGAACGAGTAATTAATTATTCAAGCAATTTGCTCCATTACCATTGATAGCATAGTACGGCGGAATAATATGATGAAATTAACACGTTTTACTTTTACAGACCCAAAGTCAAGTTTTAATTAATTCAAAAAAAAATCCGAATCAAAATTAAACGTGTGTGATTTTCCACTACAGGCTTTTTCTGTATCAAAATTTACATTACTGAATTGTTTGCCGTACGTTTCTCCGAAAAATTCAAACTTTTTTATCAACATTGTCACGGATCTGTATGGCCGTGATATAACGATATACCGGGATAATCTGGCAGTAGGAGACCGACTATTAGTATTTCTATAATACATGTCTTCATTTCCGGTTTCATTTTTGCTTGAGGTTTTGACGATTCACGATAAATAGATTAAGCATGTTCGTCATGGACAAACTGCTATGATATAACATTCTGTTATTTTTTTCTCTCAGAAAACTGACTCGTCCTGAAGGACGACCTGACTGGAAAATTTACTCGTCCTTTCCCTTTTCCACTCGTAATTATGAGAGGACGAGTGGAATTTTTGTCCCCTGCCTCATTATGCGTTTTCCACACTACATTTTTCAAGAAGAAAATGATAACAGCTAATAACTCCAAAAATACTGATACCAGATTTATGGCCCTTGTGCATGACACTTACTTTCATCATGTTCTTTCCAAAAATAAAATGTCATTCCAATAGCATCAGTCGAACAGGAGTTATTGATCGGCCAAAAAATGTAACAAAGGGCAATAACTCCAAAAGTATTGAAGCCAGAATTATGGCCCTTGTTCATGACACTTTCTCTCATCATGCTCTTTCCATGTATGAAGTTTCAATACGATGGCAAGAGCCATGTAGGAGTTATCATCCGGACAAGAAAGAATTAAACAAATGTACAAGGGGCAATAACTCTAAATTTATTGAAGCTCGAGTTAAGGATCTTATGCATGACACTTTCTCTTATTATGATCGTTCCATGTATGAAGTTTCACTCCAATGGCATGTGTCACATAGGAGTAATCATCTGGACAATAAAATGTGATTGTTTTTACAAAGGGCAATAACTCCAATATTAGTGAAGCCAGAGTTATGGACCTTCTGCATGACACTTCCTCTCGTTATGATCTTTCCATATATGAAGTTTCAATCCAATGGCATGAGCCATATAGAAGTTATCGTCCGGACAAAAAAGTGATTTTTTTTACAAAGGGCAATAACTCCAATATTAGTGAAGCCAGAGTTATGGACCTTGTGCATGACACTTCCTCTCGTTATGATCTTTCCATATATGAAGTTTCAATCAACTGGCATCAGGCATATTGAAGTTATTGTCCGGACAAAAAATTATGATATTTTTTACAAAGGGCAATAACTCAAATATTAGCGAAGCCAGAGTTATGGACCTTGTGCATGACACTTCCACTCGTCATGATCTTTCCATATATGAAGTTTCAATCCAATGGCATGAGCCATATAGGAGTTATCGTCCGGACAAAAAAGTGTGATTTTTTTTTACAAAGGGCAATAACTCCAATATTAGTGAAGCCAGAGTTATGGACCTTGTGCATGACACTTCCTCTCATTATGCTCTTTCTATATATGAAGTTTCAATCAACTGGCATCAGGCATATTGAAGTTATCGTCCGGACAAAAAGTGTGACAGACAGACGGACAGACGGACAGACAGACAACTCTCACGAAAACAATATGTCTCCCCCATATAAATATGGGGGGAGACATAATTCTTATAGACCAAGTTGAAGCAATGCAAAGACGTGCAGCCAGATGGATTAAGTCAGACTATTGTAGAACTTCTAGTGTCACAGATATGCTCCACTCCCTGAATCTCCGGAGGCTTGACTTAAGACGTATTGACAGCAGACTCTCCTTATTTTATAAAATTGTGAACAACCTTGTTGAAATTCCAATAGAAAACCTTCTCATCCCATTAACACGCAGGTCACGACAAAACCACCTACTTCCATTCAGATTAATAACAGCAACTACAGACTATTATAAGTTCTCTTTTTTCCCCAGAACCATCTATCACTGGAACGGTCTGCCTCCTGATGTCCCTACTCTGGCAAGTGTGGAACAGTTCAATGCGGCGGCTTGTCGTATTGATCATGTTTCACCTTAACCCAGATCACCCACTGTTTTTTAGCGATTTTAAACCTTGTAACATGCCTTATACTTTTATCCTTCATCATTCTTTTTACTTTCCTTTTATATTAACATTCTGTCGTTAGACGCGCATAACATGTCTACGTCCCCAATAGGGGTTTGACATTAATGGAAGATAGATAGATAGATACATTTAATATATATTTATACTGCTGCATGTCTTTATTTAAGAATTTTGTCGTTTTTTGGAAGAAAATCCAGCAGCTAACAGAAATCGTTAACTGGTTACTGAGGGTGTACTGAGGAACGTTCTAACCTAAATCAGTCTTAATGCCTGTGTACTCTGCCGGGATATCGTTAAAACCCAAAGTAGCTCGATATCACCATTTAGAGTACAAAGATGTGAACTACTGTGTGTTTCACCCAGCTCTGTCAATCGATTTCAATCGAGATTTTTTTTTTATTCCGCTACACATTGAAATTAAATATATATCATTCGATCGCATCATTTTTTATGAACTCTCACCTTGAATTTCCCACTAATCTATGCTATAACAAGGAAGAAAACAACAAAAATACATTTTCTACATGCTAATTCGATCAGATGTTTCTTTGCAAATGGCCGCCTAATGACGTTGTGCGCATGTACGTAAATAACCATGGAGCGTACCATTTTCCAACAGGGGCGACAGGTAATAATTAATTGAAAACGTGATCAATGTAAAAGATCTTGGTAATTTTTAATACTTTGTGGTGTATATAATGTCACATTGCAGTCATATTATATTTTATTCAGTACCTAAGAGAAAATAAAAGCCAAATGAATACAACTTTACAGTGTTCGTATTTATCATACCAGTTTGAAATGACCAAATGACTGCAATATGACGTCTTTTAAAGGGTAATATTAAAACGCACCTGCGCGGCTATTTTCAAATTTTCGATTATCGTTCTCTCAGATCTAACACTTTTTTTTTATATCTTATACAATTCAGCAAAAAAATGAATGCCGCCTTCAAAAGATAAAAATAGAATAACACCTGAAGTAATAGAATGTGTATTAAATTTATCAAAATGTTTTCAACAGGAGCTGAAGCAGGGCCGGAACAAAAGTTTATATGCCTATGAGTTTGAAGAGTTTCAAATGCTAATTTACACTTGAATTTGCAGACAGTGTATCGCATTTTGCACCCATCAGAAGAAAATGCAAAGAAAAAGTTTCTCTTGGGCAGAGTGTGATTTGTGCGAGTGCTGGACACATACATTTGGAGTATTCTTTAGGAAAGAAGTTTGATTTGAAATAAATAGAAAGGTCTAAATGTTTTTCATGTAAGCTGTGTGAGTCTGTATTGAAGAGAACGCTGTAGATCTGGAGAGAGAGAGAGAGAGAGAGAGGAGAGAGAGAGAGAGAGAGAGAGAGAGAGAGAGAGAGAGAGATGGGAATATTCATCGTAGTTTATTATGTTTTGTTTTGTTTCATATGCTTATTGTTTATATTTACTGCAAACTCTCTCTATATATATTTTATAACATGCTTGCTTACAAAGAATGAGAATGAACAATCTGAGTAAAAAAAATCATACTCACGATCTATTTGAATTAGCAAGCATTTATATTTCGTTTGTTTCCATTACAACCCTTTTCCCCATAATTATATGGATTGATTACGTTCATTACCAGTTATTATATACAGTTATAGTCGTATATGTCCCGAGTTAGGTACAATCAATCTGTATATCGAAACACTTTCGCTATTAATATGTTTGGTGTGCTAGATTCAATTTCGAATTGGAGGGATCTAGATCTACTATCTAGTATCCCCGTATTACGTTTCAAATGGCGTTGATCCTGTGACATATTCATTTAAGTTACTCTGTATTGCATCGTGATCCTGTTTGTTATCATGGACTGAAATACCCAAACAGATTAATGGACTTACTAGGAAAACATGACGTAAAATTTACTGCCATTATTGGGTGTAAAATTACGTCATACTGAAAGTTTAGTTGAAAAATGCTGAAGGGTTTATCGATTATTCTTCCACATTTTATTTATTTATTTCAATAAAACAGAATAAAATTCAATGCACCGTGTATAGAATGCAATGACAGTGTTTGAAAGTTTTAAGCAACATACCCACTACTAGGCCACTAGCCTAAACCAATTACTTGTTTGAACACTAGATCTCCCTACATTATTTACACATGGACTATTCCAGAAAAATTACGTCTATCGGCGGCCATTTTAACTGTCAAAATGACTAATGCTACAAGGTGAAAAATGATTTTTTGCTGATTGTCACGTCAGATTAGCAGGGATCAAACTTTTATTCAGGATCTGACTACATAAAAATAAATACATTGATTGAGGTAAGTTTAAAAACAGAAAAATATGGAATAAAAAAAAATCTCGATTGAAATCGATTGACAGTAATTTCATTCCAGTGTGCTAATAGATCTACTATGTCTAATATTTTTTTTATAATATAGACAGTGGCTTCTTCAATGATGAATAAGGAAAAAGGTATATCGTGATACGTATGGCGATACAGCATACCCGTATCGTGATATATCACGATACGCTTTCTCTGGCAATACCCATCTCTAGTATTGACGTAGTTTGTCCGAGCTTTAGCCGTGTCCGAAATTTGGCGGATTTACTCTACTGCCAACTGAAGTTGATTACAAATTAGGATAGATCTACATAAACACAAATTTCACCAATGACATCACGCGTAACGCAACATTGTATCCTAATGTGACAGTATATTATCATTGTTTTCGGTTTACCAAGCACTAATTGGAAACAAAACTAATTGAAATAGTGCCCATTCGACGGTTGACTTCCGGGTTCACCATTTAACACAGTGAAACCATTCGTCGTCCTTCAAGTAGATATTAATTGTCAAGCAATATGTCAAGATCTCACCTCAAAGGCGAAAGATGATATAAATCTATCGAGCTGGTCAGCTCTAGATCTAGTCTGTTTTGTTTCCTTGGACTTCAAGGTGTTTCAAGGGCGTGCTTTTAAAATGTCTGCTGCTGCCAAAATACGTCATATCCGGTGAATTTAACGGGTTGGTCTAAAACACGCAATGGAAGAAATGGAACACAAAACACGCAATGGAAATTTTTAAGGCATTTCTGGGTCGATTTTAATATTTTTTCAACAAATATAGGTACTATAAGATAATTTCGATTGATTTAGACCATATAAAACAAAGACCTGTTATCATAGGTCTTTGCATAAAATCGCGTAATTACCGAAAACTTTTCCATTTCGCCAGTGGAGAAATGAAGAAATGGAGATGAAATGTGCATTTTTATGTTGATTTTGTTCATATTTTAGGCATTATGACTACTCTTACACGAATTCTATCGAATTAGATCAAGCTAAGTATATGTCGTCCATTAATAACTGTGCAATCGTGTATTTACTTTAAAAAAAAAAGTCCATTGCGCCACAAGAGAAATTGAGAGAAAACACGCAATGGAAATTTTAAAGTCATTTCTGGGTTGAGTTTTACAGTTTTTTCATGCAATATAGGTACTATAAGATAATTTCGAATGATTTAGACCAACTAAAACGAGAATTATCAATAGATAACCTTAAAATCACGTAATTAATGAAAAAATTTCCATTGCGCCAGTGGAGATTAATAGTAGAAATGGAAATGAAATATGCATTGATATGTTGTTGTTGTTTTTTTCAGGCAGTATGACTACTTTACAGGAATTCTATCAGATAAGACAAAGCCAAGTCTCATTTGACCATTAATAACTGTAAAATCGTGTATTTACTTAATCAAGTCCATTCCGTCACTAGAGAAATGGAAGGAAAACACGCAATGGAAATTTTAAAGTTATTTCTGGATCCATCTTAACCGTGTTTTTTTTTTCAAGCAATATGGTTACTGTCAGGTAGGGTCGATTGAATCCCACCAAATAAAACACGATGTGTCAATAGATAACCATAAAATAGTGTATTTACCAAAAACAATCCATTTCGCCAGTAGAGAAATGGAAAGACGACACGCAATGGATTTTTTTTAAGTCATTCATTTGGAAACACCCCTCCTGCATTATCGGGACTGGGGACCCGCAATAACCTCATTTTGAATAGAAGCTATTGGCGCAGTTAATGTTCTTTATATAAAATTAAATTAACTAACACCGCTGCATCAACATTGTTTCATTTTAATAGACAATGAAACACTATTAATTCAACGCTGTTAGCCTTAAATTTATGACGGACAGTCTAGACAGTTTAACTGCTCCATGTAAGAACTCAGACAGGACAGACCCTGATCAATCAGTTCCTACACGAGCCGTTTCATCTGGATCTACTATGTTAGTGTAAGATTTCTGACGCAAACAGGGGAGACCCTGATCAGTCGGTTCCTACATGAGCCGTCTCATCTAGGTCTACTATGTTAGTGTAATAAATATATAACGACGTTACCAATAATTAGAGTTTCTGAAAATTACAAGTATCTTTCACAAATTGAGAAGCAAACAGAGCAGACTGTTGTCAGTCCGCTCCTACATGAGCCATCTGATCTGGGTCTACTATGTTAATCCTAAGAAATAACGATGTCAACATTAATTAGAGTTCATTCCCCACGTAGAGTGTTGGTCATTGCAAAATGTAAAGTGTAATTTAATATCTCGGAAAACAGAGCAGACCCTGATCATTCGGCCTCTATAGGAAGTTAGGAACCGTCTGATCTGGATCTAATATGTTAATTAAAGAACTAACGACGTCACCATTTATTAGATTTTATTCATTACATAACGTTTTGGTCAATGCAGAAAATGTCAAGTCTAAATGTCAAGTCTAATATACAAACTCGGAAGCAAGCAGAACAGATCCTGATCAGACGGCTTCTACAGAAGCCGTTTGATCTGGATCTGATATGTCACCATTTATTAGATTATATTCATTACATAACGTTTTGGTCATTGCAGAAAATGTCAAGTCTAATTAAGTATTAAAGAAGTATGTAAAAGAGCAGATCCTGATCAGTCGGATTTGATTTCCGCACCCGTGAAAGTCCCGAACGAATTAAGTTGATGTTTAATCCAATCAGCGGTTATAGCATGATTGGATTATTACACCTTTTAGCGACAGTCCCGCACACCTAACCGCTCACAGATTAAACGCGTGTTGCTCCTGTAGAAGCAAATAGGTCAGGGTCTGTACCATTTCGCCAGTGGAGAAATGGAAATTTATAGCATTATATACATAAACCAATCTAAACACCTCAGGGGCGTACCCAGGACATTCTTGCTGGGGGGGGGGGCTAGGGGGTCGAGGGGTGGGGGCTGGGGGGGGGGGCTAGGTGGGGAGGGCACGGGAGGGGTGTCCCCTCCCGGTAACTGATTTTTTTTTGGTTTGCCACATTGAATGGTGCAATTTCATGCTATCTGGATCACTCTATCAAGATATAATTTATGTTATAATATAGGAAATCAGTTCCGTTTACACCTGGGTTTCAGTGTATAGACTTACAGACGGATATGTGTTCATGATCATTTTCCATGGACAGACAGACGTGATCTTGGTTAAAGTTTGTTTGCCATTGACACAAAGACAGAAAGACATGTGACCATGTCTAAAGATTTTTGCCATTGACAGACAGGCATACAGACATATGAAGTTTTTTTCTGTAAGAATAAATAACTGAAGTGCAAATATATAGATTATTTTGTTTTTCTGAACATTACCAAATTATATACAAAAAAAGCAAAATATCCAAATAAATATACACTCAACTAACCATAGCATCACAATGGGTTCTTTCTTCCAAATATGAAAATAACACAGATCAAAACTACAAACATGAAATGTTACAGTTTAATAAGAGGACCATGATGGCCCTTAATCGCTCACCTGGCAGGGCTTTTTTCTATATAACAGATACTCGCGATTTCCTTTAAAATCATATGCAGATTTCCCTAAAAATGGGTTTACCTCAGGTTTTTTCCCCAATTGGCAAACTGCGCATGATTGTTTCCCGTAATTAGCCATTTTTACTATATAAAAGCGGGTAGCAATGTTTTTCCCTTCAAGTGAAAAAACTGCCTGCCTGGTTATAACAGATTTATTTATACAATGAAAAGGACATTTCATTTTGTTTTATTTTACAATAAGTTTCAGGGCTTTTTTAAGCCGATTTTATAGCCCTTATTCGGCTATATCCCCAATGGCAAAATGTATGTTTTTCACCCATTTTTTTAGCAAAATTCCCAATCTCAAGTCACCAAAAAAATCCATGAAAAACGTTAACAAACCTCGATTTATTCAGTACAATCGATCTGGGGACGAATCATTCATACTTTTTTTATCATTCGAATTGTTCGGAGTTATTCTTTCATTACTAGCTATTGATCAATGTCAGTAAAACGTTTATCGGTCGAAGTGTATACTGCTTTTTGTAGCTAGATATGCTTAATAACGTCTTGATACGTCACACCCCTCGTCTTAATTGTTCGACAATGTTTGTGAACAACGTAGCAATTTGCATTTTGACGCGACTGGTTCCTGAATAATTTATTTGCTAAACTCCAGTATATAGCGAAAACCGGAACCAACTCGTGATTACGTAATTCGGGTGTTCTCCGCGGGGGATTCTCCTGATTGGTCCATACCAAAATAGGCCAAGCGTGGATCACAGCGTGACAGGTCTGTCTGTGTCTAAGAGAACTAACAGATAATCTCTTCCAGGGAGGAAAATATTGGTCACTAAAAAGTGCCTTGGTAAAATTTCAAAACGGTAGATTTAGCTGAAAACTAAAAAGGGCCCATTAAAAAATGGTATCTTGGCAGCCAGCTGGGGGGCCCGGACCCCCGAGCCCCCCACCTGGGTACGTGCCTGCGCCTATATTTAGGTTATTTAGGGAATTACGGTGTAGTTATGGTATAAAAACCTTTGACTATTTTTGGTGCGAGTATATCGCCCATCCGACATATACATGATATATACACTACAGTTAATGTGAACTTTTAACGTGTTAGTAAGAGGGATAAGTCGGGCCTATTTAACCCTTTCACTCATATTCACGCCTTTGCTAACAGAGTAGACCCAGATCAGACGGATCCTATAGACGGACACTTACTGTCTTGTTATCTATGTGCATCAGTCTTAGTATAAATATCATTGTTAAACATTGTATGTGTAATTTCTTACTAACTCTTAAACATAACAATATAAAGGTAAAACAGTGTTGACGCTTCTGTTCTATTATTTACCCCTATATTCCAAACATGCGTTTGCAATCAATTACCTGTTAAAACCATAAATCCCATGCTGGTACGTATCAATTGACTTAATACACATCTCAAAGGTCACACCTGCTACCGTTCAGAGTACCGTAAACGGAACCCTGCTGCTATCACGCGTGTGCTTTTTTAAACCTTTCCCTTTTTTCACGAATTTGCAAACAGCTATAGGAGCTGTCTGATCTGGGTCTGCCCTGGTTGCTTATGGAATTTCTTTACTTTCCAAAATGGCCACAACATTCCACCTTCTATACTTCATTATCACTTTTTTGTTCATGAATATTCAATAGTTATTAAAATTTTGAATAAACGGGGAAAAGATTAATATCCATGGCCAACAATAGTTGTGTAATGTGAAATATGAAAGATGGAGCATTCTAGTTAAAGAATGAAATATCATTTCCATTAGCAAACAGAGCATACCCTGACGAGTATTATTGAAATAATAAACACAATAACAAATTACTTACCTCGCATAATATACAATCCGTCCTACATTTCTCGGAACACACTGCAGGGTTTTTTCACCTTCTATAACACAGGCCTGTAAAAGGCCCCTTCCCAATTGAAAATTTCTATAAAATCATGCAATTTTCCCAAAATCCAAACTTACACCAGCTTTTTTGTTTCCCAAATCAGCAATTTTAGCGATAATTCTTCCCAAAATCAACAGGCTAAGGCCCCTTCCCAATTAAGAGAGAAAAAGCCCTGCACTGAACAAGCATACTTTCTAGACATTTTGAGTAGCTATGACGCCTATATCAGCAAAATGTCCTGATTATATACTCTTTTCTTTACTATATCTATATTTTGTTAAGATGGTTGGATAATTCAGTTTTAACCAGTAACAATTTAATGCTTAGATTGGAAACGAGTTAAATAAATTTTATTTAAATGGGACAATTATGGCTCATCAAAAGTCTATGTGCCACTTACAAGCAATTAAAGTTGATAATCTTCCCGATTTGTACAAACTCAATATAAATTCTGAAAGGGGGTGATCCCCGAGAACAAAAATTACAACACAAAAAGAGAAAATTGCAGACTCGGTTTTATTGAGTCTGTTCATGAACAGTAATTGAAAGTGCAACACTGCTCACGCCCCCTAGCACCGGCTTAAGCGGTATTCAATTTTCAGATCAAGAAGTACTGAAATTCATGATCTCGAAGGATCAGAATTAAGGTATAACAACACTGAGAATGAAGTACGGGGCGACGTTTTACGGCCGCCACACAAGCACTTAACACCTGCTGTTGTGAAGGTTATAAATTCTGAAAGGGGGTGATCCCCGAGAACAAAAATTACAACACAAAAAGAGAAAATTGCAGACTCGGTTTTATTGAGTCTGTTCATGAACAGTAATTGAAAGTGCAACACTGCTCACGCCCCCTAGCACCGGCTTAAGCGGTATTCAATTTTCAGTCTACTTTTAAAGGCCGACTGCTTTCACACTTACATTTCATTAAACTACATAGTACAGCAATGCGGTATGTCATTAATCCTATACACTCACTGTAAATGCGGGTGTTTTGAATCCAAACACTTCTGAAAACACGTAGCTGTAACAGTTTGAAAACACGTGTTACGTGTTTTCAACAAAAACACGTAAATAGCAAAACACTAGTGTTTGGGGGGAAAACACGTTATGTGTTTTGTCTGAAAACGGGTTACACGTGTTTTGGCCCTGTAACAGTTTGAAAACACAAATACGCGTTTTAAGTAATCATAGTGTTTTATTTCAAAACATTACAGTTTTATTTTAAAACACATTATCCGTGTCAGTTTGGAAGATCTGCATTAATAATGACTGTACTGCACTGCAAACAGTGTGGACCCAGACTAATCGTCCAATCTCTAGACATAGACTCTCAAACAATCAAAATCATACGCAATGATTGATAGTGGTAGCATATCGAGGGCTTGATGCAAAACTATTCTAGCTCCTTGAATAGTTTTTCACCAAGCCCTCGATATAGGATGTGGCAAAATCCATTTATCCAATCAGAAGACTATATATAATATACCAAATGGTTAAGGTTTCGGGCCTGAAATGCTTGCATTCATATTTTTGCAATCATATTTTAGACGTCTTTTCATTTGATGTCTCATTCTGATCAAAACTGTCTGAAGCATACCCAACTACATAAAGAGTACTCACAGTTAAATTATCCCACATTTTATCAACCTTAAATTGTTTCAAAATGAAACTATATATAAAACTGTCACTGAAGGTGATGACTATCCCCACTGGAGCAGTAACTCTAAATCCTTTGGAGGATTCGCGAGAAAATTATGTCATGCATACCTCACTTCATTACAAATGCAGTGAAATGCATATCTTAAATTTCATCTTAATCCAAGAAGAATTTAAGAAGAAGTAGTTTGCGTCAGAATATTTTGTCCATGGACCGACCGACAAACCAATAGATTGACTCCTATATACCCTCTCTCAAACTTCGTTTGCGGGGGTATGATTACAAGAGTGACAAGTGGATGAATGTAGTAATTCTATACCCCGATGTTCTAAAATAGAATACAGCTATATCTATCTATCAACAGACCATTACTATAAAGTTAGATATACAGCCAATATTTGCAGTAATACTTAAAATGGTATACACGTGACATCTGGCTAAACATATAAAAACATCACATGACACCTTATAACTTACTACAGAAAACCCCTTAGGAGCTTTTTTCATTGCCTCCATTATTCCAGGCTAGAAACCAATTCATTTGGAGTCTCATCTGGAACCAAATTGTATGAAGTATATCCACTATTTTAAAGATAATTAACTGTTCTCCTACATTAGTCAACCTTGTTTCGAAACGAAAATACAAGAGTGACAAGAGGTTGAATGCAGTAATTCAATTTACTATTAATTTCATCTACACATGACTATGAGAAAGTTAAACAGAATTCAAACAGTTGCAGTGATACTTTGTCTTATATACTCAAGTCCGGTTAGGCATCATATATTAAGATTCACCATTTGACCTCACTTACACTCAAGTTAACATATGTCATGATCTTCCACATTAACCCTTTCCCTGTTCTATGTTTATTTCAAATTTCAATACCTACTGAATATTCATATACAAATTTGTTATAATGTAACATGGAGGGTGGATCATTGTAGCCATTTGAGCAAGTATAGAAACAGATCTATCAAATTCCATAAGCAAACAGAGCAGACCTTGATCAGACGGCTCCTCTAGGAGCCGTCTGATCTGGGTCTACTCTGTTTGCAAATGCGTGAAAACACGTTTGTATGAGGGAAAGGGTCAATTTATTATTACAGATCAATTTATTATAGGATGAAAGCAAGACAGAAAGCTCTTTAAGGAGCTTTCCACATTCCTCCCATTCTGCAGTGAGCTACAAATCGCTTTTGACTATTTCCAAATTAATACACTTAACAATACTTTCCCAATTCAATACCTACAGGCTACTGAATATTTATGCAGAAAATTATTTCATTTTAATATGGAAGATGGAATATTTATTCAAACAATTAACTATACTCAGTTGCAAAATAAAGTGTGCACTTTTTAATTTAGAATATTTTATTATTTAGAAGACGTATCGTACTCTCTCCCTTCTCGCTTAAAATCATCCACTTAGACTGATCGTAACTCAAAATGTGATGTGTGCACAGTTTATTTTGCAACTTAAGTCTTAGTATATTTGCTCAGCTATATCTATTTGATTTTAGTAATATGGAGGTAAGTTCAGTTCATCAGCACTTGCTCAGTTCCAGAGCTTCTCTACTTTGTTGAACTGAACAAATGCGGTTGTCTTCTGGCACTGAAACTGTGTTTGATGACAGTTTGCTTGAAAAAACCAAGGAGCTGAGAGTAACATTTGGGATAATTTAAGTCTTTGATGCAACACCATCAAATCAGAAGAAAGAGCCGATTTTGTGTCCGCTGGTATCTTTGTTTTATCACCTATTAGGTAGATGCTGTCAATCTCGGTTTCCTCAGTTAGTATGACAACTAGGCTTGGTTGATCTAATGGTCTGGATGCCAATACCCTTGACAAATGTGACTCCTGAACCACCTGAAAGAAAAACTTAACCATTTATTTTGTTTCAATAGACACAAATGCCAAACTTTATAATTAAAAATATCAATATATAAGTATTAACCAATTTTAGATGAATGTAGAACCCAATATCCATCTGAGTATTATAATTTGCTAGTTTTTAACTACACAGAGGCCAAATGAAAGAGAATACTTTATTTTAAAGAGTGAATAGCAAAGGAAACTAGAATTTGTTTTAAAAAAAGTATGTCTCCCCAAATCCCCCCTCCACCCCCACCTTCTGATGCCTCTCATGCATGTTTTTAAGCGCAAAAACGTTACAAAGTTCTGTAACTTTACAAAACGTCACTGCAAACATTTTCTTTTTCATAAACATCTTCACAACAAGGTTCTATATCTGTGAAAGTTTTAAGCAAATTCTCCAAGTGGTGTATTAGGAGTTTGACCCACATAAAGTTTTATAGTGAAAAAATGGACAAAGTCCTGTAAGTCTGTAAGAATGAAGCAAAGAACCCCCCCCCCCCCACACTTCTATACAATCATCTTCACATTGAGACTGTTCCCTTGTGAATTTTGGAAATAATTCCTTAACATTGAATATTTATATAAGCAGTTAGATACATAAAAAGTGTTCACTATGTCTCATACACTACAGGGTTACCACAAACCAGAGAAACAAATTCCCTGACAGTTCTCCGATAATTTACCAAATTTCCCTGACACATTACATTGAAACATTTGGTCTTTTTCTCATAATAAATGTAATAGTTTTGAGAAAGTCTAAAAAATATATTGTCTTAAATCTATTTTGTTTTCAAAATTCTCTGACATTTGCCTATATTTTCAAATTTTCCTGACAGTTCTCAAAATTCCCTGACAAGTCCCTGACCTTAAACAAATCAATTTCCCTGACATGTCGCAACCATGTAATATATACATTGTATATATAACATGTATATGGATGAGAAACGAAATGTTTAAATCCAAAGAAATAAAATTCTATTCTATTCTATAATGAAGAAAATTCCAGTTACTAATTAAGGTAATAATGGCTGAAACCTGAAACAAAAATTTACTTCACTTTGTCAATTTGCACATCAATTTTCATCTATGCACGTTCGAAATAATTCTTTTAAATGTGTTCATACATTTATGGGATGTACATATGGATGGACAGAGAAGAGCATGATTATATGCCTCCAGCTTTGCTGGGGGCATAAAAAGAAATGTATTATTTGTTTATTGGTGTTGAACATGGCTTTTCAGTGTTATGACAATGTTTGGTTAATTCCAGGTCCAGGAAGGACATTGGTGTTTTTTGTACTCGATCCCTATGACTGAAGCTAGATAGATTTCTCCCATACCACTAATGGGCCATTAACTAATTCACAGCAAAGAGAGGCCTTGCTAATGTTCATGTATTTTGATGGCACCTGTACCCTCTTAGTCATTGAGGTCCCTTCCCCTAAAGTGGTTTTCAAGTTTGTCTTGAAATATATAATATTATATTAGTAAAATTACGATGTGTTTGACTGTTTGCTGCATACAGACTGTGATCAGGTATTATAGAGCTTATAACCATATTAAATGTTATGTACAGTAAATAAATACAGGAGCCATTATACCTGGGTCTAACTTGTAAGCAAAAGTATATCTACAGACTTGAGGGATAAAGAATGACTCATGTATGTGAATGAATATTCTTACCTCCACAGTAGACAGCTTAGTGCTCCTTTGCTGCTAGGTTCAAATCTGACAGTTGTTCCCCTTGACAAATGATCCAAGCAAGACTTCACTTGAAGACAGTTGATGCCATAGTGTAATGTGTATGGTGGCACCATTTTGCGAAATTATCATTGTTCTGATATCTGCAGGTGCAGCAACTGCACCAATAATCACCACGTGTTTTGCCTCCATCTGAAAATGTATGAACAGGACAAGTAAATATACAGATTGCTACTATACTACAGATAACTAATTGAAGAAAAGCCGGCCTAAAGTTAAATGATGAAATATTCAATAAGAAATAATCAAATCATGATTATTTATTAGTAAAAATTGATTTTCTCCACCAGGGGTAGAAACTACAATCACATCTGAATAATTCCTTTGGCAAACTAAGCAAACCCTGATCAGATGGCATCTTCAAGAGCCATCTGATCTGGGTATGCTCTGTTTGCAAAGGTGTTGGTTTAAATCAAAGAATCCATCAGTAAATCAAGTCTTTATTAACCATTTACTCCATGAATACACTTTTACACATTTGCAAAAAGAATAGACCCAGATCTGATGGTTCCTATACATGTAGGAGCCACCTGAGGCTGATCAGTCTGCTCTGTGTGCTTATGGTATACATGGCCATGGTCAAACATACCTGTGTCAGAGTGCTATTACAACAATCAATCTAATTACTATTCATGATTTCATTATTTCCTGCATGGAGTAAAGAATTAAGTGGACTTTCAACATCCATATTACGTCATAACAGCAGTCAACATAATTTATCCCTAGGAGCCTATAAACTCATTACTTAGGCTTATACTTAGACAAAGGCTTATTCACATATTTTGCAACCAGTGCTGTTCCCGATCAGAAAGTCTCTGAGCCAGTGTCATGAATTAGCGAATGGAACTGGATCGAACACTGATATTAACCATTTCCCTCATGTTGACGACTTTTGACTTGTAAAAGTCACTTTGTGAAACCATTGTGATAAATAGAGCATTTGCTCCTATAGGATTGTGTGATCCCTATAGGATCTTGAATTTAAATCCAATATAACGAATGAGACGATAATTATTCATAGGGGGTAATTATAAAGGTATAGTGCAACATGTAATTAAGTCTGATAAGGTTGGTACTGAATAGGAAGGTGACAGGCCAAAACAGCATAGTATATAGGGATCACTTTTCCGTCGTCTGTCTGACTTTTTTTATTCTAACACTTCTCCCTGCAGGTGACACATGTGTTCCTTTGAAAATCTTGTTATGATATATTAACATGTGTTACTTACATGTATGAATTATTCAATATGTAAAAATATTTGTATGTGTTATATGGTGAAAAAGTTGTAACTCGACTGGGGCTCGAACCCAGGGCCTCTGGCTTACCATGCCATCACTCTACCGACTGAACTACCAAGCCACACTATCAACTGTTTCACCACAGTTTCTATCTGACTACATACGAATTATTGAATGACTGTATTATAAGAATATATCACATATGATATAACATGTGAAGTTATTATGTATAATTCATAAACACTATTTCATCTTTATATCTGAGCCTTGATCTGATAAATTAAGCCTTAGTGACATTCAAATAGCTGCATTGCCCCTGATGGGGCTGTTGATCAGGGTCTGCACTATTTGCCAGTATTTGGCACACACCAGTATCATTTGTTTAAAAAAAATGCAGCACATTATATTTAAACAGCTCATGTCAAATATCTATTGTTTAAAGTTAATATGTTAAATTCATACCAATTAATTATCACTTTTTTGACTGATTGAGATTGTTCCTTTCCAGACTTATAATCATAGTGGATAATTATTGGATGCCATTTGAATTATTCAAAGAATGTCCCACCTTAAATGATCTAATCAGGATTTATGGAAAAAACCCCAAATGACTGTCTTTAAATGCAAATAACATGGGTTCTTCTTCGAAGGTGTCATACTACGTACATTATAGAGTTAAATATATATTACAAATATTAATTTAATGATGATTTTCTATCAAATCGATTAAAAAACTTTATATTAGGTGTGATACTTTCAACCCTTTACTACATGAATATTTTTAAGTAAGAAATAATGATGTCATGAATATTAATTACCAGTAGATTAATTTTCAAAATGGCATTTTTTAACACATGAAATTTTGCCAAAGAGAAACTATAGAATCACATCTATATTATTCTGAATTTATTCCATAAGCCAACAGAGCAGACTCAGGTCTGATGGCTCCTATAGGAGCCATCTGATCTGGGTCTATTCTGTTTGCAAAGACATAGAAATGCATATTGGCTCCTATATATGAGCCATCTGATCTTGGTCTAGTACTCTGAACATTACCCTGTTTGCAAAGGCGTAGAAAGGCGTATTTATGGAGTAAAAGGTCAAGTCTTTTCACCTGAAAATATATTATTCTATCATCAATACACAACATTTACAAGAAGGAAATTGTAATAAATAAGATCTCATTAACCATTTCCTTCATATAAATGTGTTTTTGCATATTTCAAACATATTAGACCCAGATCATACGGTTTCTATAGGGGTAGTCTGATCTGCCAGACTGGGTTTGCACTGTTTGCTAATAGAATTTGAAAGATGTTACTTTATATAAAATGGCTATAATTTTCCACCTTCCATATTTTGTTATTACTATTTTGTCCATGAATATATTCAGTAGATCTAGGTATTGATATTTGGAATAAACACAGAACAGGGAAAGGGTTAACTGAACACTATTACATCTCGATCATAGTCTCATGATGACATCAATTGAGCTGTTAAACATAGCATGCTAATTTTCTGATGGTTGCCTTCTGCCGGAATAACGGTTAAACCCGAAAGTAGCTCAATATCACCATTTAGACTGCGCACATGTGAAATATCATATAAGCAAAATTTACATTATAATAAACTAGTACTACCAAAATATGGGCAGTTTTGATATGGGCAAATCTGGTTTGAGATATAAAGTGGGCCGTTTTGACCCAAATTCAATAGAAATCTTAAATCAGATGGTAGCTAGTACGAATTGTTATGGGACGAAATGATATCTGTAATTTAGCATATTAAAAAAACCAGTCTTCTTATAAATGCATTTCTAGATACATTATTTACAATTTATATGTAGATCTACAATTCGATAGGCTTCTTTGATAGGAGCACGAAGTAAATACAGATTTACTTCGTGATAGGAGAAATAAAATCTACTTACCAAATAAGTTGAAATAACACGGTCTCGTAAATCGTTTGAAAACTGTTTCTGGCCACTTCGAGCAGTTCTGTCTGTGTTCGGGTGCTAATGTGTAGAGATCAACGACGTTCTGACCATCAATCATTTGCCTATCTCCGTTACATTGTCTGTAACGTTACTGATACGACAAATTCAAGAAATGCCTGTAGAGTTGAAACGGGGCTGTTTACCCCCACCCACTTATTTACACACGCGAAGTCACAAGGTCACTGTACAGACGCGGATTATTGCTACCTTAAATAGATCTATATCAATACAAATGATTTATTGAATGCAGTTTACGATCGAAGCACAGATTGCTTTGTGACAGACTTACACGCAACCCGAATATAGGCAATATCTAATCTTATAAATGAAACCGGCGTATACGCGGTTCTGAACTCAAAGCTGCAGACGCTTTCATCAGACGCCTGACGCCCACGTCATCAAGACTTTCCCTGATGACGTAGGTGTTTTGTTGAGAAACGTGTTTTCTTGCGGACCGTTTTTAACTTAAACGCTTTGAAAACGGCAGTGTTTTAAAGCACTGTCTGTCTCTGAAAATATTTTCAAAATATCACTTATAGGACTTACTTCAACAGAATTTAGTCTTTTTTAGATAAAACACACACAATATGGCTTACTACTCTGAGGAGGGGATACAAATGTTAATATAACATTTCATTGTTACTAAGTCAAAACGTTGGCGTTTTAGTGACACGCTTTAGTAAAACACGCGTGTTTAATTCCAAAACGCAACAAAAACGCCACTGTTTTGGTGCAAAACATTAGCGTTATTGAATCAAACACCTTCAAAACACGTTAGATGACGGTAAAATTTACAGTGCTGTTCTCTGTACATATCCAGAACAGGGTCCATGCTTATAAAACGTTTAGTTGAGTCTGAGTTCGTTCTCAAGTTTTTGATTGGTCAGATTTGAGCCTCTGGCTCAAATCTGACCAATCAAAAGCTTGAGAACTCAAATTTGACCAATCAAAAGCATGAGAACGAAACTCAGACTCAACTAAAAGCTTTATAAGCATGGAACCAGATGTACTGTTAGCTAATGTCATCATTGGTGTTGAATGTTAAATCTAGAACAGCGCCTTTATGTCTTCATCAGTATAATGACATCTCTGACAGGATAAGATCATTGTTAAATGGTAAAGTTTATTAAAGAATAAAAGGATATATTCCGCTCGAAAATGTTTTAATGACAGTGCAGAGGTTATATGTCATTCCTTTGTTTCTCCCAGAGCTGGGTCTATATATAGTTTGCAAATAGATTGACATTACAAATAATACATATCGTTTTAAACTCTCTACCAATTTCGATAAATTTGACAATACATGTTGTTTAGAAGTTTTTCTGTTAGGTGTCCTTCGTCGTTTACTCCACGATATGCAAACATTGTAGACGCATATCAGAAGTCCTTAGTAGGGCCTACCTTTGTCCCCTGCATTTATATCACAGATAATAAATATCGTCTTAAAATGGCTACCAATTTCGATAAATGAACTATAGTTGATCAGTAGTTCTTCTGTTAAATACTCAACTTTATGTCTTGCAAACATTGTAGTCTCGGATCAGAAGGTCCAATTATTGCAGTCTGACCAAAATGTTTAATAATGGGATACTATAATTTTGTTTCTACAGTTGCAAATCTAGTACGACCCAAATCTGGTAATTAAATATAAAGTTAAATGCCCATGGTTTATAAAACAAAATACATAACCCATCGTAATCATCTTTCATGACCTCAACCTTATCCTTGCTTCTTATCAGCTTCAGAAACTACATATATGTGCATGACTGTATAATTTCTAGACAGCTCGGTCTGGAGTTACATCCTAGAATACATTACCATGTGTCAGTGCAATGAAGACTGATATGTCAGTTTGGACAATGACACGTCGATTAATCCAAACTGTTTGACACTATATCTTTTTATCTTTTTTTAAATTGAAGAAACTCGAAAACTTGAAACAAACGAAAATGTATCCAGCAGACAACAAAGCTGGCACGCAACGCGTTGAATGAAATGCCACAACTTCATAATTACCGGTACTGTCTAGAGTGAATATACTCAGATGAGTGTATAGTGAATATACTCAGATGAGTGTATAGTGAATATGCCCAGATGAATGTATAGTGAATATACTCAGTTGAGTGTATAGTGAATATGCCTAGATGAATGTATAGTGAATATACTCAGATGAGTGTATAGTTAATATACTCAGTTGAATGTATAGTGAATATACCCAGTTGAGTGTATAGTGAATATACTCAGACGAGTGTATAGTGAATATACTCAGATGAATGTATAGTGAATATACTCAGATGAGTGTATAGTGAATTTACTCAGATGAGTGTATAGTGAATCTACTCAAATGAGTGTATAGTGAACATGCTCAGATGAGTGTATAGTGAATATATTCAGATGAGTGTATAGTGAATATACTCAGATGAGTGTATAGTGAATATACTCAGATGAGTGTAGAGTGAATACTCAGATGAGTGTATAGTGAACATGCTCAGATACCATGGTGATTGAACATACTCAGATAAGCCATTCGAGGGCATAATTTTATATAGGACAATATCCTGTGTGTCGAAATTTACAGTTATTTTCGATGTGCTCTGTAAAATATTTAATGTTACTGCTGCTGGTGTTTATTATTCATACAGGTAGATATCAACACTATGGTCAAATAGCTCGGCCTCTCATCTGTCCTAAACTGTTTGGTCTCTGACACATACTTGGAGGAATAAGAATAAAATGTGCTTTAGAATATAAGCAGACGACACTTTATGTTAACAAAATGTGCTAAGTTTTGAAACGGTTAAACGAGAATAAATGTTTTATACATGAGATAGCATTTACCCTTTCCCTGATAAATATTCATGTAGGAAATAATGACGTCATGCATATTAATAAGATTATTTTTTATATTAGCATATGAACACAGGACATTTCGGCTCAGGCAGAATATTTAGAATCAGATCTATATTACACCAAACGCAAACAGAGCAGACCCAGATCTATAGGAACCGTCTGATCTGGGTCTACTCTGTATTCAGATGCGTTAAAATGCGCTTACATAAGGGAAAGGGTTGATTATTATGCGCCGCGATAGTCACCAAATAGTTTGAGTTAGCATAAAGACCCATTACTGAGCCTCACTGCGTTCATTGTTCTACCGGACCAAATCAGAGAAGTCCTGAATAGACTAAATCATCCGAGGAGTTGAACGTATGAATACAATTTTCGCTTATTATTATTTTATGTCATTGTCAGATCATAAACGAGTATACATCAGGATACACATGTACGTTTCCCATTTGGACCTGATCGTCAAAATTGATATGGTCATTATAAAAGGTATTCGTGTCAATGTAGGGAAACGC
>OY755250.1:64817427-65212427 GCA_963576725.1 Azorinus chamasolen
CTTCCAGTTTCAGACAAGAAGATTTTCAAAGATTTCACTATTTGTTTCTATTGAAAACTGCCCACCCCTGGGGCGGGGCCAATTTTGACCCCGGGGCCATAAATAATATAACTTTTGTAGAGGACCTGAACATGATGCTCTCTGCCAAATATGAAAGCTGAGAACCTTCGAGTTTCAGAGGAGAAGATTTTCAAAGATTTCACTATTTGTTTCTTTTGAAACCTGCCCACCCCTGGGGCGGGGCCAATTTTGACCCCAGGCCCAAAATTTATATAACTTTTGTAGAGGACCTGAACATGATGCTATGTGCAAAATATGAAAGCTGAGAGCCTTCCAGTTTCAGAGGAAAAGATTTTCAAAGATTTCACTATTTGTTTCTATTGAAAACTGTCCACCCCTGGGGCGGGGCCAATTTTGACCCCGGGGCCATAATTTATATAACTTTTGAAGAGGCCCTGAACATGATGCTATGTGCCAAATATGAAAGCTGAGAGCCTTCCAGTTTCAAAGAAGAAGATTTTCAAAGTTTGCACTATATGAGTCTATAGAAAACTGCCCACCCCTGGGGCGGGGCCAATTTTGACCCCAGGGCCATAATTTATATAACTTTTGTAGAGGACCTGAACATGATGCTATGTGCCAATTATGAAAGCTGAGAAGCTTCTGGTTTCAGAGGAGAAGATTTTCAAAGTTTTACTATATGTTTCTACTGAAAACAAGGCACCCCTGGGGCGGGGTCAATTTTGACCCCAGGGGCATAATTTATATAACTTTTGTAGAGGACCTGAATATGATGCTATGTGCCAAAGATGAAAGTTGAGATCCCTATAGATTCAGAGGAGAAGATTTTTAAAGGTTCAAATTGTTGACGAAGGACGACGAACGACGGACGACGCACGACGCACGCCGACGGACGACGGACAACGGGCGATCACAATAGCTCACCCTGGGCACTTTGTGCTCTGGTGAGCTAAAAAGCAAAATACCCAAGTAAATATACACTCAACTAACTATAGCATCACAATACTTTCTTCTAAATGTGAAAACACCCTGATCAAAACTACAAACATCAAATTTTAGAGTTGAACAAGAGGACCATGATGGCCCTTAATCGTTCACCTGGTTATAACAGATGTATGTATGCAATGAAAAAGATATTCCATTTTATCTTATTTTACAATAACAATTTCAGGGTTTTTTTATGATTTTATAGCCCTTTATTCGGCTATATTCCCAATGGTAAAATGTGTTTTCACCCATTTTTTAGGACAATTCCCAATCTCAAGTTACAAAAAAAAACAATTCCAAGAAAAACGTTAACACACCTCGATATATTCAGTACAATCGGTCATCGATCATTCATACTTTTTTTATCATTCGGAATGTTCGGAGTTATTCTTTCATTGCTAATGAATAGTTATTCTTTCATTCCTCCATAAATAGTCAAGAAGATATAATGACATCATGAGTATTAATTAGTTCATTTTTAAAATGGCATATTAACACATGGAATATTGGCCAAAGCAGAAACTATTGAATCACATTTATATCATTCCAGAAGCAAATAGAACGGACACGGATTAGATCGACGTCTGATCTGGGTCTACTCTGTTTGCAAAGCTATAGAAAGGCGTATTGATGGAGTAAAGGGTAAACAGGTTAGATCCTGCTAAATTGGAATTTTAAAAATAGTTCTATGCAAACATTAAACAACATTGTGAGTTATCTATTCTCTTTACTCTCCTAAAAAATAGAAACAAAGCTCGATGATTACGTGATTATTGTGAGTTTGATATCAAGACGTTTTGATATTCTTACTTTTCAAAATGTTTAATGTTTTGTATGTATATTATGACGATGTACTATGTACACGTCTTTAATAAACTATCTGTTCTGTTCTGTTATTGTTGATCGATTCAACACAATAAAACGCTTATCGGTCGAAGTGCATACTGCTCAGCGTCTTGATACGCCACCCACCTCGTTTTGCGACATTGTCTCCTCGCTTGAGTAATTTACGTGCCACAAGTGGTATTTGTGGACAACGTAGCAATCTGCATTTTGTCAAGACTGGTTCCTGAACAATTTATTTGCTAAACTCAATTATGGCGAAAAGCGGTACCAACTCGTGACTACGTAATTCGGGTGTTCTCCGCGGGGGGATCACCCTGATTGGTCCATAGCAAAATAGGCAAAGCGTGGACCACAGCATGACAGCGTGCTAAAGGTGGCCTATCTGTGTAGAGAACTAACAGGTGGCCTGTATGTGTAGAGAATCTTCCCCAGGGAGGAAAATATCGGTCAATAAAAAAAAATCCATGGTAAAATTTCGAAACGGGTAGATTGAGCTGAAAACTAAAAAGGGCCCATTAATGACAAGAGGGCCAGAATTGCCCTGAAGCGCTCACCAGACAATCAGAGGAGAAGATTTTCAAAGTTTTCACTATATATTTCTGTAGAAAATATAGCTGGCCCTGGGGCGGAGCCAATTTTGACCTAAATTGCACACTTTATAAAACTTTTGTAGAGTACCTCAACATGATGCTATGTGCCAAATATGAAAGCTGAGAACCCTATAGATTCAGAGGAGAAGATTTTCAAAGCTTACACTATATGCTTATATTGAAAACTGGCTACCCCTGGGGCGGGGCCAATTTTGATCCCAGGAATATAATTTATATAACTTTTGAAGAGGACCTGAACATGATGCTATGTGCCAAATATGGAAGCTGAGAACGTTCCAGTTTCAGACAAGAAGATTTTCAAAGTTTTCACTATATGTTTCTATTGAAAACTGGCTAACCCTGGGGCGGGGCCAATTTTGACCCCACGGGCATAATATATATAACTTTTGTAGAGAACCTGATCATGATGCTATGTGCCAAATAAGAAAGCTAAGAAACTTCCAGTTTAAGAGGAGAAGATATTCAAAGTTTTGCTATATATTTCTATGGAAAACAAGGCACCCCTGGGGCGGGACCAATTTTGACCCCAGGGGCATAATTTATATAACTATTGTAGAGGACCTGAACATGATACTATGTGCCAAATATGAAAGCTGAGAAGTTTTTAGTTTCAGAGGTGAAGATTTTCAAAGTTTTCATTATATGTTTCTATTGAAACTGACCACCTCTGGGGCGGGGCAAATTTTGACCCCAGGGGCATAATTGATATAAATTTTGTAAAGGACCTGAACATGATGCTATGTGTCAAATATGGAAGCTGAGAACCTTCCAGTTTCAGAGAAGAAGATTTTCAAACTTTTACTATTTTTTTCTATAGAAAACAAGGCACCCCTGGGGCGGGGCCAATTTTGACCCCAGGGGCATAATTTATATAACTTTTGTAGAGGACCTACAGATGATGTTATGTGCCAAAGATGAAAGCTGAGAACCTTGTAGATTCAGAGGAGAAGATTTTTAAAGGTTCAAATTGTTGACGCGGGACGACGGACGACGCACACCGCACGACGACGGATGACGGACATCAGGCGATCACAAAAGCTCACCCTGAGCACTTTGTGCTCTGGTGAGCTGAAAATTGTACCTTGACAGCCAGCTGGGGGGGGGGGGGGGCTCCACCTGGATACGTGCCTGTAGGTTTAGTGTGCACACGGCTTCATACACACCTACTGCTCTTCCCTACATTAAAACTAAACCCAGGACTTAGTGAGTAAAACTTTAACACGCTGAGAAAAACATCAACTACAGTAAACCCTATGTAAAGTGTCCATACAACAGTTGTGGTTCTATGTTTAAATGCAGTTGGTATCTTAGCGCAGAACGAGTCACAGGAAAACCTTCAGTTTCTGTATTACTTTCGTCATGTAGTTAACAGCTATTTGGGTTTAACCCTTTCCCTTATCTAAACGTCTTTTCCAGCCTTTTACAAACATAGTAGACCCAGATTAGCCGGCTCCTGTCTCTTTTTGATTAAGAACTTATAATAGACCAGACTGTAGTTTCTACTCTCAGTTTTCTACATGCCAATACTCACCAAATATTTACCTGTAAATAGTGTAAAAAATACAATAAAATAAATAAAAACAAAAATGATTAATTAACCCTTTACTCCATAAGTATGCCTTCTGCGCATTTGCAAACAGAATAGATCCAGATCATACACGCCCAGTCGTACCCATCTAATCAGGGTTTGCTAGATTTGCGTATGATAAACTAGATATATGATTCTAATTGCTGCATGTTTATTCAAACATAGGTCGATATGGTGAGGATTTCTTGTACTACTAAACTTTACCTCGTGCTCACTAAATGCAAGCAGATTCCTGCTGTCATTTTCTACTAATAATCCATCACATATTAGCCTTTGAACGCCAATGAGTTATCTGCAAACAGTTTATAGAAATAAATTTGTTAAATGAATCATTTACTCCGTAAATACGCCTTTCTGCATATTTGCAAATAAAGTAGACCCGGGCTGTAGGAGCCGCCGTCTGACCAAGGACTGCTGTTTTCTTATGATTACTAAAGGCATGGCTGTAGTATCTGCTGCTGCCAATTAGTCCTGTGGCCATGTAAATTAATCCAGTATTAACTCATGTTATCATTGTTTTTGACCGGTAATAATTATTTTATTTATAATTTTTTTCAACCGGTCAATTTTTGACCGGCTGAATTTTAATTCCATCCGCTATTTTTATGTCCAACGGCTGTAATTCCGGGAAAAAATAAAAAAAAAAAACGTACGAAAATTAACTTGATCTGTAACTCATTGTTATAAAGCTACATACCAATTATCACTTCAATATCTGCAAGGGTTAAGGGAAACCTTAAATTTCCGGAAAATTTCTAAGTCCAACCATTGTAATTCCAACAGGAAAATTAATGTAGCGTAGCGAAAATCAAACTTGGTCTGTAACACATTATACTATTGCCATATACCAAATATCACATCAATATCTGTAAAGGTTAGAACTATAGTACGGAAAGCCCAAGTGTGACTGACGGACGGACCGACTGTTGCCTGTAGGAGACTAAAATATCCCTGCCCCGTCGTGTTCTACAAGAATTTCGCTGCATACTTGTACAGGATAGCCAGAGTAACTGGCAAATACTTAATGAGAATTAAAGTGGTTTAACTTTCAACCTGCTGCTGGAGAATTTGTGATAATCTTTACAACCTGTAATTCAGTATCACATCAGGATCTAAACTTTACAAGCTGTAACTCAGTATCACATCAGGATCTAAACTTTACAAGCTGTAACTCAGTATCACATCAGGATCTAAACTTTACAAACTGTAACTCAGTATCACATCAGGATCTAACCTTTACAAACTGTAACTCGGTATCACATCAGGATCTAACCTTTACAACCTGTAACTCAGTATCACATCAGGATCTAACCTTTACAACCTGTAACTCAGTATCACATCTTGACTTTACAACCTGTAACTCAGTATTATATCAAGATCTAAACTTTACAAACTGTAACTCAGTATCACATCAGGATCTAGACTTTACAAACTGTAATTCAGTATCACATCAGGATCTAAACTTTACAAACTGTAACTCAGTATCACATCAGGATCTAAACTTTACAAACTGTAACTCAGTATCACATCAGGATCTAACCTTTACAAACTGTAACTCGGTATCACATCAGGATCTAACCTTTACAACCTGTAACTCAGTATCACATCAGGATCTAACCTTTACAACCTGTAACTCAGTATCACATCTTGACTTTACAACCTGTAACTCAGTATTATATCAAGATCTAAACTTTACAAACTGTAACTCAGTATCACATCAGGATCTAGACTTTACAAACTGTAATTCAGTATCACATCAGGATCTAAACTTTACAAACTGTAACTCAGTATCACATCAGGATCTAAACTTTACAAACTGTAACTCAGTATCACATCTTGACTTTACAAACTGTAACTCAGTATTATATCAAGATCTAAACTTTACAAACTGTAATTCAGTATCACATCAGGATCTAACCTTTACAAACTGTAATTCAGTATCACATCAGGATCTAAACTTTACAAACTGTAACTCAGTATCACACCAGGATCTAACCTTTACAAACTGTAATTCAGTATCAGATCAGGATCTAAACTTTACAAACTGTCACTCAGTATTACATCAGGATCTAAACTTTACAAACTGTAACTCAGTATCACATCTTGACTTTACAAACTGTAATTCAGTATCACATCAGGATCTAGACATGACAAAATGTAACTCAGTATCACATCAGGATCTATAACTTTACAAACTGTAACTCAGTATCAGATCAGGATCTAACCTTTTTGACGGCCTGATAGAAGTACGTTTAGTATACCTAATCGTTTGAAAACGGAGAGGGCCAAAATTAAGTAAGCTTAAGTTTAACCCTATTCTCATATAAACGCCGTTTCCTGTCTTTTTGCGAACAGTGTAGACCCAGATGGCTCCAATATGAGCCGCCTGATTAAGGTACGTTCTGTTTGCCTATGAAATTATAATGATCTGAGTCAACATTGTCTGCCAGAGACAAAACATACGGTATTCATTCGCCATTATAAAAGTCAGCAAATGAATATCCATGATGTCACGATTTCTTACATAAATATTTAACGAGGAAAGGGTAAAGGGCAAACTCGTCTTTAGAGATAACTCTACTTACACCTTTTACCGGGATACTTTATTATTCCTATTTACGCGAATACCTAGTTAGACCCAGATAAAACCCGCCTGAATGAATGGTTTGATTAGAGTCTACACTTATTGTAACTCTGTTTGATATAAAGGTGTCAATTAACAAGGAAGTGGAAATCATGGGTAGTAATACTGCGGATTAACTTGCAACTTTCAATGTGGACGCTTTGTAAGATCAAATTGATGATACAGTAAAACCCTAAACCAAATTAGTACCAATGCCCGTCTGTACGATAGGTGGCAGTTTAATGCAGGGAGAAAATCAGACAGATATCATGGGTAGTAATACTGCACTTGCAACTCTTGGTGTTAGCACTAGGTATAGTTCGAATTGGTAATAATACAGTAAGACCCCTCTAAACCAAATTAGTATCAATATCCGTCTTTAAGACAGGTGGCAGTTTAATGCAGGGAGGAAATCAGACAGATATCATGGGTAGTAATACTGCTCTTGCAACTCTTGGTGTTAACACTAGGTATAGTTCGAATTGGTAATAATACAGTAAAACCCCTCTAAACCAAATTAGTATCAATACCAGTCTTTAAACCTTTCGCTGCCAAGCCGTATCTGTGATTACATATTATATGCAAACAGTTTGGATCCAGATGAGACGCTGAGTAACTCGGTGTCTCATCAGGATCCAAACTGTTACTATGTTTTTGAAATAAAAATGAAGAAAATCAAAAAAATGAAATTTTGTAGCAGACGACAACGTTATATAGAAGACGATAGAATTTGGCAGTGAAATGGTTAAGACAGTTGGCAGTTTAATGCAATGTGAAAATTATGCAGAAAGAGTCTGAAGCTTTCTGCGTGCCCTTAACTATGCCTTAAGCAGCGAACGCCCTACAAATATTTAAAACCTTTTATTAAAATTCCAGTTTAATATGCTTTTACAGTATTACTAAACCGTTCAGATGGGGTATGTGTAAACCGTTCAGAACTAGATACGGCGCCGAGTGACTCGTTATCTCATCAGGATCCAAACTGGGTGGCATTCTGGTTTCATAATTGAAGCGGGATTTCTTCGCACTAGGGCCACTAGATTGAGTTTAAAACTGCCCTCCGTGCAATTCACATATGGTGTGTTAGTCTATTACTAGCAATGTAGACCTTGATCAGTGTTCACTTTGAATCTACCTGCACAATTCATATATATCCGATCCTTCGGAAATGCTTACGGAGACTTGAAACTTGCAAGTGCCATAGTCTAACGGAAAGTAGTTCTTTAATCAGAACTTACAGAGAGCCGCTCTATAGCTGCTGCTTTATGAAAACACGTAAAAATATAAAACCAAAATCTTAACGGTTTGGATCGTGATGAGAGGCCATGCATTAATAACGGACGATGTTTAACGACGAACACAGGACGAATCTTGCCATAGTGTGCCATGTGAGCTAAAACTCGTCGTGGCACGTTGTGCCATGTGAGCTAAAAAGGAATTACAACGAAACACCAGCAACAGCAGTTTAAAATTTATTTACTTCAAACATCAATTTAAACATACTACATGTACATGTAGCTTACATACAGTAGACCCTCTCTAAAGCGATAACGTTATATAAAACGAGTGTATCTAATATAGGCTATTTAACTCTTTCCTTATTATTCATGACGCTTTTTATGCACTTGCAAACAGAGTAGACCCAGATCAGACGGCTCTTATACAGATCACTCGGCTCTTATAGGAGCCGTCTGATCAGGGTTTGTTTTTTACTTATGGACATTTAAAGATCGAATTACGCAGTTTCCACATCAGTGAAAAAATGTTCTTTTCAATTTTATTGATTCGTTGGATAAATATTCATGGGCGAAGAGATTTTGAAATAGGTATGAATCAGAGAAAGGGCTCAAACAGGCGGTAGCTTTATCCAGAATGACAGACTGCATAAAGGTCCCATGGAAGTTCTCTGCAAAACGTCTGATCTGCATTTAGCTATCTCCTGACTTTAATACCCAGAATTTGGCATTTTGGCAGTGATTTAGAGAATTTTACTCTTTTATTAGACACAAAATGAAATAAATATCCATCAAACGTTTGTGCAGACTGATAATTAAGTCCACTGATCCAATTCTAAACGTGGTGTTGTGTCTTAATGAGCGGCAGGTACACAACTGTCATTTAGAGTAATGGCTGACATTCAACCAATCTACAGCTGACTTCAATATTTAATAGAAAAAGCAGCCGAGAGACGAAAAAGCATTTTTTTCTGAATTTTTATATAAAACCCGCACCATCAGACTGGAAATGTTCCAACTAAGAAAACAAATAACTCATTGTTGGGCGTTTGAACAATTATTTCGAGTTTTACGGCTGAAAATAAGATTTTCACAATGGAATTATTCCACGTGCCACCCCAGGGAGATAAAAAAGTATTTTTTTCGGAATTTTGATTTAAAACTTGTATAATCCGACTGGAAATGTTCCAACTAAGAAAATAAGTACTCATAGTTGGGTGTTTGGTTAATTTTAAGTGGTTTAAAAGACAAAAAGTAATGGCCGCTCGGAGATGAAAAACAACTTTTTCTTGAATTTTGAGCTGAAATTTGTTTTATTAGACAGAAAATGTTCTAAACAATAAAACAAATACTGACAGTTGAATGTTTAAATGATTCTAAGATGTTTAAAATATGATAAAAGGCAGCTGAGAGATGAAAAATAACTTTTTTTTGAAGTTCGAGTTGAAACTTGTCTCATCAGATAGGCAACGTTCTACACAGTAAAATGGACGCTGACAAGTTTTGTGTTTGACCAAACATTTCACTTTATTGTTTGTTTGTGTGGAAGTCTATCGTCCATGTGTTGGATCTGTCATTATACTCGTAGCGTGTCACTGTCAGACCGGGACAACCACGGAGGAAAGTCAACAGGTCTACACGGTCCTCACTCTCCTCTCTAACTGTTAGCCAGTCTAGTTCTACCTCTACGTGTCGTTTTGTCTGTGAAATCCTCAGTGCTAACTCACACAGAGTCGCCATTGATAAAGTAACACCCAACAGGACAACCCGCTCCATACATTGTGTCACGGTCGGTAGATTATCTACACACATGTACCACAGCACAAGTGTCTGTAACTGTGTCATAGTAGACACGTCTATACGAGGTCTACAGTCGTAGGCTGGGTCCTAGTAGTGGTTACCGTAGCATCCCCCCCTAGACTTTTTTTCATGGGTACCAAATTGTTCGTTGGGGTCCTTAGAACACATTTTGAGCATGCCCCCAAAAATAAGTTTGTCCCAGCTATGTTTTATTTAACGGTTTCCATGGTAACCCGAGGTAATTTTCGAAACTACCTTGGTTCAGAAAATGCGCCATAACTTTGTTTTTAGAAGCAATAGAAGGACAAAACAAGTACCAAAGTAAAGCAGAGACATATAACTTGAATATGATATATGATTTTATTAATATTCATAAATGCATTCTTATGAATATTAATGAGGAAGTAAAAAATGTGATTTTTTTTAGAAAAAAGGAGTTTGTTGTTTAGTCTGAGAGGCTTATTAATGCACAGAAATTATTGAATTTAGGTTTAAGTTGTTCGTTGGAGTCCTCAGAACACATTTTGAGTATTTCCTTAAATAATTTTGTCCCATCTATGTTTTATTAAACGGTTTCCATGGTAACCCGAGGTAAATTCCGAAACATCCTTGGTTCAGAAAATGCGTAATAACTTTGCTTTTAGAGGTAATAGAAGGACAAAACAAGTACCAAAGTAAAGCAGAGACATATAGCTTGAATATAGCATATGACTTAATTAATATTCATAAATGCGTTCTTATGAATATTCATGAGAATGTAAAAAAAATGCGTTTTTTAGAAAATGGAGCTTGTTGTTTAGTCTGATAGGCTTATTAATGCACACAAATTATTGAATTCAGGTTTAAATTGTTTGTTTTGGTCATCAGAACACATTTTGAGCATTCCCCCAAAGTAATTTTGTCCCATCTATGTTTTATTGAACGGTTTCCATGGTAACGCGAGGAGGTAAATTTCGAAACATCATTGGTTCAGAAAATGCATAATAACTTTGCTTTTAGAGGCAATAGAAGGACAAAACAAAAACCAAAGTAAAGCAGAGACATATATCTTGATTATGATATATAATTTTAATAATATTCATATATGATTGCTTATGAATATTAATGAGGAATTATAAAAATCCGCTTTTTTAGAAAAATGAGTTTTTTGTTTAGTCTTAGAGGCATATTAATGCACAAAAATTATTGAATTCAGGTTTAAATTGTTTGTTGGGGTCATCAGAACACTTTTTGAGCATTCCCCCAAAATAATTGTGCCCCAGCTATGTTTTATTAAACGGTTTCCATGGTAACCCGAGGTAAATTTCGAAACTATCTTGATTAAGAAAATGCTTCATAACTTTGCTTTTAGAGACAATAGAAGAACAAAATAAGAACCAACGTAAAGCAGAAACATATAGCTTGAATACGATATGTAATTCTATTAATACATATAATGCATTCTTATAATGCATTCTTATGAATATTAATGGGGAAGTAAAAAATGCGCTTTTAGTTTGACGAGTTTGTTTTTAGTCTGAGACGCCTAATAATATACAAAATTAATAGTTATTGAATTCAGATTTAAATGTTTTAATATCAACAAAAAAATAAAGGAAAACATCTTTGGTTCATGTAATATTTCTAAAACATGTATTTTTAAGCTAATTTGCATATAACGTGCGTAAATGAATAAGCAATTTAACATAAGCCCTATATTTAGCATTGTTTCGAGTGTACTATCTTTTCTATTATTTATTTTACGTAAAATACCAGATATTGAACAAAAATTGACAAGAGCAGAGGGTCATTACTTTGGGTTCTTGAATATTAATGCATAGTTATGAATATTAATGAGATGTAAAATAAACACACTTGAATGAGCTGTTCTTTTTATCTGAGATTATTTTAGTTAACCAGTATAGAGCTTGATACTGACTGAAACAGCGATATTGATGTTCATGTGTATAAATATGTAGATAATGAATATTATTTCAAAATCATGAATATTAATGAGAATGTAAACTGTTGTAGGAAAGTAAGTTTTTCTATTATATTGCAATATACATGTATGTGAACAACACATTTCTTGTAAGAAATTACAGCAGAGGAATTGAGCCTCATGCATGTTTTATGAAGAATATTACTGTTATGGGTGTTTTTCAATGCAATAGAAAATATATAGCATCTCGACAGTAATCATCAGCTTATGTTTACCCATATTAGCCTTGCGTGACTTCTAACTTACTCGCGATGTCTTATGCATTTGCTTGATTATTTACCACATCATGCCAGAGCAACGCAATGCTTCTTGCGAGCATTTCGCGACAGGCTGGACAACTCATTAAGTGTGTCTGGCCTGCTGCGGATGCTCCGCGTCAGCTCCCTTCCAGTTTCATCCGGACAGGGGAGACGTGGGAGCTTGATGCCCGACGGAAGAAGTATTCTTCTCTTTGGTCAGCGACTCCCTCGCAACAGACAAATCACTGTCCTCTAAAGCTCAGAAGAAGCCTGCTTCTTCTTTAAAATCTCTTTCGTCAACAGCCCCTGTGGTGCAGTCGATTCCCCAGTTGTTAGTTGCAGATCGGCACCCAACTGCTGGCCCGGGTGCGGGTTCCCCGTTTACCACTTGAATGATGCCCTTTATTCTGGTCCCAGGTACTATTGTTGCCAGGTCTCCCGGTCCGCTTGTTGTGTGAAGAGTTTTGCCTGGTCCCGCTGAATCTAGGCCCAGTTATTCGTCCCCGGTCCCGGTGTCCTGGCGTTAGTGCTTCCGTTTCATGACGTCACCAGCAGACCGGTCTACCGAGCCCCGCCCAAAGATGTCACTGTGTATTCTTTGGCCCGGTGTCCTAAGTTTGCTCTCCAACGGTCCTCCGGTGGCCCGGTCTGTTCCTTTGGACCAGGATACCGAAGTGGACCGGTAAATCTACCAGTCCAATCTTTTCTACAGGGCATTCTGTCTCTACACCGCATTACAGTGGTGAAAGTCAACAGGAAGCTGCTCTGGCTGGCTAAGTCTAGACGTTCTTGGTCGTCTAGACCCTGCAATTACCCTTCATCTTCTGAGTACACTTCGGACTCCCCAGCCCCCATCCCACCCACCCCGTAGGAGGCGTAAAAACCTTCTTATTCTTCTAATGGGAACCGGCACTCGCACCGCTCTTATCGCAGATCGAGGTCTTACCATTACTCTTCTATGCGAAGACATCGCTCTGCCTCCTCAGATTCGCCGGCTGGTCGCTCTCGATAGCCGACACTCATTCTGGGAACCAGCAAGCTTCACCTAGAGGGAGAATAGCTCTCACGTGAACCCACAGTCCACACTTCTGTCTGTGCACCATGACGTGTCCCACTCTTCCCGGGTTCTGCCATCCATGGCGTTCACCAGGGCGGATTCTGAGGGAGAGCAGGAAGACACTTTGTCCATTATGGCTCCTAGGGATGGTACTATTTTTAAGGGAATCAGACTTTGTGGAAGCCTCTCACTCAGATTTAGACGGGACTTAGTCCTCTTTTTCTTTAGATGATTCTGAACATCAATATTTTCTATTGAGAATGCGTGTGAAGATTGTTTTAGAATCATCCCACCCCTGTCTGCCCTAGACCCCCGAATCCTATTCACAGGGGTCCTCTATCCTCTTCCGTGCTAGTGTCAGTCGAAAAAGTGGACCTCCCTAACCTAATTAAGTCTAGGGAGCCTCTTTCTACTTCCACGGGACTTCTTTCCCGTTTGCCTGACCTGGACGAAGATTTTTGTGCCAGCCCGGCAACTGGGTGGATCATGTGCGCTAAACTCTTACGGACAAGGGTTCCCTGGGTATCTCTTAGGCCTCCTGTTTCAAATGAAAATCGACCTGGGATGTTTTATTAGAGCCCCTCACTTGATTCCGACAGCCCCAGGGACGGGCATTAGGCCCCCTCTCTCTCTCTCTCTCTCTCTCTCTCTCTCTCTCTCTCTCTCTCTCTCTCTCTCTCATTCACTTCTTTAGCACCGGCAGTTGCATCCAACAGATGGGGGTTCGCTTCAAACAAGGCATCTCAGACTAAAAAATAAACTCCTTTTTTCTAAACAAAAATCGGATTGTTTTACTTCCTCATTAATATTCATAAGAATACATTTATGAAAATTAGTTAAATTACATATCATATTCAAGTTATATGTCTTTGCTTTATTCAGGTTCTTGTTTTGTCCTTCTTTCGCCTCTAAAAGCAAAGTTATGACGCATTTGTTTAACCATGGATGTTTCGAAATTTACCTCGGGTTACCATGGAAACCGTTAAAAACATAGCTTGGACACAATTATTTTGGGGAATGCTCAAGCGGTGTTCTGCGGACCCCAACGAACAATTTAAACCTGAATTCAATTATTTTTGTGCATTAATAGGCCTCTAAGACTAAACAAAAAACTCATTTTTCTAAAAAAGCGGATTTTTATACTTCCTCATTAATATTCATAAGCAATCATATATGAATATTATTAAAATTATATATCATAATCAAGATATATGTCTCTGCTTTACTTTGGTTTTTGTTTTGTCCTTCTATTGCTTCTAAAAGCAAAGTTATTATGCATTTTCTGAACCAATGATGTTTCGAAATTTACCTCCTCGCGTTACCATAGAAACCGTTCAATAAAACATAGATGGGACAAAATTACGTTGGGGGAATGCTCAAAATGTGTTCTGATGACCAAAACAAACAATTTAAACCTGAATTCAATAATTTGTGTGCATTAATAAGCATCTCAGACTAAACAACAAGCTGATTTTTCTAAAAAACGCATTTTTTTTTACATTCTCATGAATATTCATAAGAATGCATTTATGAATATTAATTAAATCATATACCATATTCAAGCTATATGTCTGCTTTACTTTGGTACTTGTTTTGTCCTTCTATTACCTCTAAAAGCAAAGTTATTACGCATTTTCTGAACCAAGGATGTTTCGGAATTTACCTCGGGTTACCATGGAAACCGTTTAATAAAACATAGATGGGACAAAATTATTTGGGGAAATACTCAAAATGTGTTCTGAGGACTCCAACGAACAATTTAAACTTAAATTCAATAATTTCTGTGCATTAATAAGCCTCTCAGACTAAACAACAAACTCCTTTTTTCTAAAAAAATCACATTTTTTACTTCCTCATTAATATTCATAAGAATGCATTTATGAATATTAATAAAATCAATATCATATTCAAGCTATATGTCTCTGCTTTACTTTGGTACTTGTTTTGTCCTTCTATTACCTCTAAAAGCAAAGTTATTACGCATTTTCTGAACCAAGGATGTTTCGGAATTTACCTCGGGTTACCATGGAAACCGTTTAATAAAACATAGATGGGACAAAATTATTTGGGGAAATACTCAAAATGTGTTCTGAGGACTCCAACGAACAATTTAAACTTAAATTCAATAATTTCTGTGCATTAATAAGCCTCTCAGACTAAACAACAAACTCCTTTTTTCTAAAAAAATCACATTTTTTACTTCCTCATTAATATTCATAAGAATGCATTTATGAATATTAATAAAATCAATATCATATTCAAGCTATATGTCTCTGCTTTACTTTGGTACTTGTTTTGTCCTTCTATTGCTTCTAAAAACAAAGTTATGGCGTATTTTCTGAACCAAGGTAGTTTCGAAAATTACCTCGGGTTACCATGGAAACCGTTAAATAAAACATAGCTGGGACAAACTTATTTTTGGGGGCATGCTCAAAATGTGTTCTAAGGACCCCAACGAACAATTTGGTACCCATGAAAAAAAGTCTAGGGGGGGATGCTACGGTAACCACTACTAGGACCCAGCCTATCGCCATGGTCTGTACAGACTAACACCAGGCCTAACTGTCTAATGGAGGCTGACTGTGATAACGCGTTCAACAGTTTTACTTTATCTACATGAGTCAGTCTACCCACAAACAGCCTAAGCGCCATTAAACGCTCGCTGATACTGCGACATATTGAAGTCACTCCACTCTCTGTTAGTGTCACTCCATACAAGTCTAAACTGGTCAACTTGTTCCTGCAGTTTCGTAAGAATGTTGTCAGCGTCTTTCTGGTAATACGTGACCTGCGGTCATTCAGGTGCAGTTTCTGCACTGCCTGGCTGTGTAGTAAGAGACCAGTTATACGTCTTAACTGGTCATCTGTCATGACGTCAACGTTGGTTATGTACACGGACTTTATGCATGACGTCACGTTGCCTGGCAACGCTCGTGCTACATGGCTAATAGTGCGGCAGTAGATAGTCTCTAACCCAGACACTCTGTTGCTTGGCAACAAGCATTCTACATGTCTAAAAGTGTCTCTGTCAATATACAAGTCCTCTAAACCGATGTTTTCGTATGTGTGGTCATTATTTTGACCTTCAATTACACAGTCAGCCACAAATGTCTGTATGTCTTGTATCAAATGTCCTCCAGACCAGTCACGATAACTCTGTCTGTAGTTTTGTACTCGTTTGTCAGCATTAATAACATTAGTGAAGTTTTTCAACAACTGTCTCATTGTGTCGGGACTCATCCCAAACACAAACAGCCAAACTTGAGACATTTCTAAACAACCTTCTAATGTCATACAGAATTCTGTTACACGTTTGGCAATACCTTGTACATCATCACTGTTTGCTATGTACACAGACGCAAGAAATTCTTGGAACTTTTTGTGCAAAAATGACATTTTTTTCTCACTTACAGCACACTTATCAAACATTTTGTTTTGTGATAGAATTCCATATTTTAAACACATGTTGATGGAATCTTCATCTAAACCATAGATCACCATTTGTGAACTGTCAAACACTAACTGGTTTTCTTTAGCTTTATCAACTAATGCCTCAAATGCCACTTTAGACAAGCAGTGTATCAGTTTCTGATGGTTTTGACAAAATGGGTGGCTCATAAAACATTTGTGTAGGGACATTTCGGAAGGTTCACTCCTTGACGTGATTTTGGTTTGTCCAGTCAATTTTTTCTGTGTTCTTTTCAAAAGCAAATTCAACATAGCACAGTACAGTTGGACTTGCGACTTACAAAGCTCCTGATCATCAAACCACAGACGAATAAGCTGGATAAGAATGACAGGTATAGCCTTAAAGTGACTAAGACCTTTCTGTTTAAGCGTCTTTAAGAATTGTTTTCTTTTTCCTTTGAGTTTTGCTCTTATTCAGTAATTTAATGATTTTAGAGCAGAGTTGTGAAGCAGATAGCTTATTTAGCCCACACAGCTCGGCATGTTTGTCAACTTCTGAATCTTTCAACTCTAGTACATCAAATTTCCATGGCCTGGTAGTGGTCAAGAACACATTGTTTTTGTTCAATCTGTCCCTGCCAGGGATTCCAGGATTTACAAAATGAGGGACAGTTCTACCTTTTGGACACACCCATTCATCAAGACCATCAACAATGACAAGGCAACATTCTTTCTTTAGTACATCAGAGGCTTGTAAATGTTTAATGTCATCATAGTGTTGTAATATTTGAGACTGAATCATTTCAGTTATTTTATATTCTGACAGAGAGTGTCTCAGTGTTATATAAAACAAAAACTTGAACTGAGACAATATATTTCTGTTCTCTTCCCTTCTTGCTTGAGAGACTTCCTCGTAACTTTCACCCCAGTCACTTTCGCTCTCATCAGGGTCTTCCTCATCTGAGTCACTTTCATCCAAGTTTTCCTCGCCAGAATCGCTTTCACTTTCGCCCAAGTCTTTCTTATCACAATCACTTTCATTTTCAACAGACACACAATCACCATGTGCCTCACACCACAGTTCCACAAGGTGCTTACACAGCATACTCTTGCCTAACCCAGCGTCTCCAGTGATGTATATCTGTCTCGCTCTGTATTGTCAGTGTAGAAAATCTTCCTGCAGGACAACCTTTCTACACTGTCTTGGATATTCTTTAATCCATCTCGCCCTTTACTCTGTCGTAAGATCCGAACTGCTGGCTCAACATACATGTACTCCAGTCCTATGTCAGTGTTTTCTACTGGATTCTGGACCAAAAGACAAGTGTCCTGGTAGTGCTGCATAAGTTTGTCCTGCAATTCTGAAAAAAAGAATGTCAGTAGTACGGTGTAACAGACCCATTATAAAGAACTATGGTCACTTCCAGTTAATATCAAGATTTCAGGGTACCACTGGCTTAATACTGAAACTTCAAGCTGACATAAAACGTTAGTCTATATACAGTACAACCTGTCTTAAGTATCTAACAAACAGAGGAGGTACGATTAATTGCTTATGGGTTTGTAAGGCACGTGGCAACTAATGCAGGCCAAAAGCAATGCAGAAAGTTCCTCATATAGACATTTCTGCACTACTTTTGCTCTGCATTAAGCAACCATTGGCGTTTTAAGACTCCTTTGTTCAATAAATGAATGACACTTATAACAGGTTCTGTTGTAAAAGTATATACCTCTCAACTCCACATCAAAAGTACAAAAATGAGTTATGCAGGAAAAACCATGAAACTGGCTCACTGACATTTGCCCAATAAAAGACAAGAGGGCCATGATGGTCCTGTATAGCTCACCTGAGTTAATAATTTACATGCTCTATTGTATATAGTCACGGATTTTCAGGTATGTCTAAGTTTAGCCCTCTTGGCTAGATAAAATGTTTTTTGTATATATTGTCATTCACCCTTACTGTGCAGGTCACGAGTCAATAATGTCCTTTGCAAACAATGTAGGCCTAGCTGGAATGTCTCTTAGGAGCCCTTTCATCAGTCTGCACCGTCTGTCGTGTTACACTTTTCTTTAAAGAATCCCTTAATATTCATCATAAGCTTCACCTGTTTGAATTTGAAAAAGTCTATTTGAACATTTAGCATAATAAGCGTTCAAGCAATATAAGGAAAACTAGAGGTTTTTGTCACAAGAGGGCCAGAATGACCCTGAAGCGCTCACCAGACAGCCAGATGATAATATTTTCAAAGTTTTCACTATACGTTTCTATAGAAAACTAGCCGGCACTGGGGCGGGCCAATTTTGACCCAAGGGGGATAATTTAGAAATACTTGTAGGGGACCTGATCATGATGCTATGTGCCAAATATGAAAGCTGAGATTAACCTTCCAGTTTCAGAGAAGAAGATTTTCAGTTTTCTCAATATGTTTCTATTGAAAACTGCCCACCCCTGTGGCGGGGCCAATTTCGACCCTAGGGCCATAATTTATATAACACACTTTTAAAGAGGACCTGAACATGATGCTCTGTGCCAAATATGAAAGCTGTGAGAATTCCAGTTTCAGAGAAGAAGATTTTCAAAGATTTCACTATTTGTTTCTATTGAAAACTGTCCACCCCTGGGGCTGGGCCAATTTTAACCCGAGATCATAATTTATATAACTTTAGTAGACGACCTGAACATGAAGCTCTGTGCCAAATATGAAAGTTGAGAGCCTTCCAGTTTCAGAGAAGAAGATTTTCAAAGATTTCACTATTTGTTTCTATTGAAAACTGCCCACCCCTGGAGCGGGGCCAATTTTGACCCTGGGGACATAATTTAATTACTTTTTGTAGAGGACCTGAACATGATGCTATGGGCCAGACGAAAAGATTTCACTATTTGTTTCTATTGAAAACTGCCACCCCTGGGGCGGGGCCAATTTTGACCCCGGGGCCATAAATAATATAACTTTTGTAGAGGACCTGAACATGATGCTATGTGACAAATATGAAAGCTGAGAACCTTCCAGTTTTAGACGAAAAGATTTTCAAAGATTTCACTATTTGTTTCTATTGAAAACTGCACACCCCTGGGGCGGGGCCAATTTTGACCCTGGGGCCATAATTTCATTAAGTTTTGTAGAGGACCTGAACATGATGCTATGTGCCAAATATGAAAGCTAAGAACCTTCCAGTTTCAGACGAAAAGATTTCACTATTTGTTTCTATTGAAAACTGCCCAACCCTGGGGTTAGGGCCAATTTTTACCCCAGCGCCATAATTTAATTAATTTTTGTAGAGGACCTGAATATGATGCTATGTGCCAAATATGAAAGCTGAGAGCCTTAAAGTTTCAGAGAATTTTTTTTCAAAGATTTCATTATTTGTTTCTATTGAAAACTGTCCACAACTAGGGCTGGGCCAATTTTGACTCTAGGGCCATAATTTATATCAATTTTGTAGAGGACCTGAACATGATGCTATGTGCCCAATATGAAAGCTAAGAACCTTCCAGTTTCAGACGAGACCATCTTCAAAGATTTCTCTATTTGTGTCTATTGAAAACTGCCCACCCCTAGTGCGGGGCCAATTTTGAACCCAGGGGCATAATTTATATAACTTTTGTAGAGGACCTGAACATGATGCTTTGTGCCAAAAATGAAAGCTAAAAACCTTCCAGTTTCAGACGAGAAGATTTTCAAAGATTTCATTATTTGTTTTTAATGAAAACTGCCCACCCCTGAGGCGTCGACAATTTTGACCTGGGGGCTATAAATAAAATAACTTTTGTAGAGGACCTGAACATGATGCAATGTACAAAATATGAAATATTGAAAACTGCCCACCCCTGTGGCGGGGCCAATTTTGACCCTGGGGCCATAATTTATATCATTTTGTAGAAGACCTTAACATGATGCAATGTGCCCAATATGAAAGCTGAGAACCTTCCAGTTTCAGACGAGAAGATCTTCAAAGATTTCACTATTTGTTTCTATTGAAAACTGTCCACCCCTAGTGCGGGGCCAATTTTGACCCCGGAGCCATAATTTATAAAACTTTTGTAGAGGACCTGAACATGATGCTATGTGCCAAATATGAAAGCTGAGAACCTTCCAGTTTCAGAGAAGAAGATTCTGAAATATTTCACTATTTGTTTCTATTGAAAACTGCCCACCCATGGGGCGGGGCCAATTTAGACCCCAGGGCCATAAATAATATATCTTATGTAGAGGACCTGAACATGATGCTATGTGCCAAATATGAAAGCTCGGAACATTCCAGTTTCAGACGAGAAGAATTTCAAATTTTAGATTTCACTGTGTTTCTATTGAAAACTGCCCACCCCTAGGGCGGGGCCAATTTTGACGCCGAGGCCATACTTTATTTAAATTTTGTACAGGACCTGAACATGATGCTATGTGTCAAATATGCAAGCTGAGAACCTTCCAGTTTCAGAGGAGAAGATTTTCAAAGATTTCACTATTTGTTTCTCTTAAAACTGCCCACCCCTGGGGCGGGGCCAATTTTGACGCCGAGGCCATACTTTATTTAACTTTTGTACAGGACCTGAAAATGATGCTATGTGCTAAATATGCAAGCTGAGAACCTTCCAGTTTCAGAGGAGAAGATTTTCAAAGATTTCACTATTTGTTTCTACTGAAAACTGCCCAGCGCTGGGGCGGGGCCAATTTTGACCCCTGGGCCATACTTTATTATTAACTTTTATAGAGGACCTGAACATGATGCTATGTGCCAAATATGAAAGCTGAGAATCTTCCAGTTTCAGAAGAAAAGATTTTCAAAGATTTCACTATTTGTTTCTATTGAAAACTGCCCACCCCTGGAGCGGGGCCAATTTTGACCCTGGGGCCATAGTTTAATTAATTTTTGTAGAGGACCTGAACATGATGCTATGTGCCAAAAATGAAAGCTGAGAGCCTTCCAGTTTCAAAGAAGATTTTCAAAGATTTCACTATTTGTTTCTACTCAAAACTGCTCACCCCTGGGGCGGTGCGAATTTTGACCCCGGGGCCATAATTTATATAACTTTTGTAGAGAATCTGAACATGATGCTATGTGCCAAATATGAAAGCTAAGAGCCTTCCATTTTCAGAGAAGAAGATTTTCAAAGATTTCACTATTTGTTTCTATTGAAAACTGCCCACCCCTGGGGCGGGGCCAATTTTGACCCCGGGGCCATTTATAATATAACTTATGTAGAGGACCTGATCATGATGATATGTGCCAAATATGAAAGCTAAGAACCTTCCAGTTTCAGACAAGAAGATTTTCAAAAATTTCACTATTTGTTTCTATTGAAACTGCCCACCCCTGGGGCGAGGCCAATTTTGACCCCGGGGCCATAAATAATATAACTTTTGTAGAGGACCTGAACATGATGCTATGTGCCAACTATGAAAGCTGAGAACCTTCCAGTTTCAGAGGAAAAGATTTTCAAAGACTTCACTTTTTGTTTCTATTGGAAACTGCCAATCCCTGGGGCGGGGCCAATTTTGACCCTGGGGCAATAATTTAATTAAGTTTTGTAGAGTACCTGAACATGATGCTATGTGCCAAATATGAAAGCTAAGAACCTTCCAGTTTCAGACAAAAAGTTTTCACTATTTGTTTCTATTGAAAACTGTCCACCCCTGGGGCTGGGCCAATTTTGACCCGGGCCATAAATAAAATAATTTTTGTAGAGGACCTGAACATGATGCTATGTGCCAAATATGAAAGCTGAGAACCTTCCAGTTGCAGAGGAAAAGATTTTAAAAAATTTCACTATTTGTTTCTATTGAAAACTGCCCACCCCTAGGACTGGGCCAATTTTGACCCTGGGGCCATAATTTATATCAATTTTGTAGAAGACCTGAACATGATGCTATGTGCCAAATATGAAAGCTGAGAACCTACCAGTTTCATAGGAAAAGATAATTTAATTAAGTTTTGTAGAAGACCTGAACATGATGCTATGTGCCAAATATGAAAGCTAAGAACCTTCCAGCTTCAGACGAAAATATTTCACTATTTGTTTCTATTGAAAACTGCCCACCCCTGGGGCGGGGTCAATTTTGACCCGGGGCCATAAATAAAATAATTTTTGTAGAGGACCTGAACATGATGCTATGTGCCAAATATGAAAGCTGAGAAGCTTCCAGTTGCAGAGGAGAAGATTTTCAAAAAATTCACTATTTGTTTCTATTGAAAACTGCCCACCCCTAGGGCGGGGCCAATTTTGACCCTGGGGCCATAACTTATATCAATTTTGTAGAGGACCTGAACATGATGCTATGTTCCAAATATGAAAGCTGAGAGCCTTCCAGTTTCAGAGGAAAAGATTTTCAAAGACTTCACTTTTTTTTCTATTGAAAACTGCCCATCCCTGGGGCGGGGCCAATTTTGACCCTGGGGCAATAATTTAATTAAGTTTTGTATAGTACCTGAATATGATGCTATGTTCAAAATATGAAAGCTGAGAGCCTTCCAGTTTCAGAGGAAAAGATTTTCAAAGACTTCACTTTTTTTTCTATTGAAAGCTGCCCATCCCTGGGGCGGGGCCAATTTTGACCCGGGGGCAATAATTTAATTAAGTTTTGTAGAGTACCTGAATATGATGCTATGTGCCAAATATGAAAGCTAAGAACCTTCCAGTTTCAGACGAAAAGATTTCACTATTTGTTTCTATTGAAAACTGTCCACCCCTGGGGCGGGGCCAATTTTGACCCGAGCCACAATTTAAAAAACTTTTGTAGAGGACCTGAATATGATGCTATGTGCCAAATATGAAAGCTAAGAACCTTCCAGTTTCAGACGAAAAGATTTCACTATTTGTTTCTATTGAAAACTGTCCACCCCTGGGGCGGGGCCAATTTTGACCCGGGCCATAATTTATATAACTTTTGTAGAGGACCTGAACATGATGCTATGTGCCAAATATGAAAGCTAAGAACCTTCCAGTTTCAGACGAAAAGATTTCACTATTTGTTTCTATTGAAAACTGCCCACCCCTGGGGCGGGGCCAATTTTGACCCGGGCCATAAATAAAATAACTTTTGTAGAGGACCTGAACATGATGCTATGTGCCAAATATGAAAGCTGAGAACCTTCCAGTTGCAGAGGAAAAGATTTTAAAAAAATTCACTATTTGTTTCTATTGAAAACTGCCCACCCCTAGGGCGGGGCCAATTTTGACCCTGGGGCCATAATTTATATCAATTTTGTAGAAGACCTGAACATGATGCTATGTGCCAAATATGAAAGCTGAGAACCTTCCAGTTTCAGAGGAAAAGATTTTCAAAGACTTCACAATTTGTTTCTATTGAAAACTGCCCACCCCTGGGGCGGGGCCAATTTTGACCCTGGGGCAATAATTTAATTAAGTTTTGTAGAAGACCTGAACATGATGCTATGTGCCAAATATGAAAGCTAAGAACCTTCCAGCTTCAGACGAAAAGATTTCACTATTTGTTTCTATTGAAAACTGCCCACCCCTGGGGCGGGGTCAATTTTGACCCGGGGCCATAAATAAAATAATTTTTGTAGAGGACCTGAACATGATGCTATGTGCCAAATATGAAAGCTGAGAACCTTCCAGTTGCAGAGGAGAAGATTTTCAAAAATTTCACTATTTGTTTCTATTGAAAACTGTCCACCCCTAGGGCGGGGCCAATTTTGAACCTGGGGCCATAATTTATATCAATTTTGTAGAGGACCTGAACATGATGCTATGTGCCAAATATGAAAGCTGAGAGCCTTCCAGTTTCAGAGAAGAAGATCTTCAAAGATTTCACTATTTGTTTCTATTGAAAACTGCCCACCCCTAGTGCGGGGCCAATTTTGAACCCTGGGCCATAATTTATAAAACTTTTGTAGAGGACCTGAACATGATGCTATGTGCCAAATATAAAAGCTCGGAACCTTCCAGTTTCAGACGAGAAGATTTTCAAAGATTTCACTATTTGTTTCTCTTGAAAACTGCCCACCCCTGGGGCAGGGCCAATTTTGACCCTGGGGCAATAATTTAATTAAGTTTTGTAGAAGACCTGAACATGATGCTATGTGCCAAATATGAAAGCTAAGAACCTTCCAGCTTCAGACGAAAATATTTCACTATTTGTTTCTATTGAAAACTGCCCACCCCTGGGGCGGGGTCAATTTTGACCCGGGGCCATAAATAAAATAATTTTTGTAGAGGACCTGAACATGATGCTATGTGCCAAATATGAAAGCTGAGAAGCTTCCAGTTGCAGAGGAGAAGATTTTCAAAAAATTCACTATTTGTTTCTATTGAAAACTGCCCACCCCTAGGGCGGGGCCAATTTTGACCCTGGGGCCATAACTTATATCAATTTTGTAGAGGACCTGAACATGATGCTATGTTCCAAATATGAAAGCTGAGAGCCTTCCAGTTTCAGAGGAAAAGATTTTCAAAGACTTCACTTTTTTTTTCTATTGAAAACTGCCCATCCCTGGGGCGGGGCCAATTTTGACCCGGGGGCAATAATTTAATTAAGTTTTGTAGAGTACCTGAATATGATGCTATGTTCAAAATATGAAAGCTGAGAGCCTTCCAGTTTCAGAGGAAAAGATTTTCAAAGACTTCACTTTTTTTTCTATTGAAAGCTGCCCATCCCTGGGGCGGGGCCAATTTTGACCCGGGGGCAATAATTTAATTAAGTTTTGTAGAGTACCTGAATATGATGCTATGTGCCAAATATGAAAGCTAAGAACCTTCCAGTTTCAGACGAAAAGATTTCACTATTTGTTTCTATTGAAAACTGTCCACCCCTGGGGCGGGGCCAATTTTGACCCGGGCCACAATTTAAAAAAACTTTTGTAGAGGACCTGAACATGATGCTATGTGCCAAATATGAAAGCTAAGAACCTTCCAGTTTCAGACGAAAAGATTTCACTATTTGTTTCTATTGAAAACTGTCCACCCCTGGGGCGGGGCCAATTTTGACCCGGGCCATAATTTATATAACTTTTGTAGAGGACCTGAACATGATGCTATGTGCCAAATATGAAAGCTAAGAACCTTCCAGTTTCAGACGAAAAGATTTCACTATTTGTTTCTATTAAAAACTGCCCACCCCTGGGGCGGGGCCAATTTTGAACCGGGCCATAAATAAAATAACTTTTGTAGAGGACCTGAACATGATGCTATGTGCCAAATATGAAAGCTGAGAACCTTCCAGTTGCAGAGGAAAAGATTTTAAAAAAAATCACTATTTGTTTCTATTGAAAACTGCCCACCCCTAGGGCGGGGCCAATTTTGACCCTGGGGCCATAATTTATATCAATTTTGTAGAAGACCTGAACATGATGCTATGTGCCAAATATGAAAGCTGAGAACCTTCCAGTTTCAGAGGAAAAGATTTTCAAAGACTTCACAATTTGTTTCTATTGAAAACTGCCCACCCCTGGGGCGGGGCCAATTTTGACCCTGGGGCAATAATTTAATTAAGTTTTGTAGAAGACCTGAACATGATGCTATGTGCCAAATATGAAAGCTAAGAACCTTCCAGCTTCAGACGAAAAGATTTCACTATTTGTTTCTATTGAAAACTGCCCACCCCTGGGGCGGGGTCAATTTTGACCCGGGGCCATAAATAAAAATAATTTTTGTAGAGGACCTGAACATGATGCTATGTGCCAAATATGAAAGCTGAGAAGCTTCCAGTTGCAGAGGAGAAGATTTTCAAAAATTTCACTATTTGTTTCTATTGAAAACTGTCCACCCCTAGGGCGGGGCCAATTTTGAACCTGGGGCCATAATTTATATCAATTTTGTAGAGGACCTGAACATGATGCTATGTGCCAAATATGAAAGCTGAGAGCCTTCCAGTTTCAGAGAAGAAGATCTTCAAAGATTTCACTATTTGTTTCTATTGAAAACTGCCCACCCCTAGTGCGGGGCCAATTTTGAACCCTGGGCCATAATTTATAAAACTTTTGTACAGGATCTGAACATGATGCTATGTGCCAAATATAAAAGCTCGGAACCTTCCAGTTTCAGACGAGAAGATTTTCAAAGATTTCACTATTTGTTTCTCTTGAAAACTGCCCACCCCTGGGGCAGGGCCAATTTTGACGCCGAAGTCATACTTTATTCAACTTTTGTACAGGACCTGAACATGATGCTATGTGCTAAATATGAAAGCTGAGAACCTTCTAGTTTCAGAGGAGAAGATTTTCAAAGTTTGCAGTATATGATTCTATTGAAAACTGCCCAGCGCTGGGGCGGGGCCAATTTTGACCCCAGGGCCATAATTTATATAACTTTTGTAGAGGACCTGAACATGATGATATGTGCCAATTATGAAAGCTGAGAACCTTCTGGTTTCAGAGAAGAAGATTTTCAAAGTTTTACTATATGTTTCTATTGAAAACAAGGCACCCCTGGGGCGGGGTCAATTTTGACCCCAGGGGCATAATTTATATAACTTTTGTAGAGGACCTGAAAATGATGCTATATGTCAAAGATGAAAGTTAAGATCCCTGTAGATTTAGAGGAGAAGATTTTTAAAGGTTCAAATTGTTGACGACGAACGACGAACGACGCACGACGGACAACGGGCGATCACAAAAGCTCACCCTAAGTACTTTGTGCTTTGGTGAGCTAAAAAACAGATGTCTCCTGCCACCCCCACCCACACAAGTACACTGCGGTATGTAACATTTCTGTACAAGAAAACTCAAACATACAAGATATGTGCCAGACAGACAGACAAACAACTCGAACAAATACAATATGTAAAAGGAAATCATTCAAAAATATTGCTATCGTAATGATACTTTCCTCTATTTTGCGCTTTCAACACCACATTTTTTCAAGAAACAAGAGTGTTCAAAGGAACACGTGTCACCTGCTGGGAGAAGTGTAAGTAAAACAAGAGGACCATGATGGCCCTGATATCGCTCAACAGACAATCAGGGGAGAAGATTTTCAAAGTTTTCACTGTGTTTCTATAGAAAACTGGCAAATCCCTGGAGTGGGGCTTCATTTGAATCCAGGGGCATAATTCATACCTATTTTGTAGAGGACTTCGAGATGATGCTGTGTGCCAAATATGAAAGCTGAGAAATGTCCAGTTTCAGGAGAAAATTTCTTAAAGTTTCACAATGTTTCTATATAAAACAAGAGGGCCATTGACAGTGTTAATTTTTCAGCAGACAACATTTCCAACAGAATGATGACAACCCTATCACTGCTGAGCATGACGACTGAAATTAGCACACAGTTTAGATTCTGATCTGACGCATATGTAACTTCATATGTGGTTTGTACATGATTGTAAGATTGATATGCATTACCACTTTCCTCCACTAATAATACGCCTTTCTACGTCTCTGTAATAGTCACTTTATGAAACCATTGTGATATATAGAGCAGTTTATCACAATGGTTTCAAATCTACACAATTCTGAAATTTCCTATTCTCTAATTAACGTTTCTTATCGGTAGATTTATTCAAAGTGGTAGGATCTAAAATAGCCTATGAGGGAATGGGTTAAAACAGTGTGAACAAACAGACAATAAAACTGAAGCAGACAACAATACAGTACCGCTAGAGATTAGAACAGAAACTTGACCTCTCGAATGATTGCATAACATAGACTGAGTATCTTGAGTACTTCTAGGTAAAGGGAAACCTTTATACTGTAGAAGTCTATTTTAAAGTATAACCAACAGGGCAGAGTCAATTTTAACCTTAGAACTATGATATTAACCAAATTCTTAAAGTATACTAAGTAAATCTATACACTAAATATCTAAGCTTTGGCACATGTAGTTTATGACCAGAAGATTTTAAAGTTTTCTCCATGCCTAAACTAGTGAACCTAGCACTCTGCTACATGTACAGAAAGCTGAACAACAGTCCGCTAAAACAAAACTGGCCACCCCTGGGACTGGGCCAATTTTAACACCAGGGCTTTAATTTACATACCTTTGGTAGAGGACTTGAACAAGATGCTATGTGCCAAATATGAAAGCTTAGAACACAACAGTTTCAGAGGAGCTGCTTTTCAAAGTTTTCACTGTATTATTCTATTGAAAACTTCACCCCGGGGCGGTGCCAATTTTGATTCCAGGGGCATAATTTATATAACTTTCGTAGGGGACTTATAGGTGATGCTATGTGCCAAAGATGAAAGCTGAGAACCCTGTAGATTAAGAGGAGAATACTTTTAAAGGTTCAAATTGTTGACGACGCACACTGCACGACAAATGCCGACAGACATCAGGCGATCACAAAAGCTCAACCAGAGCACTTTATGCTCTGGTGAGCTAAAAACTAAGTGTGTTCGGAGGAACACATGTGTCACCTGCTCGCAGTTAACACAACAATTGTTATGCTGTAGTGCTAAAATCAGAACAAAGGGGAATATCTCAAAAAGTATTGCACGCAGAGTGATGGGCCTGTTACATAATGGTCCTTCATAAGAGGAAAACACATGTTTACTTTTTAAGCTCTATAATGATAAGTTTGGAAATGAGAGCCAAAAAAAAGAAAGTGTGAAGGACAGGCAGACAGACAGACGGACAGACAGACAGACAGCGGAAAAGTGATCGGGCAGGTGACACAAAAAGTTTGACAGACAAAAAAATTGTGACGGACAGACAGACAGGCGACGGAAAAAGTGACACACTGCCTCTGGGCATGATAGGGAATACTGGAAAACTATTGATACAAGAGTTAATGCCCTTGTGCATGACACTTCCTTTTATTATGCTCTTTCCATAAATGAAATGTCATTCCAATAGCATCAGTAGAACAGAACATATTGATTGGCCGAAAATAATGTAACAAAGGGCTCTGATCGGCCGAAAATAATGTAACAAAGGGCTATAACTTCAAAAGTATTGAGCGCACAGATACTTGACCCTTCTACATGGCGTTTCCTCGCATGATGCTCGTTCCATGTATGGAATTTCAACCAAATGGCAAGAGACATATAGGAGTTATTGTCAAGAAAGTGTGAAACAAAGGTACAAGTGGCAATATTGAATAACTCGAATATTATTGAAGCCAGAGTCAAGAAACTGATATATGACACTTTCTTCCATCATGCTCTTTCCCTAAAAGAAATGTCATTCCAATAGAACAGGAATTATTGATTGGACAAAAATATAACAAAAGCACAGTAACAGTATTGAAACCAGAGTCATGGCCCTTGTGCATGACACTTCCGCTTCAAATGCTCTTTTTATGTATGACGTTTCAATCCAGTGGCATGAGCCATATAGGAGTCCGTACAACAAATGTGTAAAATAATGTACAAGGAGCAATAACTCCCAATATTATTGAAGCCAAAGTTAAGGACCTTGTGCATGACTCTTTCTCTCATTCTGCTCTTTCCATGTATGACTTTCCAATCTAATGGCATGAGTCATACTGGAGTTATCGTCCAAACAATAAAGTGTGAAAAAGGTATAAGGGCAATAACTCCAATATTAGTAAAGCAAGAGTTATGGACCTTATTTCTGACGCTTTCTCTTATAATGCTCTTTTCATAAATGAAGTTTCAACCAACTGGCATCAGGCATATAGGAGTTGTCGTCCAGACAAGAAAAAGTGACGCACAGACGACTCTCACAAAAACAATATGTCTACCCTATATAAATATAGGGGAGACATAATTAATCACACTTCTTGCGGCCATATTTTTGACATTAATTTCATTTGATCAAATTTGGGAGAGGGTCACTTAAGGACCATTCTGGCAATTTTTTATTTAAATCCAGTGGCTTCAGATTTTTTACAAATCAAAATGATTTGCACACTTTTGGTAAAAGGTCACGAACGATAATTATTTGAAATCTGCCCAGTGTTTTCAGAGATTTGAGATATTTCCACTAGAGCTATATATATAAGGAAAATTCGCCACACCCCTGGCGGGCAAGTTTTTTTTATTTGAATAGATTTGATACAAAGTAACCTATAGATTACTCCAGCAAAATTATATTGAAATATGTTAGAATTTCAAATTGTGGGAAGAGGAATTCGCTACTCCACATACCCATGCAAAGTGCGAAAAGACATTATCAAAGTTCAAGAGGACAAAATATCTCTCATATAAACGCCTTTTCATACATTTGCAAACAGAGTAGACCCAGATCAGATGCCTTCTTCAAGAGCCGTCTGATCAGGGTCTGTCCTGTTTGCTAATAGAATCTGATAGATCCGTTTCTTTAGTTTTTAAAATGGCTATAATTATTCACCTTCAACATGTCATTTTAACTATGCTGGCCATGAATATTCAGTATTTATTGATAATTGAATGACATAGTGAGTCGGGACCGTGAGTCACTAGGAATGAGTGGTACCAATCCACGGGACCGCCAAACACAAACAGGGAAAAATCGCTCTCTACTACACAGCCAAGCCTCACCCATGTAAATGGAATAATCAAAGGCCTGGATACTCGAAACACACATTTTTATTTTTATTTTCTTGCGACCCACCTATAAAAGGGTGGGCGGGTGGGTGTATTACTACAGGTATAGGCAATCGTATCAAGCTAAATCAACCTTTGGTCCATGCATTAATTTGGAGTTTTATTTCAGTCCATTGTTTACATTGACCTAGGACTTAATGGGCTGGACCTGTATTGAGTTGATGCCCAGAGTATAGTAAACAATACAATAAAGTTGTATAAACATATGTCGGTGTATGTGGAAGACACATAGTAGAGAGGAATTTAAGACACATTTTTATTTCAGTACCTCCTGTCTATTAAAGTTTTAAACGAGTACATTGTGTGTAGAATTTCGTCTTGAGGCAGAGACAGGCACAGCTTTACCTGACTTTACAACTTACCTGGCAACACCTAATCACATAGTTCATTACTATACCTACCATTACACTGCTCCTCCCAGCTGCCAACATCTCTACCAGCAGTAGTGTTGTTTTTGTCCTGGAATATAAAGGGCTCGTTAGGCTATAACACTTTATCTGACAGACACATGTTGACACTTTTGCAAACAGAGAAGAGACAGATCAGAGAGAGCAGGCTGAACAGCGTCTCCTTGAGGAAATATACAGTTTCTGCAATTACCGAATTATTCTGTTGTATTACTGTATAACACTGTACAGTTTAAATTAATAAATAATCTATGATGTCAAATGTTCTCTACATGAAAACAATCAGGAACTAGAAGTTTGTTTTTGTCACAAAAACAGATGTCTCCCCCCCATCCTCTTTCAAATACACAAGTGTAATGTCTGTTACTACAACGTTATCAGGGTCTAATTTTAAGTAAGCAGGGGCAATAACTTCAATGTTATCAGGGGAGACATAATTCAAAAACACCAGGTACACAAGAAAACATGCTGGTAAACATTCCTGTGAAGTTTGGTGGTTCCATCCCTACTGGTTTAAAGATATGCAAGACACAAAGTTTCTCTAATTTTAAGTTATCATATCAGGGGTTATCACTCAACAATTATCAGGGAGAGACAATTAAAAAAGTCCAGGTGCACAACCCATGCTGTTCAACATGTGAAGTTTGGTGACTCTAGCCCCAGTGGTTTGAGAGATGTGCGTGACACTAAGTTTGTCTAAATTTACGTCATCAGGGTCAATAACTGCAAAGTGACCAGGAGGAGACAATTCAAAACCCAAAGATACACAAATTCACATGCTGGTCAACATTCCTGTGAAGTTTTGTGAATCTATCCCTACTGGTTTCAAAGATACGCATGACACAAATATTTTTCTAATTTTAAGAAATCATATCAGGGACGATAACTCAACAATTATCAGGGGGGTGGGGACAATTAAAAAAAACAGGTGGACAACAACTCATGCTGGTTAACATTCCTGTCAAGTTTGGTGCCTCTAGTCCCAGTGGTTTCAGAGATAAACATGACATAAGTTTTTTTCTAATTTTAAGTAATCATATCAGGGGCAATAACCCAACAGTTATCAGGAGGATATAATAAAAAAAACAGGTGCACGACAACTCATGCTAGTGTACATTGCTGTGAAGTTTGGTGACTCTAGTACTATTGGTTTCAGAGATACAAGCGACACAAACTAAAGTTTCTCTTATTTTCAGTCATAAGGAGCAGCAACTCCAAAGTTATCAGGGGAGACAATTTAAAAACCCCAGGTGCACAACAACTCATGCTGGTGAACATTCCTGTAAAGTTTGGTGACTCTAGCCCTAGCGGTTTTAAAGATATGCATGACAAAATTTCTCTATTCTTAAGTCATCATATCAGGGGCAATATCTCCAAAGTAATCAAGGGGGCAATTAACAAGTCCCAGGTGCACAGCGACTCATGCTGTTAAACATTTCTGTGAATTTTGGTTACTCTAGCCCTAGCGGTTTCAGAGATATGCACGACACTAAGTAAAGTTTTCTAATTTTAAGTCTTCAGGGGCAGTAACTCCAAAGTTAACAGGGGATACAATTAAAAAAAACCAGGTGCACAACAACTCATGCTAGTGAACAATCCTGTGAAGTTTGGTGACTCCAGCCCTACTGGTTTCAGAGATACGCGTGACACAAAGTTTTTTATAAATTTAAGTTTTCATATCAGGGGCATTAACTCAACAATTATTGGGGAGACAATTCAAAAAACCCAGGTGCACAACAACTCATGCTGGTGAACATTCCTGTGAAGTTTGGTGACTCTAGTACTAGCGGTTTCAGAGATACGCGGGACACAAAGTTTTTTTCTAATTTTTAGTCATCAGGGGCAATAACTCCTAAGTTATCAGGGGGAGACTATTAAAAACCAGGTGCATAACAACACATGCTGGTGAACATTCCTGTGAGGTTAGGGGACTCTAGTTCTTCTGGTTTCAGAGATACGCGTGACACAAGTTTGTGACGGACAGATAGACGGTCGGACGGACAGACAGACAACTCTGGCAAAAACAATATGTCTCCCCATAAATGGGGGAGACATAATGACCTGCAAACAGTATGTAGCATTCCATCATCCAAAGATGTACATGTACATGTCCTTACACACCAAATCCACTACCTGAAGTAATATAGGAGATATAGGAGACTGGGAACAATTTTTTGCTGCACCTGACATTAGAGGTCAAAGTCAAGGTCACAAATGAGCTGCAAATGGTACAAGACACTGTCATCCCAAGATACATTCACATGATGAATCACATTCTGTTCCATTTTTCTAAAGGTGAGATTAGGTCACAGTGACCTGAAATCTGTACGCAACACCCATCCCAAGATGTACTAACACACTAAATTTGGCACTCCTACCACAAGGAATATAGGACGCATTCAGGCATGTGCGCACGTGCAAGTTTGATATTGTAATAAATACCACCAAGGTAAGCTTTGGGGACATAAAAGCATAAAGTGATCGAAACAGTACATATGTGAGACTTGTGGACAATGTCTGATGAAATTCGGTCAGATTTCCATAGCAATGATTTATATCTCGATTTATCAATACAACCGACTTACCTTGCTCTATATCACTAACTTTGTTTCAAGTCATTAAATCTATTTCGGAATTACATTGTACATACCAAATATCAAAGATCTAGGCCTAACAAATTCAGAAGATTTTTAAAGATTTTCCAACTAAAAACTGATAAGCCCTTGGGCGGGACCATTTTTGGTCCGGGGTCATAATTTGAACAATCTTTATAGAGGACCATTACATAATACTACATACCAAATATCAAAGGTATATGCCTTATAGTTTCAGAGAAGAAGATTTTTAAAGATTTTCCTATGAAATACTGATAAGCCCCCGGGCGGGGCCATTGTTGGTCCGGGTTCATGATGACATATCGCGTTCCCACTAGCCACTTATGCTTCTGACAATATCTGGTTAAAATCCGGTAAGTGGTTTCAGAGATGTCGTTTGAAAATGTGGACAGGCGACAGACGCCGGACACTGGACACATCGCGGTCAAAATAGCTCATCCCGAGCCTTCGGCTGAGGTTAGCTAAAAACACAATAGGCAAACAGAACAAACTCTGATAAGAGAGCTTCATCTGTCTTGAATTAGCTCAGTTTGCAAAAGGCATATAAGGGCTGTCAGGGATAGGCCAAATAGTGATTTTTTGTGATGATTATTACCTACTATAGCATCCATATTTCTTCAATGCTCAACGCTATTGCAAATACAGTAAAAACCTTTTAATGCGACCACCCAAAGATATTCTGGGTGGCAGAGGAATGTGGTAGCTTAAGGCGTGATAAAAGTAAGCTCCTAGAGGGAGCTTTCTGAGTTACTTTGTCCTGCATTAAGCAACGACCTGCTTATAAACTTTAAAATACACACATGTTTATTCATTAAGTGGTCGCATTAGAGAGGTTCTACTTTATATCCATTCTCAAACTAATGGGAATGCATTTGATGAGATATTAGAGGTAGTAATTTTGGTGAAAATTATTTTAATATCTGTATGGAGGAATATTTTAGCAAAGTAGGTAATTCATGTTTGATTGTATTTTGAGTAAACTGTCCTTATCATTTAGGCAATGGAGTAGATTTGCCTAGACCCTGACGTGCTTGCTGTTGGGCAGACACACTTCAAAGATGTGATGAGGTGACATGTCCAGAAGATGGAAGACTATAACTAAACCGTGCGACTCGCCTCCTACCCCAACTTAATCATCTGGAAACATGGCAATTTAAAGTTTGAGTTAGGCGTGTTATACCAAGCTCATGTGTACGGCGAATTTGATATAGTTTTCCTCCAGTTTCTGGCACATGTGGGTTTTACCCGTGGACTTCTTGTGTAAATTTATTGAAAAAAATGTGTTTGACCCTGACATCCATTAACATGTGGTATCTTTGTTTTTGTCTGGAGTAAATACATGTATGCCTGCTAAATGAAACACACTGAAAGCAGTATGTCTGCAGTGCTGTCATACAAATACTTTCCTAGGATACCGAACAATGTGTATTACAGATATTTGCTAAAAATAGTATTCACTTCAACCAATTTTGTTTGATGTAATGCCTTACCTTGTACAGATATGTTTTTTAAATGCAGTAGACCTGGATCAGATTGATCAGGGTTCCAAAGTTTGGTTAAGGACTTTACAGACCTGGGTCCCTATTCATTAAGCTTCACAACTTAAATTAACTTTAGAGTGAGTAGAGGACAAAACATTAATTTAGATTAGTCTCCAATAGAGTCATTCTTATAGTTTATAGAAAGTTTTTTGTTTGTCAATGAGTATTTAAACACTCAGATTGACTTTATGGCGTTGACTGGCGGCCGTAAAACGTCGCCCCGTTTTTCATTCTCAGTGTTGTTATACCTTATGGTCCTTCGAGATCATGAATTTCAGTACTTGTTTTGAAAATTGAATACCGCTTAAGCCGGTGCTAGGGGTCGTAGAATGAATGATGTGTATTCGTTTTAAGTTCTTTTTAACCTTTACTCTATGATTTGATATTAATTAGTTTCATTTTTATCATTACTTAGGCGGAAACTATAGAATAAGATCTACAGTATACTGTAAGCAAACAGCGCAGGCCCTGATCAGAAATCTCATATAGAAACCATGTGATCTTGGTCTATACTCTGTTTGCAAAGGCGTAGAAATGCGTATTTATGAAATAATATAGGTCTTGCTAACAAGCCTAACATTGAATGTTATCCGTTTAATGAGCATGGAACATATACATAGAACATAATACATACTCTAAAACACATATAATTAACCTGTCCGTTGCATACATCCTATATAAAACACATAAATGATCTGTCCGTAGAGCAGTTAGACTTATCCGCTTACCATTTGACACATGTATGATTGGCAGAGCAGTATTGACAGAGAGTTTGGAGCTAAATGGTCTGGCAGAAATAAGTTAAGATCTTTTTACGGAGTTGAATTATATTGTACTCTGAATATGTCTGCATCTCACAGATCCACACTTGCAAAATTTAGGTGTGGAGTAGCTCCACTTAAAATAGAGACGGGAAGGTACCTAATAATGATAAACAAGAGGGCCATGAGGCCCTGAAGCGCTCACCTGAGATAACTCCAGGGGGTTCATTAATGGTCTATGCCTTATGGTTTCAGAGAAAAGTAATATTTCATATATTTCCAATAAAAAACTGATAAGCCCTGAGGCAGGGCCAAGTTTCGCCCATTGGTCAGGGTCGTAAGTTAAACATTCTTGGCAGAGGACCACAAGCCACAGCTACTTATTTATAGAGGACCATTAGATCATGTTAGCCATACCAAATATCAATGGTCTAGGCCTTACCGTTTCAGTAGATTTTTAAAGATTTTCCAATGAAAAATTGATAAGCCCTTGGGCGGGGCATTTTTGGCCCGGGGGTCATAATATCAACAATACTTGTAGAGGACCATTAGATCATGCTACATATACCAAATATCAAAGGTCTAGGCCTTACAGTTTCAGAAGATTTTTAAAGATTTTCCTATAAACAAGAGGGCCATTGGCCCTATATCGCTCACCTGAGTTACAGTAATACATGTATATTGACATGTTAATTTTTCAGTGGAAAACAATCTAGCAGATGAAATAAGCTTAGTGCACTGCTTTCACCCTTTCACTGCTGAATAAACTTGAACTGGATTCAGAACTAATACCAAGTGACTGGTTGACCAAGATCTAAACTGTTTACAACTTGTGCCATTTTTGCCTTAGCTCAAATGCCTAAAACTGGTCTTTGAGAAATTCAAATGACTTCAATAAAGCTATGCAATTAATGCAATTATACCTTGACCCAGGTATGTAGGCAAATAAAGTGCTAGGCAGTACATAATGCCAGTTTTTGTGTGAAATGACCAATAAGAATATCTTTAAAAATCGTTTAACCCTTTCCCTCATATAAAGCTGTTTTCATGCATTAGCAAACAGAGTAGACTCAGATCAGACGACTCCTACGGAAGCTGTCTGATCTGGGTCTTCTCTGTTTCTTTTGACACAATATAGATCGGATTCTACAGTTTTTGTCAAAGCAAAAACTTCTCTTCAGAGAAATAATGTGTTTTACACATTAAAAATAAGAGTAGACTAGATCAGAAGGCTGCTATAGAAGCTGTCTGATCAGGGTCTGCTCTGTTTACATTTGACAAGATATAGATTTGATTTTACAGTTTTTTTCAAAGCTAAAACTTCTATTTATGGCAATAACAATTTTTTAAGCATTAGCAAACAAGAGTAGTCCCAGATCAATTTTTGTCAAAGCAAATAGGTTAAGGGTTAATAGGTGTTTAGAAATAATTCTAGATCTAGGTGTGAATATCTCATGATAATTCAATTAAATGGGTCATTAGTATTTTTAACAATTGAAATTGAGAAGAGTTACGTCTACTGTTATAATTAAGTTATATTTACTCAGTTATTTCATTAATATCATACAAAATTCAGACATTTTAGGACTTTTTAATGTGTTGTCATCAAATTTTATATAAAAATGTTATATTTAAGATGCTTTTTTTGGGCAGCAGTAGTAATTTTAACACCTATCATTGTTAGGGGGGCAAATGCATTATCATGTTTTCTTAAGAATTACCATGACTTATATCAGTTGGGCCATTGCATAATCATGTTTTCACAGTTTTCTTAAACATTACCATGACTTACATCAGTTGGGTTTGGACCCAGATCAAAAGTCTAGATGGTGATCATTTTCCTTGATTGGCTGAATTGTTACTTTCCAATATCTCTCACATCTAATTTGAGAGACATTGGAAGACACCATGTAACATCTAGCTATCACTAACACTACACACTGGGGTTAATGGGTCAAAATGCCTTTAATGTTTCTTCTGCAACAAAAAGTTATTGTCATCTGCTTCAATTCTTAAATTAAACTTACTTTCTTTTTATTGCAAAAATATGGTTAAGATGACAAACAGTTTGGATCCTGACGAGACGCTGCAGTATGCGGCCTCTCATCTGGATCCAAACTGTTTGCATAGGTAATCACAGTTTCACCACTAGCATGCAAAGAGTTAAGAGTCATGCATTGACCTGGAGAGATTTTACTGCCCAGTGCTGTAACCTTTGAACTGAAGGATCTGGAGTTGTTTATTTAACCCTTAATTTCCCTCATATAAACTTGTTTTCATGCATCTGCAAACAGAGTAGACCCAGATAAGGTGGCTCCTGTAGGATCAGTGTCTGCTATTTGCTAATGGAATTTGACAGATCTGTTTCTATGCCTTCTAAAATAGCTACACTGATTCACCTTCAACATTTTATCATAAATAGATATAAATAGAATGACACTAGAACTCCAATGCAGTTATCTCCCTTTGTCCCTTATGGCTATGCTGATGGGACAAGGGAAATAACTGTGAGGAAATTACCTTTTAAGTGTTACAGATTCAGATGTTAAGTAGCATAAAACCCCAGGGTGAGACCATTTTTGGCCCAGGGGTCATTATTTGAACACACCTGATAGTGGTATATTAGGTGATGCTTCATACCAAATATCTTAGCTCTAGATTATGTGGTTTCAGACAAAAAGATTTTTAAAGGTTTCCCTATATAAGTCTATGCAAAAACTACAAGCCCAAGGGCAGGGCCATTTTTGGCCCGGGGGTCATCATTTTAACAAACTTGGTAAAGGACCATTAGATGATGCTATATACCAAATATCAAAGCTCTAGAAATTGTGGTTTCAGAGAAGAAGATTTTTAAAGATTTAAAAAAAAAACCTGTAAAAGTAGTGGGGCGGGGCCATTTTTTGCCCGGGGGTCATGATTTTAACAAAACTGATAGAGGACACCCTAAGGTACATTTCTGTGAAATTTGGTTGAAATCCTCCCAGTGGTTTAGGAGAAGAAGTCATTTGAAATAAAAGTGAACGGACAGACGGACGGACAGACGGACGACAGGCGGTCACAATAGCTCACCTTGAGCCTTTGGCTCAGGTGAGCTAAAAACTGATAAGCCCTTGGGCGGGGCCATTTTTGGCCCTGGGGTCATAATTTGAACAATATTTATAGAGGATCATAAGATCATGCTACATGCCAAATATCAAAGGTCTAGGCTTTACAGTTTGAGAACAAGATTTTTAAAGATTTTCCTATGAAAAACTGATAAGCACTTGGGCGGGGCCATTTGAGGCCCGGGGGTCATAATTTGAACCACTTTTATTGAGGACTATAAGATCATGCTACATACCAAATAACAAAGGTGTAGGCCTTACAGTTTGAGAACAGAATGTTTTTAAAGATTTTCCTATGAAAAACTCATTAGCCCTTGGGCGGGGCCATTTTTGGCCCGGGGGTCATAATTTGAACAATATTTGTAGAGGACCATAAGATCATGCTATACATGTATACCAAATATCAAAGGTCTAGGCCTTACAGTTTCAGAGAAGAAGATTTTTAAAGATTTTCCTATGAAAAACTGACAAGCCCTTGGGCGGGGCCATTTTTGGCCCGGGGGTCATAATTTGAACAATATTTGTAGAGGACCATAAGATCATGCTACATACCAAATATCAAAGGTCTAGGCCTTACAGTTTCAGAGAAGAAGATTTTTAAATATTTTCCTATGAAAAACTGATAAGCCCTTGGGCGGGACCATTTTTGGCCCGGGGGCCATAATTTGAACAATCTTTGTAGAGGACCATAAGATCATGCTACATACCAAATATCAAAGGTCTAGGCTTTATAGTTTCAGAGAAGAAGATTTTTAAAGATTTTCCTATGAAAATTCCATATTACCATATACGGAAAAAATGACCACGCCCTCTGGCGGCCATATTTTTTGCCGGATCAAATTTTTTTTAACAACTTTTGAAGTCTATCAACTGAGAAACATTTTGGTGAAAACTATATTCAAATCGGACAAGTCATTCTGGAGAAGAAGATTTTTCTAGATATTGTGTACGGTTGCCATGGCAACAAGACCGATGGCCCCACCCACTATCTTTTAACAACTTTTGAAGCACCCACCAACAGTATGTATCTGACTAAGTTTGGTTACAATTGGGCAGTCGGTTTCAAAGAAGAAGTCGTTTGAAATTGTTGACGGACAGACGGACAGACGGACAGACGGACGCCGGACGCCGGACACAGGGGTGCTCTGGTGAGCTAAAAAGTAATAAAAGTATCAATAAAACATTTCATTATTAAAAAGATATATATTGGAAGCTTTTTTTATTCATGGAGCCGGTTTGACCAGCCAAAATATAATACGGAGGCCGGTTTGACCAAATTGAGGTCCAGTTTGACTTTTTGGAGGCCGGTTTGACTTGAGGCAGGTTTGACTTGGGGCCGTATGACCTGTCAGCCATGAAACAAGCGCATTACAGTCAAACCGGCCCCTGGTCAAACCGGCCTCCAAAAAGTCAAACCGGCCTCACATGAATTATATTTTGGTCAAACCGGCTCCACATTTTAAATCGAATTTTTAACCATGTTAAATATTAATTATTTCTAGAAACCCAATGTAGATCTAGTTGCTTGTCGCATATATTTTGGTCATTTGGACATTCGGCTATGTATTAGGTATAGTTTATACTCGGCTGGCATTTAGATTAAGTGACATTGGCGCTTAGTTAATGCCAATTAATGGCACGCATGTGTCATTCGGTAGGTGTGATAATCCAATCAATGAGACACGCGTTCATTGTGTCAGTTGAATGAACCAGAGACATATACATACAATTACATGTATGTATATGTCTCTGAATGAACGTGAGGTATTGTTTATCTTGGTATTTAGACATATTTGCACACAAAAATAACGTAACGTTCAAAAGTACATATAAATCTATTTCAAATGTTGTAAAATGATGATATCGAGTGGAAATTTCTTTTTCTTTCAGAACCTGAAAATAAACGTATGTGTATTCATTTTAAGTTCTTTTCAAACTTTACTCTATGATTTGGTATTAATTAGTATCATTACTTAGGCAGAAAATATAGATTCAGATCTAATTAGTATACTGTAAGCAAACAGAGCAAAACCTTATCAGAAATCTCCTATAGAAACCATGTGATCTGGGTCTACTCTGTTTGCAAAGGCGTAGAAATGCGTATTTATGGAGTAAAGGGCTGACTATAATATATTATCATCAATGCAAACAAAGAAATCCAGACCAGATGGCTCTGAGTCTTACAGGGTATGCTCTGTTTGCTATGGAATATTATAGGTCTTGCTTACATAGATAATCATGGATTGAAGGGTTTAAAAAATATGTTTAATGATCATGGAACATATACATAGAACTTCATACATACTCTAAAACACATATAATTAACATGTCTGTTGAATACATCTTAAAATACAAGAGGGCCATTGGCCCTATATCGCTCACCTGAGTTACAGTAATACATGTATATTGACATGTTAATTTTTCAGTGGACAACATTTCTAGCAGATGAAATAAGCTTAGTGTACTGCTTTCACCCTTTAACTGCTGAATAAACTTGAACTGAATTCAGAACTAATACCAAGTGACTGGTTGACCAAGACCTAAACTGTTTACAACTTGTGCCATTTTTGCCTTAGCTCAAAATGCCTAAAACTGGTCTTTGAGAAATTCAAATGACTTCAATAAAGCTATGCAATTATACCTTGACCCAGGTATATAGGCAAATAGAGTGCTAGGCAGTACATAATGCCAGTTTTTGTGTGAAATGACCAATAAGAATATCTTTAAAAATCGTTTAACCCTTTCCCTCATATAAAGCTGTTTTTATGCATTAGCAAACAGAGTAGACTCAGATCAGACGACTCCTACGGAAGCTGTCTGATCTGGGTCTTCTCTGTTTCTTTTGACACAATATAGATCGGATTCTACAGTTTTTGTCAAATCAAAAACTTCTCTTCAGAGAAATAATGTGTTTTACACATTAAAAATAAGAGTAGACTAGATCAGACGGCTGCTATAGAAGCTGTCTGATCAGGGTCTGCTCTTTTTACATTTGACAAGATATAGATTTGATTTTACAGTTTTTTTCAAAGCTAAAACTTCTATTTATGGCAATAACAATTTTTTTAAGCATTAGCAAACAAGAGTGGTCCCAGATCAATTTTTGTCAAAGCAAACAGGTTAAGGGTTAATAGGTGTTTAGAAATAATTCTAGCTCTAGGTGTGAATATCTGAAGATAATTCAATTAAACGGGTCATTAGTATTTTTAACAATTGAAATTGAGAAGAGTTACCTCTACTGTTATAATGAAGTTATATTTACTTAGTTATTTCATTAATATCATACAAGATTCAGACATTTTAGAACTTTTTAATGTGTTGTCATCAAATTTTATGAAAAAAGTAATATTTAAGATGCTTTTTGGGGCAGCAGACTTAATCCACAGTAGTAAGTTTAACACCTATCATTGTTAAGGGGGGGGGGGGGGGGGGGGGGGCAAATGCATTATCATGTTTTCTTAAGAATTACCATGACTTATATCAGTTGGGCCATTTCATAATCATGTTTTCACAGTTTTCTTAAACATTACCATGACTTACATCAGTTGGGTTTGGACCCAGATCAAAAGTCTAGATGGTGATCATTTTCCTTGATTGCCTGAATTGTTACTTTCCTATATCTCTCACATCTAATTTGAGAGACATTGGAAGACACCATTTAACATCACTCACACTACACACTGGGGTTAATGGGTCAAAATGCCTTTAATGTTTCGTCTGCAACAAAAAGTTATTGTCATCTGCTTCAATTCTTAAAATAAACTTACTTTCATTTTTTTGCAAAAATATGGTTAAGATGACAAACAGTTTGGATCCTGATGAGACGCCGCAGCATGCGGCCTCTCATCTGGATCCAAACTGTTTGCATAGGTAATCACAGTTTCACCACTAGCATGCAAAGAGTTAAGAGTCAGCATTGACCTGGAGAGATTTTACTGCCCAGTAGCTGTAACTTTGACCTGCTGCTGGTCTGCAGATCTGGAGTTGTTTATTTAACCCTTAATTTCTCTCATGTAAACTTGTTTTCATGCATCTGCAAACAGAGTAGACCCAGATAAGGTGGCTCCTATAGGATCAAGGTCTGTTATTTGCTAATGGAATTTGATAGATGTTTCTATGCCTTCTAAAACAGCTACACTGATTCACCTTCAACATTTTATTATAAATAGTTATAAATAGAATGATACTAGCACTCCAATGCAGTTATCTCCCTTTGTCCCTTATGGCTATGCTGATGGGACAAGGGAAATAACTGTGAGGAAATTACCTTTTAAGTGTTACAGATTCTGATGTTAAGTAGCATAAAACCCCAGAGTGAGACCATTTATGGCCCAGGGGTCATTATTTGAACACACCTGGTAGTGGTATATTAGGTGATGCTTCATACCAAATATCTTAGCTCTAGATTATGTGGTTTCAGACAAAAAGATTTTTAAAGGGTTCCCTATATAAGTCTATGTAAAAACTACAAGCCCCAGGGCAGGGCCATTTTTGGCCCGGGGTCATCATTTTAACAAACTTGGTAAAGGACCATTAGATGATGCTATATACCAAATATCAAAGCTCTAGAAATTGTGGTTTCAGAGAAGAAGATTTTTAAAGATTTAAAAAAAAAACCTGTAAAAGTAGTGGGGCGGGGCCATTTTTTGCCCGGGGGTCATGATTTTAACAAAACTGATAGAGGACATCCTAAGGTACATTTCTGTGAAATTTGGTTGAAATCCTCCCAGTGGTTTAGGAGAAGAAGTCATTTGAAATAAAAGTGAACGGACAGACGGACGGACAGACGGACGTACTAACAAATGGGTAGTTGTGTGACTTTTTCCTTTGATCTTTTCTTGTGTGACTAGTCCCACAAGAAAAACTATTTTTGGCTCTAACTTTGGAAAAGAATGATCTGGAAGCTAACCCTAACCCTAACCCTATGTCCCACAACTGGCCAGGTTAATGTCACAAGAAATGGCCAGGTTAATGTCACAAGAGATGGCCAGGTTAATGATTTTACTTGTGGGACTAGTTAGAAAAAGTCACACAACTACCCTTTGGTGAGTGCGGACAGACGGACAGACGGACAGACGGACAGACGGACGACGGACGACAGGCGGTCACAATAGCTCACCTTGAGCCTTTGGCTCAGGTGAGCTAAAAACACATAAATAATCTGTCCGTAGGGCACTTAGACTTGTCCGCGTTGTTCAGGTTGAACAACCACTGAACGGAATATCGCTCTTCAAAAATGCCGAAAATTAATGTAGCCCATTTATTGACGGAACCCAACACTGAAAACAGAGGGATTAACAGCTTAAACACATTTATGTGTTACCGCCACGTGCATCCCTTAGCAATTAGTGTTCATCTTTAACAATAACAAATGGGATTAACACATTTAACCCTTTCCCTCATATAAACGTGTTTTAACGCATTTGCAAACAGGGTAGATCCAGATTCTTTAGGAGCCGTCTGATCAGGGTCTGCTCTATTTTCTAATTGAATTTGAAAGATCTTTTCATTTAGTTTTTAAAATGGCCTTCCATATTTAATTATAACTATTATGACCTTGAATATTCGGTATGTATTGAAATAAGCATAGCAAAGAGTTAAGTACCTTACATTTACCGCCACATGCATAACATACCAATTAGTATTTGTAGCAAAAAATAATAATGTGTTCATTGTTCGGTTAGATTAAAGGCACACATACATTACTAATTAACGTGTACACGTGTCTTAGAAAAGTTTTAATTGTTCGGTTACATTATATGCAGAAATGGAATTTTTCCTCATCACAGGTTTCTCGAACAATATATTTCATGATAAAAATATCGATAAAACATTTCATTATTAAAAATATATATATTAGAAGCTTTTTTTTAAAAAAAATTGTGGGGCCGGTTTGACCAGCCAACATATAATAAGGAGGCCGGTTTGACCAAAGTGAGGTCCGGTTTGACTTTTTGGAGGCCTGTTCGACTTGAGGCCTGTTTGACTTGGGGCCGGTTTGACCTGTTTCCAAACAAGCCTATGTTTGGATAAAAAATGTTCATGATTAAAATGATCTTCTTTGTCAATGAGACTGAACTTCTGTAAAACTTAGAAAGAAAGTGTGTAGTTAGGATAACTTATGGATATGCTGCAGACAACACTTTAGCAGATGACAAAATTACCCAGCATGCAAAGAGTTAAGCTGAAATTCACAACAGATACGCTCTATATTGATAGCTGGCAGCTTAATGCAGGGCATAGGTATGAAAAAAAGCTTTAAGAGTTTTCTGCATTTTAATAATTATCCACAGTTTTCTCAATCTTAAATGAGTGAGTGTTATTTGTCTAAACACAATTTCTGCTCTACTTTCAGAACTCACACTAGCTGGTCTCAGACTGTAGTTTCTGATGTAAAGAAGTCTATACACACAGGGCAGGGCCAATTTTAACCCCAGAACTATGATACTTATAAAACTTTTGTAGAAGTCCTAAAGTTGAAGCTATGTGTCAAATATGAAAGCTGAACACCTTTTAGTTTTAGAGGAGATGATGTTCAAAGTTTTCACTATACGTTTCTATTGAAATCCGAAAACCCCTGGGGCAAGGCCAATTTTGACCCCAGGGGTATAATGTATATAACTTGTGTAGAGGACCTACAAATGATGCTATGTGCCAAAGATGAAAGCTGAGACCCTGTAGATTCCGAGGAGAAGAATTTTAAAGGTTCATATTGTTGACGACAGACGACGCATGCCGACGGACGACTGACACCAGGCGATCACAAAAGCTCACCCTGAGTGAGCTAAAGAGCAATACGTGTATCAACCATGTCAAAAACATGTTTTTTCCAATCCGAAAAGGGCATTTACATTAACATGTTCTCATCGACACCATTTGATGCAGAATTATTGAATAGCTTCAACAATATGCGTACCACAAGTTTCATAATCAATAAGGGAAGGTAATCTATATTTAGGTCCTTTAGTAAGGAGGGTCCTGAGACGTTTATCTTTAATCATATTAAAATTACCAGTAATGTATCAATTTATAAACTATATCTGAAGATAATTAATACTGATCCTGTTTCTATTTTATCTACATTGTTTTTCTTACCACATGATACTCACACATATGCATCATACTGTCGAACTGTATTACTTCTAGTTATATGATCACCAGTTACTGTAAACGATTCTTAATTTTTCACAACCATAACAATATCGCCACTCTAAATTATTGAAATCAGAAACTAATACAAACATTCTGAAAATTGGTGATCCTCCGAAAGCACAAGTAGAAATGCGAATAGAGAAAATTGCATACTTGGGTTTATTGTGCCTGTTCATGATTAGTAATTAAAACTGCAACACTACTCATGCCCCTAGTACCGGCCTAAGCAGTATTTAATTTTCAAAACTAATAACATCTAAAACTAATGACCGCGAAGGACCAGAAAATATAACAACACTGAGAATGAAGTATGGGGCGACTTTTACGGCCGCCATACATGCACTAAACAGCTACATGTACTGTTGTGAGGTACCTATATTCTAAAAATGGGTGAGCCTCCGGAAGCAAAAGTACAAATGCAAAAAGAGAAAATTGCAGACTCGATGTTATTTAGTCTGTTCACGAGTAGCAATTCAAAGTGCAACACTACTTTCGCCCCTAACAGTTTGTTTTTGAAACTATTATCAGTAACTCAGTAATTTTTTTCACTGAATGTTTCAAATTTAGGTAAACTTTTGTCATGTAAGTACACGAGGTTGGCTCAAATAAGTTGGCCCCTGCTGGATCTGCTCTGTTTTTTCATGTTACGAAATAATAGACACCCGATGCAAAAGTGAAAATGAAAGTTCGAAAATGCTGCTTATGGATATATAAATTATTAATGTCATTCATATGGACATTCACAAAGTAAAATAGATATTATGTCATGCAAATCGGATCTTTAAATGGCCAGTAATTCTAGGTCTAAAGTGGCAGCCTACCGTTACATGTCATGTAGGTAAACAACGAGCAGTGAGTCGTAAATGTACTTTACATTTTGGAACGTTCCGCGATTAAGGCTGTCGGCGTTGCTGCAGTCCATCTAACTAAGGGGGGAAATCCCTATTTTCTCATGCATGTTTTTGATATATAACACAGACAGAATGCTGATTCCCCCATGAAGTGGACTGCACTAATTGTTATTGTTCACTGTTCGTTGTTTACTTATATTGTTTCGCACTTCATTTTGACAAACAGTTGAACTTTGATATCTCAAACTTGAATAACTCGAACTTCGGAATTATACAAAATAAAAATTCGGTCCTTTCAACATTTATAATACATATTTGTTATAAAATGTATCATTAGAGATGTCTAGGAATACATGTGACAACTTAATACAGGACAAAAGTAATGCTGAAAGTTCCTACAGGAGTTTCAATATGGAAAAATAGTCAAACAAGGAGAGCCACACACGGAATGACACCGCACCAAACACCATCTAACAAGAAACGGTAAAGCCACAAGACAAAACATAACAGGACGCATATCAAGACGAAACACATTAAACATTAAGCATATTAAACAACAAAATTGACCGTAGGCTGAAAGCAGGAGTGCCGCCTTGGACATACTTTAGACATGCATTAAGCTGTGAACTTGCGAAAATTGTTCAGATTAGAAAGTGGATGACTTGAACTTCTGTTATCTCGAAGTTTAACTGTTGGATGGACTCTGGGAACTTTTTGTTTGACTTTCACCCTGCATTAAGCATCCACCTGCCTAAAAGCTCTTAATTCGGCTGTACTAAAAATTCTATTGAACTATTGAGTGTTTACTGTATGTATTTATAACCGACCTACCAGCTACTCTGACCCGACCCATTCATTCTACATTGTCGCAACAAAATTACGATTTTACTGTATATGTATTTATAACATAACTCGTGACTCCAGCGTGACGTACCGCTAACAAATATATTTCGATATTCACGGGCATATATTCACTAGTGAATAGCATTCGAACGACCTAACTGTATTCATACGCGCTATCAAAACAAATATACTGGTGGTAGGTGAATTATATATCTGTCATTGATTGAGACACAATAAATGAAAAGGGACTGTTGGTACTTGCGCCTTAAATTTGGTAAAATAATATAAATCATAATCGCTGTCCAGTACAATTCTACAAAATATAATTATGCAAAAACCGACCTACCAGCTACTCTGACCCAACCCATTCATTCTACATTGTCGCAGCAAAATTAAATTACAATTTTACTGTATATGTATTTATAACATAACTCGTGACACCAGCGTGACGTACCGCTAACAAATATATTTCGATATTCACGGGCATATATTCCACTAGTGAATAACATTCGAACGACATAACTGTATTCATACGCGCTGTCAAAACAAATAAACTGGCGGTAGGTGAATTATATACCTGTCATTGATTGAGTCACAATAAATTAAAAAGGACTGTTGGCACTTGCGCCTTAAATTTGGTAAAACAATACAAATCATAATCGCTGTCCAGTAAATATCTACAAAATATAATTATGCAAAAACCGACCTACCAGCTACTCTGAATCAACCCATTCATTCTACATTGTCACAACAAAATTACAATTTCCTTCACCGCATGTCCTCTTTTAAGAAATCATGTAGGAAGCAACCAATCAGGCTCTGATCAGTGCAGTCCTACAGGAGCTGTCTAAACTGAATCTATTCTATTTAAAATGTGTCTGTTTGTGATTATGTGTTTAAACACTAACATGTTTCTGGATACATCATAATCTACTCACAGAGACTGGGTGGCTGAATTTTAATATCTAGGTTGAACATTGTATCATTACCAATTCTGGTTATATAAATATTCTAAGATCTATTTCGATGCTTTAAAAATTAAAATGGACCAAACATCAATGCACAACACCGACTATTTCTTTAACCATATACTTATGAATATTCATATCATAAATAATGACGCCATGAATTATAATTACACATGGACACAGGACATCTTGCCATTTCAGAAACTGTGGACTCATATTTTTATTATATCAAAGGCACACGGAATAAACCCTGATCAGACGGTTCCTACAAGAGACGTTTGAACTGAGTATATTATGTTTGCAAAGGCGTAGAAATGCGTATTTATGGAGAACTTAGTGAAAGTTAATACAACGAGCTTTCGCAAATATCTATCAACAATCGGAATGTAATATTCCATGAATAACTTATATTGTAATTAAGAACCAATTACTGTATAATGGATTACATAGTCACTCATAATTTTAAATAAGACATTACTGCGATATCGCAAAGCACATGGAACCATCGGCAACTTCTATATCAGCAGCTAACTCCGTTACGACATTCATGCACTTTTACCATATCCACACCCCCGCACCTTCTCATTACTTTGAATAGATTTTCCCACGTTGCATGCTCTTTCTCGCGAACCCGCCATCTGTTCAACATCTGAAAGTTGCGTTCTTTCATGTTGTCACTCTCTTTCTTTATTTCTGTGATTATTTCCTCTGGAATGTGAAGTCCATGTGCTAAATGCTCCCAGTCCTTGCCAATATATGTGGCCAGATTGTTTATTGCATCTTCTGTAACTATCTCAGGACTTTGTTGGTACCATTGCTTTTGTACCAATTCTAAGTCATGTGAGTGTAATTCACCTGAGTATTGGCAGCTGATCATTGTATTTGTCCTAAGGTCATTGAGATCTACATAGTGATTTCCTCGGTTACATTTTTCAGCAAGTTTATAACTATCCGAGACACAACTGTCTTTTTCTATCACCGATTCTACATGTGTTCTAAATTTTATGGCCTGTTCAGTCTCGAAGATAAATTTCTCGGACATGTTCTTGACAGTAATTTCAATATTTGAATCTACCAGTTCTACTACTCCAACGTGGTCGTTGAATATCTTAAACATTCCAATATCTGCATACATCATTCTCTGTTCCTTAACTTCAAATACTGGCCATTTACTGAGCAACTTTGCCATCATTCGACAAAATACCGTTGGGGAAACGACATTGCCATTGAACATGTAAGCCAAGGTAACGGTCTTCACGCCTGTACGTAGAACTTTATTGACTATTTCTAGACTCCGTCCACCGTGCTGTAATAGACTGGGAACAATAAAACTCTCTTCTCTCTTATACAGTATATCGCTAGAATTGGTGCCATGACATGTGTCCTTTACCAGAATATAAAGCTTATTCAGACAGCCAAGCAGCATTTCCTTGTTGTCTAGAAATGCCGACCTGTCATCATTCCAAACACTGTCAATCAGGCAGTTTTGAAGCACTGCTTCCTTTCGTAGTTTTTCCAAAGCCGGTCTAAGTTTGGGAACCCTTCGACAACGCTTCTCGGCAGTGACTATTCGAATGAAAGCATCTATAAGCCACTGCAGATCTAAGATAACAAAATTTGACAGACCTTCTGCATCAAAGTAAATGAGATTTCCCAATGTATGATGGATTTTTAGAAATGCTTTGATTTCGCTCTCATTATTTACAGGAACTTCACTTTCGTTGTCGATCTCAAGTACCTCATCTAATGTTACAAACTTTTGCGACCCATTTCTCAATGCTATCTCTAATGGTACCCATTTTGCAGGCATAGGAATCGGTTCGTATTCCTTCCCAATAGTTTGAATACGTTGTTTGAGACTCAACATCTCCTGTCTACATGGATTAGTGGTGTCTATAACAAATTCTTCAGAATCTATGTGAAACAGAGAGTCTTCGCCGTCAAATAATTGCCTGATCTGCTCAAAATACTGCTCCGCATAATCATCTTTTTCCTTATCACTGCCCATGAGTTTGTCTCTGTGTGTCCCGACCAAAATCACCTTTGGATATTCTTTAATACTGCCGGTAAAATCATGCAAAGAATTGATCCAGAATTTACAGAATGACATGACATCTCTAGGCCGAAAGACAGTATTTTGCTCCTTGGTGTTTTCATCCTGAATCAAATCAGTCAGCTGTTTTGTTAAGTCAAACACAAATAAATATACAGCTCTCTGGCTGTGGAACAACTGGTGTATGAAGTAGTATTCGCACTGACCTCCGAAATCCCAGATATTCACCGTGGTTTTATTTATGTGCCTGTCAGAAGAATGCATAACCTCTTGAAAGTTAATCATACTACCCAGAGAAAACTCGGAGTATCTCTTACTTCTGAGTGGGTTCAACTCTTGAAAACTGCATGGGTCAGTGCAGTATGAATTTTCCATTACTTTATTGTCGGGTGTTGTTGCTACAGTGTTATCATCGGCATCATTCTCATCTAAAACTGCATAAGTAGAACTGCCTGTTTCTCCTTTGTAATCAACATCTCTTAGCGCATCACTTGATGTGTTTTGTGGCCTTGGTAGAGCGTTGAACACACGCTCGGATACCTCCATAGGTCCAACACGGGCTTTAGTGATGTTTAAATCTTCGGCAAATTCCACCTTATACAAATCGATGCCATCTGTGCTCTCCAGTCCTTCAAGTGTATGCTCTTGAATATTCCGGGCAAGGGATGTTTTCCCTACATTTGGCGGTCCAACTATCGATATCCGCAAATTGTTACATGTTTCTATACCATTTTTCAAAGCCTGTATGTACAAGTCAATCGTTGTAGGATCTAGGCCATTATCTGAAAACATATTTAAGAACAGAATTGCAAATATACATTAACAAGAGGGCCAGAATGGCCCTGAATCGCTCACCAGATGCTCAGAGGAGAAGATTTTCAAAGTGTTCACTATATGTTTCTATAGTACACTAGCCGGCCAATGGGGGGCCAATTTTGACCCCAGGGGCATAATTTATATATGTTTTGTTGACTACTTGAACATGATGCTATGAGCAAACTATGAAAGCTGAGAACCTTTCAGTTTCAGGGGAGAAGATTTTCAAAGTTTTCTCTATATGTTTCTACTGAAAACTACCCACCCCTGGGGCGGGGCCAATTTTGACCCCAGGGTCATAATTCATATAACTTTGTAGAGGACCTATACATGATGCTATGCGCCAAACATGAAAGCTGAAAACTTTCCGGGTTCAAAGCAGAAGATTTTCAAAGTTTTCACTATTTGTTTCCATTGAAAACTGCCCACCCCTAGGGCCGGTCAATTTTAACCCCAGGGCTATAATTTTTATAACTTTTGGTGAGGACCTAAACATGATGATATGTGCCAAAAATGAAAGCTGAGAACCTTCCAGTTTCAGGAGAAGATTTTCAAACTTTTCCCTATATGTTTCTATTGAAAACTGCCCACCCATGGGGCGGGGTCAATTTTGACCCTAGGAGTATAATTTATATAACATTTGTAGAGGACCTGAACATAATGCTCTGTGCCAAATGTGAAAGCTGAGAGCCTTCCAGCTTCAAAGGAGATTTTCAAAGAATTCACTATTTGTTTCTATTGAAAACTGCCCACCCCTGGGGCGGGGCCAATTTTGACCCTGGGGCCATACTTTATATAACTTTTGTAGAGGACCTGAACATGATGCTATGTGCCAAATATGAAAGCTAATAACCGAGGAGAAGAGGAGAAGATTTTCAAAGTTTTACTATATGTTTCTATTGAAAACTTTCCACCCCTGGGGCGGGGCCAATTTTGACCCCAGGGGAATAATTTAAATAATTTTTGTAGAAGACCTGAACATGATGCTATGTGCCAAAGATGAACGCTGAGAAACTTCTAATTTCGAAGGAGAAAATTTTCAAAGATTTACTATATGTTTCTATTGAAAACGTCCCAGCCCTGGGTCGGGGCCAATTGTGACCCTAGGGCCATAATTTATATAACTTTTGTAGAGGACTTGAACATGATGCTCTGTGCCAAATATGAAAGCTGAGTGCCTTCCAGTTTCAGAGGAGAAGATTTTCAAAGATTTCACTATTTGTTTCTATTGAAAACTGCCCGTCCCTGGGACGGAGCCAATTTTATCCCCAGGGCCATAATGTATATAACTTTTGCAGAGGACCTGAACATGATGCTATGTGCCAAATATGAAAGCTGAGAACCTTCCAGTTTCAGAGGAAAAGAATTTCCAAGATTTCACTATTTGTTTCTATTGAAAACTGCCCACCCCTGGGACGGGGCGAATTTTGACCCCATGGAAATAATTTATATAACTTTTGTAGAAGACATATAGGTGATGCTGTGTACCAAAGATGAAAGCTGAGAACCCTGTATATTCAGAGGAGAAGATTTTTAAAGGTTCAAATTGTTGACGCGGGACGACGGATATCAGGCGATCACAAAAGCTCACCCTGAGCACTTTGTGCTCTGGTGAACTAAAAAGACAGGAGGGCCAAAATGGCCCTGAAGCGCTCACCAGACAACCAGGGAGAAGATTTTCAAAATGTTCACAATATGTTTCTATCGAAAAGTGCCCACCCATGTGGCAGGGCCAATTTTGACCCTAGGGCCATAATTTATAAAACTTTTGAAGAGGACCTGAACATGATGCTCTGTGCCAAATATGAAAGCTGAGAGCCTTCCAGTTTCAGAGAAGAAGATTTTCACAGATTTCCCTATTTGTTTCTATTGAAAACTGTCCACACCTGGGGCGGGGCCAATTTTGACCCCCAGGCCATTACTTATATAACTTTAGTAGACAACCTAAACATGATGCTATGTGCCAAATATGAAAGCTGAAAGCCTTCCAGTTTCAGAGGAGAAGATTATCAAAGATTTCACCACTATTTGTTTCTATTGCAAACTGCCCAGCCCTGGGGCGGGGCCAATTTTGACCCCGGGGCCACACTTTATATCACTTTTGTAGAGGACCTGAACATGATGCTATGTGCCAATATGAATGCTGAGAACCTTCCAGTTTCAGAGGAAAATATTTTCGAAGATTTCACTATTTGTTTGTATTGAAAACTGTCCATCCCTGGGGCGGGGCCAATTTTGAACTAGAGACCATAATTTATACAAATTTTGTAGAGGACCTGAACATGATGCTATGTGCCAAAATATTAAAGCTGAGAGCCTTCCAGTTTCAGAGAAGAAGATTTTCAAAGATTTCACTTTTTGTTTCTATTGAAAAGTGCCCACCCCTGGGGCGGGGCCAATTTTGACCATAGGGCCATAATTTATATAACTTTTGTAGAGGACCTGAACATGATGCTATGTGCCAAATATGAAAGCTGAGAGCCTTCAAGTGTCAGAGTAGAAGATTTTCCAAGATTTCACTACAGTAAAACCCCGCTAATGCGACCACTCAATAAACAGCCACTGGCGTCGTTTAAAGCAGGTGGTTGCTTAATGCAGCACGAAAGTTTTGTACTGCATTAAGAAACCACCTGCCTCTGCCACCCAGAATTATGCCCCTTTTTGGTGATCGCATTAGCGGGTTTTACTATATTTGTTTCTATTGTAAACTGCCTACCTCTCGGGCGGTGTTAATTTTGACCCCGGGGCCATAATTTATATAATTTTTGAAGAGGACCTGAACATGATATGTGCCAAATCTGAAAGCTTAGAGCCTTCAAGTTTCAGAGAAGAAGATTTACAAGGATTTCGCTATTTGTTTCCATTGAAAACTGCCCACCCCTGGGGCGGGGCCAATTTTGACCCGGGGCCATAAATAATATAAATTATGTAGAGGACCGTAATATGATGCTCTGTGCCAAATATGAAAGCTGAGAACCTTCCAGTTTTAGAGTAGAAGATTTTCAAAGATTTCACTATTTGTTTCTATTGAAAAGTGCCCACCCCTAGGCCGAGGCCAATTTTGACCCTGGGTCATAATTTATATAACTTTTGTAGAGGACTTGAACATGATGCTATGTGCAAAATATGAAAGCTGAGAGCCTTCCAGTTTCAGAGAAGAATATTTTCAAAGAGTTCACTATTTGTTTCTATTGAAAACTGCCCACCCCTGGGACGGGGCCGCTTTTGACCCTGGGGCCATAATTTATATAACTTTTGTAGAGGACCTGAACATGATGCTATGTGTTAAATATGAAAGCTGAGAACATTCCTGTTTCAGAGGAGAAGATTTTCAAAGTTTGCATTATATGATTCTATTGAAAACTGCCCACCCCTTGGGCGGGGCCAATTTTGACCCCAGGGTCATTATTTATATAACTTATGTAGAGCACCTAAACATCATGCTGTGTGCCAATTATGAAAACTGAGAACCTTCTGGTTTCAGAGGAGAAGATTTTCAAAGTTTTACTATATGCTTCTATTGAAAACAAGGCACCCCTTGGGCGGGGTCAATTTTGACCCCAGGGGCATAATTTATATAACTTTTGTAGAGGACCTGAATATGATGCTATGTGCCAAAGATGAAAGTTGAGATCCCTGTAGATTCAGAGGAGAAGATTTTTAAGGTTAGAATTGTTGACGACGGACGACGTACGACGCATGCCGACGGAAGACGGAAAACGGGCGATCACAAAAGCTCACCTTGGGCACTTTGTGCTCTGGTGAGCTAATAAACTGACACCACTGGTATAATTTTACATATTTATTCCTAACCGGTTTCGTTTATACTCATCAGTGGAATAATAATAAATACATAGCATTGACGTTACTTGGTAACACCGCAGTAGCAACGTCATGACGTCATAAAGACGGCGTCAAATGACGTTATCAATTCTGAACGGTGGTGATCCCCTGAAAGCAAAATTGCAACACAAGAAGAGAAAATGGCAGACTCGGTTTTATTGAGTCTGTTCATGAGCAGTAATTGAATGTGCAACACTGCTCACACCCCCTAGCACCGGCTTAAGCGGTATTCAATTTTCAGAACAAGAAGTACTGAAATTCATGATCTCGAAGGATCAGAAGGTATAACAACACTTAGAATGAAGTACGGGGCGACGTTTTACGACCGCCACACAAGCACTTAACACCTGCTGTTGTGAATATTATAAATTCTGTTTAGTTTTGGGTTCAATACCCTTATGAAATGTTTTTTTCCATCCGTAACCTAGCTGAATCTTGTAAAAATGGAAATAATGGAAAATGTAGGATAGATATTGCAACACTGGTTAGGATGATAACTTAAAGGTAGTCGTCTTGTTGATGGATCTCTGATTGGCCATGCACTATCCTTCCGTTTCGTAATTTGTCTCCTGTTTGACCAATATAAAATTCTCTGCATTAATTACAAATAAGAACTTACAGTACATTTCTAACAGTGCAGTTCATATTTCCTTTTACATGGGATATTGTGTTATTTATTATAAGGAAGAACCTTCCACTATTCAGATACAAAGTCCACATCGGGGTTCTTTGCATTTGTTGACCCTACTGGTTTCAAAGATACGCATTGCACAAAGTTATCTTATCAGGGGCTATAATTTTAAATAATCATATCAGGGGCAATAACTTAACATTAATCAGGGGAGACAATTCAAAACCCACAGGTGCACAACTCATGCTGGTGAACATTCCTGCAAAGTTTGGGGACTCTAGCCCTACTCTAGCCTGAATTAAAGTGTTTGTATCAGTATCAGGGGCAATAATTCAACAATTATCGGGGGAAAATTAACAAAAAAACAGTAAAACAACAACTCATGTTTGTAAACATGTCTACTCTATCCCTACTGGTTTCAGAGATACGTGCAGCACAAAATTTCTCTAATTTTAAGTTATATCAGGGGCAATAACTCAACAATTATTAAGGATACAATACAAAATCCAGGCCCACAGCAACTCATGCTGGTGAACATTCCTGTGTAGCTTGGTGACTCTAGTCTTAGCGGTTTCAGGGATATGCGCGACACAATGTAGTTAATAAAAGGCATGAAGAGCCATAATTGGTTTCGAGTTTGATATGGATGTTAAGTGTAAGGGAAGAGTTAATCAACATTTTTGACGTCTTGGAATTGTTTAATGTAATACTAAAAATATGACAGACAGTAGCAACAGTCAAACCATACACAAAGTGGTTATTAATGACACCCAGACAGTCCTTGACCTCAACAAGTCAGAAATGCAATGCTGAGTGACAGTGTCCATCTTGCAATTCATATCAAAGCAATATATCAAATGTTGTTGTGTATTTCAAAGCACAATCCTCATTATTAATTAGAGATCCTATAATTTTAACTACTGTTTAGACAATGTAGCATGACATTTTAGTTAAATGTAGTTCGGTTTTCTATACAGGTATGCAAACAGACACACAATAATCCCAAATCTTGGTTGATTCATAATGAAAACAAGAGGGCCAGAATGGCACTGAAGCGCTCTCCAGACAATCAGAGGAGAAGATTTTCAAAGTTTTCACTATATGTTTCTCTAGAAAACTAACATACCCTGGGGCTGGCCAATTTTGATCTCAGGGAAATAATTTGGAAACATTTGTAGGGGACCTGAACATGATGCTATGAGCCAAATATGAAAGCTGAGATAAACCTTCTAGTTTCAGACGAGAGGATTTTCAAAGATTTCTCAATATCTATTGAAAACTGCCCACCCCTGTGGCGGGGCAAATTTTGACCCTAGGACCATACTTTATATCAATTACACATGATGCTCGGTGCCAAATACGAAAGCTGAGAACCTTCCAATTTCAGAGAAGATGTTCACCATTTGTTTCTATTGAAAAAATGCCCATCCCTGGGGCGGGGCCAATTTTGACCCCCAGGGATATAATTTATAGAACATTTGTAGAGGACCTGAACATGATGCTATGTGCCAATTATGAAAGCTGAGAACCTTCCAGTTTCAGAGAAGATGATTTTCAAAGTTTTACTATATGTTTCTATTGAAAACAAGGCACCCCTGGGGCGGGGCCAATTTTGACCCCAGTGGCATAATTTATATAACTTTTGTAGACCTAAAGATGATGCTATGTGCCAAAGATGAAAGCTGAGAACCCTGTAGATTCAGGAGAAGATTTTAAAGGTTCAAATTGTTGACGACTGACGACACACGACGCAAACCGGACGACGCACTCCGACGGACGACGGACACCAGGCAATCACAAAAGCTCACCCTGAGCACTTTGTGCTCTGGTGAGCTAAATATTAATGATATCAAATGAACATTAAATTCCTAATAATCCACATGACGTTATATTCTATCACAACTCCACCATGATTCCACTGATCATAAAATTGTATGAATCCCAGTTTTTATATTCAAATTTATTCTTGAAAATTGGACTGACAGCATTTTGTTATTAACACTCTTACAGATAAATCATTTTCAAATGAATTATATCATTATTCTATCCTTACTGGGTCTATTCAAAATAGCCAGACGGAGACTAACCCCTGTAAATATACATGATCGGATTAGACACTGTGTTACAACCTTTTTAAATATAACTTCATTTGCATCAGATCATGATTTTGATGGCCAAGAATGACATCATCTCTGGCTATTTCATATCAAATTTGTAGTCACATGTTCTTTGCTGTGACATCTCCCAGGGTTTTTTTCTTTTATTTTTGGGAAAGGGCCTGACCTAAAATTACCAGAGGGGAAAATAAGCGTGAAATGATTGATTTAAGGGTAAGAGATCAGAAAATATTGATCAACATAACATTTAACATGTTCATATTTTCTCTATCAAGTGACAGTACAATTCAATTAAAAGCATTTCAAGCAGTTCTGATAGTTTAATGTGTGGTTTGTCTTCAACTGCATAATTAAATCCATTGTAGAGAGTAATACGCATACTAGCCTGTTAACACTACAAGATAATTTGGCATTTCTATCGTGTTTCATCAGTAAAAATACGCTAATAGAAAAGAATTTATTGCGGTACTGCGGGGATGAAAGCGAAAGTACAGACACTGTGATTGATAACTGTTAAACAAATTACTCGGATCTCTAGGTAAAACTGAATGCGGTTCGCGGTTTATCCCGTACACGGTGTCGATATAAAACTTGCCCTCTATCGCCGGAGTGGTAATTGATCAATAAAAAACACAACAGGTTTTCTAGTTGGGAAGTCTTCGCTATCGGCGGAGAAGAAATGTATAATTTATAGACAAGCTATTGCTGTTGTAGAAACGCCAATGTGTTGCGAAAACAATGTTTGACTAAGCACCAGGAATGAGGTTCATTTAAAGATTTGATTACATTTTGGTTGTGTTCAACGATTTATAAATCCAGACCTGATCACACAAAACTTGCATGAATTCCGAAATCTTTTGAACAAATCCCTTTTATTTTCAATAAAATGCACTCTACATGAAGGTTTACGTTTGATATACAGCCAAGTATTCTCAATTATGTTCAAATCCCGGTGATTGTCCAAGAAAATGTTATTTGGACCGAAAATGTTATTTCTGGCCTGGTAAACACTTATATCCTACCAGTATGTTGTCGTCCTGAAATAACTGATTTCACGGGGACGTGTCTTGTTATTACTGGCAGAGTGGCCATGCCACTTTGACACCAAGTCTGGTATGTAGCCCTCGTTTTGTTTTCTCGAAATCAACACAGGTTATCACTGCCGATCACCAATTTACTTCCATCCGAAAAATAAATAGTTTTTAATATCCCACCTCCGAGCAGTTCACCTCATCCTTTTCTCTCTACACCATGCGAGCCGCCTGGCTCTGCTGGCTCGTGTTATTAATACAATTACTTGCTTTTTACCATAAGTTTCACTCTTAACACTTAAATTTCAAAAAACGCGTTCCACAAAACTTCAAAACAATATTTTCTCCCAATAATTCTACGTCAACATGGTTTCAAGGAATTTGTATATAAATAAAACTTCATGCGTAGTAAAAAGAAGTAGTTCCATAGTGTATCGGCTACTGGTTACCGACTTCATGTAAATCATGGAGCAAGGACAGAATACCAGCTCTTTACATTCATTGAGAAATGAATGTCGAATTTCAACCAATCCGATTCGGCGATTTTGTGTAAACGTCACTGTATTGGAATTATATCCGCGTATACATATGATTTATGCTTTTGTGGCTGATTTTCAGGCTTGCACAACTCATATCCGCGGATATGAACTTCATATCCGGTCAAATCCAGTGTTTGGTCATACCGATATTCTTTCGCGTTTTTGGAGTAATAATTCAAGCTTTTAAAAGGTTGATCTTGTGTAGAATAGAAGTTATCTGACAAAGCGAAGTGTTATTAAATGCATGAAAAGTAAATAAATTCATGAACATTTTACAACAAAACTAGTTTAGAATTGAAGAAAACTATTGTTTTCTTGCTCATGTTCACAAGAAAAAGTGAACTCTTTGCCGTAAAAGGAAAAATGTCCGACCGCTATATTGCATTCCAAAGCAATAGAAAAACCAGGTGCACAACAACTCATCCTGGTCAACATTCCTGTGAAATTTGGTGACTCTAGCCTCAGTTGTTTCAGACATATGCAACATATGCACGACACTAAGTAAATTTTGTCTAAATTCAAGTCATCAGAGACAGTAACTGTAAAGTTAACAGGGGGAGACAATTCAAAAATGAGGGCCATGATGGTCCTGGTACTATCGCTCACCAGACAATCAGAGAAGAAGATTTTCAAAGTTTTCACCATGTTTCTATAGAAAACTTACCACCCCTGGGGCAGGGCTTCATTTGAACCCATGGGCATAATTCATATGTTTTTGTAGAAGACATCAAGATGATGTTATGTGCCAAATATGAAAGCTGAGAAACTTCCATTTAATTAACCCTTTACCTTATACGCGTGAGAAATCGCGAGTTTGCTTATCACCTGATAGAAGCGAGATAACGCGACTTTGCTTATTCCCTGATAGAAGCGGGTATGCGCGGATCTATCCATTACCGTGTATAAGCGGGTTTCAGCGAGTCCAATATTTACCTGCTAATATCTCAATTTTCTAGTTAAATTTCTTTATCTGGAATTCTACATATTTAAAGTGTGTTAATATATCTTCTGAAATCCCAAATCTAATAATAGTGTTACTACAGAAAATATTGCAAAAAACGAGGCTGAAGTCGAGTGGTATATTCTTTTTATATGTTCGGTGATCATCGTAAGACATGGGTATAATACTATTCGTCATTATTCGGAAAGTACGAACTGTGCCGATAAATGTTCATAAATGTCGCCAAGGTCAAATTCTAAATATAAATATGTTAAATATAATTGACCAATGACTATTCGGAACTCCATAAATCACGCGCGACTTGCCTTGGGGCTAAAATAACACATGGGGAACCCGTTGTCAACCTCATAACACACCGGTGGAAATTTGGCAATAAAACGTTAGTAAGTATAATCCGATTAGAGGGTAGATAGCAATATCAATCAAATAACTTAGCTAATCAACCAATTTAACCATTCAAACGAATCATGTCTGGGAATTCATTCATAAATGTCAAACAGTTAGGATCTCGTGTGGACGCCGATATTTGTTATCGAGATCCAAACTGTCTGAAATGATATAAAACGAATAATTCGTTCATAAGCGCCATTCAGTTTAGATCTGGATGAAATGACAAGCTACATCACATCAAAATTGATTTAATAAATATACCATAATGCAAACAAACTGATTTTGTGTAGACCCAGATCAGGAACTATTCTAATCTCGATTAATGCATAATAAATGCAAATGAGACAGATATCAGGAAAAGTGGGTTGGGAGATTGTAAACAGTGTAGTCCCAGATCAGCAGCCGCTTTTCCCATGCGGCATCTGATCAGGATCTACAGTTTGCTGGGCCACATGAATAAATAATGCATATATTCTGGTGATTTTCAAACAGTGTGATGCAGATGCTGCGTGTGAGATGCAGCTGATCTGAGTCTACACTGTTTGAAATGCAACGCATTCTCCATTTTCCTTGTGCCCGACTCAAATGCATTATAAAAACGGAAAATGTTTCAAAGAACAATAAATAGTATAATGTATATGTGTCGGAATTTCATGATTTTATTTAGTTCAGTGAACATGAAGATGAAATATGTATTCCGATTATTTTTTTTCAGGTGGGGGCATTTGTTTTGGAGCCAGGCCCTAACCTGGACGGGTTCAATACTTTAGATCCAGATCAGGCACCGGAAAACTCAACATCTAATCTGGATTTATAATTGGATTCAGATCAGACACACAGTTACCCAGAATCTAATTTAGATAAATTTTGGACCCAGGTCCGGTGCCGAGTTACACAGAATCTGATCTAAATCAATGTTTGGATCTAGATCCAGACCAGACATCATACTCAACTTCTGATCTGGATCTAACCTTAATGGCTGAAATGAGTCTCTCAGTGTCTGATATCGATCCAAGCGTGGATCCCGAACCGGCGCTGAGTTACTCGCTGTACGATCTGGGTCCGCGCTGAATGAATATAGGAATTATTTCCTCAGCTCTGATCTGGATCAAGCCTGTTTGGAAATTATATTTTATTTTGAATAGCAGGCGATAGGTTACTGTTCCGAACATATTTAGCTGAGATTTTAAGGTCAATTATAATAAAGTTCTGAAAATATATTCACTTGCCTCGTTTTATCCCCGTGTATTGTGCTTATACATACTTCAAATTGCATGAAATATACACCATCAAAAAGAGAATTTGATTCCCTAAAAACTTTTTATTTACACTATAATGATAATGGTAAACATAAATGCATTTATATGGGATTGAAAAGGACAGGTGTCAGATTCAAACTAATTTTCCAATATTTCCAATAAACTGTATTGGTGAGTGTGTGTTACGCTTACCACATGGATATTGGTTATTGATTATCGGATAAGGCTTGCCTTTATCGGTGTAAGATAAGGGTTTGGAGGTTTGGCTATTGGGTAAAGGGTTAAGAGGTGATTTCAAATTAGCACACAGTTTGGATTCTGATCTGGTGCATATGTGACCTTCATATGTAGTTTGTACAAGAGAGTTAATTGTAAGATTGATATGCAATAACCCTTTATTCCATAAATGCACCTTTCTATGCCCCTGTAGTAGTCAATTTATGAAACCATTGTGATAAATAGAGCATTTTCCCCATAGGAGCAAATGCTCTATTTATCACAGTGGTTTCAAATTTACACAATTCTGAAATTTTTCTTTTCTCTAATTAATACTCATTTTAGGTAGATTTATTCAAAGAGGTAGGATCTAAAAATAGCCTATGAGAAAACAATGTGAACAGACAGTAAGACTGAAGCAGACAACATAACAGTGAACAGGAACTTTAAACCGAGTCTGCAATTTTCTCTTTTGCATTTCTACTTTTGCTTTCGAAGGATCACCCATTTTCAGAATATTTGACCTCTGCAATTATTGCATAAGACTAACCCAGGCTATATGGAGTCCAAGATAGAGTGAAACTCTTAGACTGTAGAAGTATATTATAAAGTATAAACCACAGGGCAAGGCAGGGCCAAATTTAACCTCAGAACAATGAAATTTAAAAACAAGAGGGCCATTGGCTCTATATATCGCTCACCTGAGTTACGGTAATATATTGACATTTTTCAGTGGACATTTCTAGCAGATGAGAGAAGCTTAGTGCTGTTTTCACTGCTGAATAAACTTGAACTGGATTCTGATCGAATACCAAGTGACTGGTTGACCAAGATCTAAACTGTTTACAACTTGTGCCATTTTTGCCTTAGCTCAAAATGCCTAAAACCGGTCTTTGAGAAATTCAAATGACGTCAATAATGCTATGCAATTATACCTTGATCCAGATATATAGGCAAATAAAGTACTAGGCAGTACATAGTGCCAGTTTTTGTGTGAAATGACCAATAAAAATATCTTTAAAAATATTTTAACCCTTTCCCTCATATAAAGCTGTTTTTACGCATTAGCAAACAGAGTAGACCCAGATCAGACGACTCCTACAGAATATAGATCTGATTTTACAGTCTTTGTCAAAGCAAAAACTTCTCTTCACAGAAATAATGTGTTTTACGCATTAAAAATAAGAGTAGACTAGATCAGATGGCTGCTATAGAAGCTGTCTGATCAGGGTCTGCTCTGTTTGCATTTGACAAGTTATAGATTTGATTTTACAGTTTTTATCAAAGCTAAAACTTCTCTTTATTGAAATAACAATTTTTTATGCATTAGCAAACAGAGTAGTCCCAGATCAATTTTTGTCAAAGCAAACAGGTAAAGGGTTAAATAATTCTAGCTCTAGGTGTGAATATCTGATGATAAGTCAATTAAACAGGTCATTAGTTTTTTTAACAATTTAAATTGAGAAGAGTTAATAATCTTTTGAGTAACATTAATTATTGATTGACAATAATTTTGCTTAACTTAAGACATTATTTGTTTTAAAAGTCAAATTAAAATAAATAAATACAATTAGTAATTAGTAGCAAGGAGAAAAGGCTTTATTAAACACTTAAATTTCAACTAAATGCAATTAATGAAGACTCGCATAATAAAATTTATTAAAATAAATGATCATAATGAAACTATTTTTTTCCAATTTACATAAATTAACTGCAGAAACAAACATAACATTGTGCAAAGACCTATGTTAACGGTTTATTCCAATGTCTCCCACATTTTGGTTGATAAAATTCCAATAAGTCCCACAATCAAGCCAGACAGATGGAGCATGCATTAGCCTATTGTCAGTATCAATTGATTGCTATATAGTTTGCTTGAACTGGCCTACCTATAGAAAGAGAACAAATATATGCAATCAAAGTCATATTAAAACATTGTCTTTGATGCAATCGAAAAAATAAATTCCATTAAAATCCGTCTGATCTTGGTCTACTCTGGTAAACTTTGCAAATGCATGAAAACAGGTTTATTGACTGTTTCCAGCAGTTTATATCCTAAAGTCCGTCTGCTCTTGATGAGATGTTGAGTTATGTTATGAAGGAAAGAAACATATCTATTAAATTCCGTTAACTTACATTTGATCTTGGTCTACTCTGTTTGCAAATGCATGAAAACACATTTATATGAAGGAAAGGGTTAAATTATGTTTCCAGCAGTTTAGATCACGATGAGATGCTGAGTGAAAGGTTTCAATACATATATACACGAAATCCTGAACAGTTTGATGTTTTTCACATTGCTAAGTATTAACACGAATATATTGTTGGTATTATCTAATTTTAGAAATACCTAATATTTTCCTAAATATTTAACTCTTTTCACATAATGTGGCGTCTCATGATTCTCATCATGTCATCTTGATTACCTATGCAAACAGTTTGGATCCATGTGATAATGCAGCGTCTCATCAGGATCCAAACTGTTTGTCATCTTGATAATATTTTTGCAAAGAAATTACGGTTTATTCCCATTTCGTCTATTTCCCATTTCGTCTACTGTAATTCATTCCCATTTCGTCTACTGTAAAATTTTACCCTGTTCCCATTTCATCTACTGTTATAATTAAATTATATTTACTCAGTTATTTCATTAATATCATACAAGATTCAGACATTTTAGGACTTTTTAATGTGTTGTCATGAAATTTTATAAAAAGTTATATTTAAGGTGCTTTTTGGGGTAGCAGACTTAATCCACAGTAGTAATTTTGACAACTATCATTGTTGGGGGGGGGGGGGGGGGGCAATGCATAATCATGTTTTCTTAAGAATTACCATGACTGATGACCCCGATTTTTCCTAAGTTTGTAGATAACATCCCCATAAAAAGTCTGGTTGAGAAATGCCTTGTTGCAGTAACGTCCGTAGATTACAATTATATTTACTAATGAGTGGTAAATTTCGATAATAAATTTTAGAAAAAGTTTCCGAAGTTTGTAATATCTGTAACCTTGCTTAAGAAGTTTATCAGTTATAACTAAATTACATAATAATAAGCATAATTTTAATATGTGCACATGTACAACCTTTGGTATTAATTGAATTATACGAAAAATGGACAGACTATATATTTAACCCTTTCCCTCATATAAACGCCTTTTCATACAATTGCAAACAGAGTAGACCTAGATCAGATGGCTCCTATAAGAGCCATCTGATGATGGTCTGCTCTGTTTGCTAATTGAATTTGAAAGATCCGTTTCTTTAGTTTTTAAAATGGCTATAATTATCCATTTTCAACATTTCATTATAACTAGTATGGCCATGAATATTCAATATTTATTGAAAATTGGACTAAATATAGAACAGGGAAAGGGTTAATTAACCTCCTCCTTCATATATAAATGTTTTCACGCATTTGCATGCAGAGTAGATCCAGATCAAAAGGCTCATATAGGAAGTATGTATGTGCAACTGACAAGAAAACATCTGCCAATCACAACCTACATAAGACCTCTGTTACTCTATGGCTTTGAAATATTGGCAGTAACAAAAAACTGCTATGAACAGCTATGATCAGATATATATGCCTTGTCAAGCCTGAAAAGAATTCCCCCTTGGGTCTCTTTTCTCTCAGCTTAACATCAGATGGCTAGACTATGTAGAGTGCAGCACTGGGTGGATATCACAGGTCTATACACTGCATTTTACTGATCGTCGAGCAACAGGCAGACCCAAGCTATCATGGAATGCTCTAGTGTATCGGGAACGTATCTCTAGGAATGAGCGGTACCACTCCACAGGACCGCCAAACATAAACAGGGAGAATTCGCTTTCTACTACACAGCCAGGCCTCACCTATCTAAAAGGAATAACCAAAAGCCTGGATACCTGAAACACACATTTTCCTTGTTATTTTCTTGCAACCCACCTATAAAAGGGTTGGCGAGTGGGTGTATTACTACAGGTATAGACAATCGTATCAAGCTAAATCAAACTTAGGTCCATGATTTCTTTGGGGTTTTATATCAGTCCATTGTTTACATTGACCTAGGACTTAATGGGCTGGACCTGTATTGAAAGTACAACAAGAGGGCCTGAAAGGCCCTGATATCGCTCACCAGACAATCAGAGAAGAAGATTTTCAAAGTTTTCACTACATGTTTCTATAGAATATTTGCCAGCCCTGGGCACGGTCAATTTTAAACCCAGGGGCATAATTTTTATAACTTTGGTAGAAAACCTGAACATGATGCTGTGTGCCACATATGAAAGTTGAATACCTTCCAGTTTCAGGAGAAGATTTTCAAAGTTTTCACTACATGTTTCTATAGGGAGAATAATGGTGTTGTTAACACTCTTTCCTCCATAAATAGGCCTTTCAACCCCTTGGCAAACAGAGTATACCAAGATCAGATGGCTGATCAGGGTCTGCTCTGTTTGCTTTTGACATGATATAGTTCTGATTCTAGTATTTATCAGGTCACAGTTTTTGCTTATTCATCCACATTAGAAATTATGTTAATTAATATTCATGATGGCATTATCTCCTACATGAATATTCATTCATGGTTTAAAGGGTTAAGAAATGACTAACTCTACCCCACATAATTGTAAGCCACAGCACTCCAAGCTAATACACAGTGAGTGCACCTGTCTGCAGTATACTGCTTGACCTAATTATCAGTGACCAGTAAAGGATCTGATTGTTCTAATCTGCAGTCAGCTATACAAAAATGGTCACCCCTGGGACGGGGTCAATTTTGAACCCAAGGGCATAATATATATAACATTTGCACAGAACCTGATCATGATTTTATGTGCCAAATATGAAATATGAGAACCTTCCAGTTTCAGAGGAGAAGATTTTCAAAGTTTCACTATATGTTTCTATTGAAAACTGACCATCCCTGGGGCGGGGCCAATTTTGAATGAATGAATGAATGGTGTTTTTGGGCCAATTTTGAACCCAGGGGCATAATTTATACACGTTTTGTAGAGGACCTGAACATGATGCTATGTGCCAAATATGAAAGCTGAGAACCATGTAGATTCAGAGGAGAAGATTTTCAAAGTTGTCACTATATGTTTCTAATGAAATCTGGCTACCCCTGGGGCGGGGTCAATTTTGACCCCAGGGCCATAATTTATATTACTTTTGTAGAGGACCTGAACATAATGCTATGTGCCAAATATGAAAGCTGAGAACCTTGTAGATTCAGAGGAGAAGATTTTCAAAGTTGTCACTATATGTTTCTATTCAAAACTGGCTACCCCTGGGGCGGGGCCAATTTTGACCCCAGGGGCATACTTTATATAACTTTTGTAGAGGACCTGAACATGATCCTATATGCCAAATATGAAAGCTGAGAACCTTGTAGATTCAGATGAGAAGATTTTCAAAGTTTTACTATATATTTCAATTGAAAACAAGGCATCCCTGGGGCGGAGCCAATTTTAACCCCAGGGGCAAACTTTATATAACTTTTGTAGAGGACCTAAAGATGATGCTATGTACCAAAGATGAAAGTTGAGAACCCTGTAGATTCAGAGGAGAAGATTTTTAAAGGTTCAAATTGTTGACGCCCGACGACGCACGATGGACATCAAGTGATCACAAAAGCTCACCCTGAGCACAAAAGTGCTCTGGTGAGCTAAAAATGAATCATGCAGGAAACACCACATACAGAGCAAACACTCGCCCGAACAGCAACACAAGGAAACAGCAAAAGTACATTACTAAACACTCGCCCGAACAGCAACACAAGGAAACAGCAAATGTACATTACTAGAAACAAGAGGGCCAGAATGGTAAAGTGCATGTATAACGAAAAAACATTTAATTGAACATACTGTATCCACCTATCATTTGTGTACTCAATGATTGAGCTGCAAACAGAGTAACTGTAGAAAAGTAATAAAGGGTACGACAAAAATGAAATAGAACAGATATCCGACGTTCTCCTTCCATTTCTGGATTTAAGAGGTCGCCTTCATAAAATACTAAACCTTTCTTGTCTGCCTACATGCAAAGAGGCCAGCGTGATTGCCAACTGTAAAAGGGTTCACAACCAAACATGCAGTATGTTGTAGTACTACAGGATCATATCCCTTTTTAATGAATTGTTTAACACATTTGATGAACAAAGTGAGAAAATGGGTATGTCCAATAATTTTACGAAGTTTGTAAACCACATCACCATAAAATTCAGGATGTGAAATACCGTGTCGCAGAAGCACCTTGAGATTACATTGGTACTTGCCAATAAGCGAGAGATTTCGATAGTAAAATTTAGAGAAAGTTTTTCTTAGTTTATGGTATCTATATCCTTGCTTAAGCAGTTTTTCAGTTAAAATGAGATTTCGACTGTTAAAATCGTCAATAGATGAACAAGCTCTAGCAAAACGAATAAATTGAGATATATAAACCCCGTAAGATGGAGCACGGGGAACATCCCCGCCATGATGAAGAAAGTTTACAATATTAAAATCAAAATCATCTCTTTTGTCATATATTTTAGAAGAAATCATTCCATTACTAATTTTAAGGTCTAGATCAAGAAACGCTGCATAATTGTCGGACGGGTTAGCTTTATTCAATTTGAGTTCTTTGGGATAAATTGTAGGAATCAGAGCATCAAAGAAAGGGATATCTAAGTTAAAAATATCATCCAAATATCGACAAGTTTCATTGAAGGCTTTTATAACATCTTCTTGTGATTGAGGATTCAAACGCAACATGAAATCTCTCTCATAGCAGTACAAAAACAAATCTGCGACAAGTGGTGCACAATTCGTACCCATAGGAATACCAATTACCTGACGGTATATAGCATTCCCATAACGTACAAATATGTTATCCAAAAGAAAGGTTAGTGCTGCGCAAACTTCTGAGCAAGTCCAATTGGCGTAATATTTCATTTGCTCGTCAGTAAAGAAAGCTTTTTCAGCATTACATGCCAAGAATGATGTTTTTCCCGGGCAAATACTTTCTGGATTAATTTAGCAAGCTTATCCTTAATTAAGATATGAGGAAGAGTTGTGTACAGAGTAGAAAAATCGTACATGCTTACAGTGGATTCGAGATACCTTTTGTTCTTAAGTTTGTTTAAGACTTCTGAAGAGTTCTTAATAGACCAGAAGAGATTTATTCCAGAATTTTCATAAGTCTTATCACAGTAGAATTTTACATGTTCCTTTACCTTCGTTAAACAAGAAGTCAAAAGTATAGACAATTTAGTAGTTGTACATGAACTAGAATTTGCAATGAAACGCGCTTTATATGGTTTTTTATGTAGTTTTGGTAACCAATACATTGTAGGAAGTTTATGTTGTGTAATTATAATATCAGTTCCAAATTGTTCACACTTTTTGACATGGTCTGAAATGATGGTCTTTTCGTCAGTGGTAACTGAAATGTATGACTTGGTATTAATAATTTCCTGCTTCAAGACATCGATATAATGTAATTGTCAAATAATAATCACATTATTTGATGCCTTAACAGCAGGAACAAAAACGTATTTTGAATGGAAATCCTGTAAACCCTGTTTAAGATGTCTAAAAGAAGTTCTAGGTTTAGGTGGAAGAAGGTGTTTATTAGAGCTGTAAAAGGAAATGCGTTTATCAATTATATACAAAATTAGTTTCTTCCAACAGGAAAGAGCACTAGACTCAACATGTTCTCTTCGACACCATTTAATACTAAAATTTTGTAAAGCCTCCGCAATCTGAACTTGACAAGAGTTAAAATCTATCAAGGATGGTATTCTATATTTGGGACTTTTATTCAAAAGAGATCGTAGACGTTTATCTTTAATTATCTCAAAATTACCAGTAATCACATGACCAGCCGGAGAATAGCAAAATTTTGATGTGGCGCAATCTCAATTATCAGGAATATTATCATTAATATTAAGGTCGGCCACAATTTTATTATAGTTGAAAATTGTATTTCTGATGGGTTTGTTATATTTGTAGCAGATGCTAGGTGGTTCTGTATTTTTAAAGTATTTAGGAATAGTGTCAATTACATTTTTGTCTCTAAAAATACTTTGGAGGTCAATAAAATCAATACCTTTATTAATAAAAGGAATTGTCAAGAAGAATCTTTGGTGTTCAGATAATTTGTCAATGTGCGGTCTGAGAACATGTAGAGTAAAGCTTTGCATTGATGTTCAGAGTATAGTAAACAATACAATAAAGTTGTATAAGCATATGTCAGTGTATGTGGAAGACACATAGAAGAGAGAAATTTAAAACTTATTTTACTTCAGTACCTCCTGTCCCTTAAAGTTTTAAACGACTACATTGTGTGTAGAATTTCGTCTTGAGATAGAGACAGGCACAGCTTTACCTGGCTTTACAACTTACCTGGCAACACCTAATCACCTAGTTCATTACTATACATACCATTAAACTGCTCCTCCAAGCTGCCAACATCTCTACCAGCAGTAGTGTCATTTTTGTCCTGGAATATAAAGGGCTTGTTAGGCTATAATACTTTATCTGACATATCAGAGAAAGCAGGCTGATCGGGGTCTGCTTGAGGAATTATGCAGTTTCTGCAATGACCAAATTATTCTGTTGTATTAGTGTATAACACTGTACAGTTCAAATTAATAAATAATCTATAATGTCAAATTTTCTCTACATGAATACAATCAGGAATGACCTGCAAACAGTATGTAGCACTCCATCATCCAAAGATGTACTTACACACCAATCCACTACCTGAATGGAAAAGTAGTAAAGTCAAGCAGGCAAAGCCACATACAAGACGCAACGACCACCAAAACCAAAACACCGATAGACAGCATGACGCACATACACACACAACCACAAACCCAAACGCACACTCATACACAAGATGAACACAGAAAACACCAAAAGACACACAAGAACCAGAGACAAACGTTCCACACATGAACAAAATCACAAAGACGCAAGGCAAACAAAAGGAAGGGTGATAAAGATAGTACCGCCTTGTCACGGTCAGTAGCAAAAACACTACTTGGAGTTTAAACAGGTTTACGGACGTCCTAACCTCACACTTATCTAAAAGTCACCATAGCTTTACAAATAGTGTAAATAAAGGTATCGCCGCTGGGCTATCCCACAACATAGACGACGTTGAACACAGGACTAAATGTAAAACAGCATAATAACTGTGACAATCCGTCAAATATGTACTCAATGACTTTGCACCTGCAGGTAAGCCGTTAAGGGCACGGCAGGGAAAAAAGTAATACATGAGTCTGGTAAGCTCATCCGGTATCCAAGTTTAAGAGTATACTACCATAGAGTACTACCCTCGACCTGTCATCGCGCAAGCAAAGACGGAAGCGTAGCTACCGACTGTAAAAGGGTCGATAACCAAACATGCAGTGCGTTGCAATATAATAGGATCATAACTTTTCTTTTTAAATGGTTGAATGCGTTTAATAAACAAATCATGAAAATTGATATGAACCCGAATTTTCCTAAAAGTACAAAAATGAGACGTGCAAGAAACACCACATACAGAACAAACACTCGCCCAAACAGCAACACAAGGAAACAGCAAATGTACATAACTATAACAAGAGGGCCATGATGGCCCTTAATCGTTCACCTGTTCATTACAGATTAATGATTTCAATGACAGAATGCATAATTTGAAAATTCTTGGTAGAAAACCATCAGATGATGCAACATACTAAATATAAAGAGTCTAGACCTTACAGATTTGGAAGAGGAGATATTTTAAAGATTTTCCTATGAAAAACTGTTAAGCCCCAGGGCGGGGTCAATTTTGATCCGGGGTTCATAATTTGAAAATCTTGGTAGAGGACTATTAGATAGCGATACATACCAAATATTAAAGGTCTCTGCCTTACAGTTTTGGAGAAGATTCTTAAAGCTTTACATATGAAAAACTGATAAGCCCCAGGGCAGAGCCATTTTTGACCCAGGGGTAATAATTTGAATAATCTTGGTAGAAAACCATTAGATGATGCTACATACCAAATATCAAGGGCCTAGACCTTACAGTTCTGAAGGAGAAGATTTTTAAAGATTTTCCTATGAAAAACTGATAAGCCCTTGGGCGGGGCCATTTTTGGTCCGAGGTCATATTTTGATTAATCTTAGAAGAGGACGATTAAATAATGCTACATACCAAATATCAAAGGTCTATACCTTATAATTTTAGAGAAGAATATATTTAAAGATTTTACTATGAAAAACTGAGAAGCCCCGGGGTGGGGCAATTTTTGGCCAAGGGGTCATAATTTGAACAATCTTAGTAGAGGACCATTAGATGATGCTACATACCAAATATCAAAGGTCTATGCCTTACATTTTCAGAGAAGAACATTTTTAAAGATATTCCTATGAAAAACTGATAAGCCCCTGGGGGCGGGGCCATTTTTGGCTCAGGGGTCATAATTTGAACAATCTTAGTAGAGGACCATCAGATCATGCTACATACCAAATATCAAAGGTCTATGCCTTACAGTTTCAGAGAATATGATTTTTAAAGATTTTCCTAAGAAAAACTGACAAGTCCTGGGGCGGGGCCATTTTTGGCCCAGGGGTCATAATTTGAACAATCTTAGTAGCGGACCATTAGATGATGCTACATACCTAATACCAAAGGTCTATGCCTTACAGTTTCAGAGAAGAAGATTTTTAAAGATTTTCCTAAGAAAAACTGATAAGCCCCTGGGGGCGGGGCCATTTTTGGCCCAGGGGTCATAATTTGAACAATCTTAGTAGAGGACCATTAGATCATGCTACATATCAAATATAAAAGGTTTATACCTTACAGTTTCAGAGAAGATTTTTAAAGATTTTCCTATGAAAAACTGATAAGCCCTTGGGCGGGGCCATTTTTGGCCCGGGGAACATAATTTGAACGATCTTTGTAGAGGACCATTACATCATACTACATACCAAATATCAAAGCACTTGGCTTTGTAGTTCCAGAGAAGAAGATGTTTCAGTAAATTGTTGACGCCCGCACATACGCACAACGCACATACGCACGACGACGGACATAGGATCATCCCAATAGCTCACCTTGGCACTTTGTGCCAGGTGAGCTAAAAACACCAGTAAAATGGGTGAGAATAGCTTCTTTTTTTTAAACAAGAGGGCCATGATGGCCCTAAATCGCTCACCTGGTTACTATAGACATATGCATACACTGTATTTCTATGTAACAAGAGGGCCATGATGACCCTTAATCGCTCACCTGTTCGTAACACATTAATGATTTCAATGACAGATTGCATAATTTGAAAATTCTTGGTAGAAAACCATCAGATGATGCTACATACTAAATATAAAGAGTCTAGACCTTAAAGATTTTCCAATGAAAAACTGTTAAGCTCCAGGGCGGGGTCAATTTTGATCCGGGGTTCATAATTTGAAAATCTTGGTAGAGGACTATTAGATAATGCAACATACCAAATATCTAAGGTCTATGCCTTACAAGTTCAGAGAAGATTTTTAAAGATTTTTAAGAGAAGACTTTTAAAAACTTTCCTATAAAAAACTGATATGCCCCTGGGCGGGGAAGTTTTCAACCCAGGGGACATAATTTGAACAATCTTGGTAGAAAACTATTAGATAGCGCTACATACCAAATATTAAAGGTCTCTGCCTTACAGTTTTGGAGAAGAAGATTCTTAAAGCTTTTCATATGAACAAGAGGGCCATGAGGCCCTGAAGCGCTCACCTGAGATAACCCAAGGGGCGGGGCCATTTTTGACCAAGAAGTCATCTTTTGTACAACATTGATAGAGAACCACAAGGCAAAGCAGTATGCCATTAATTAAAGGTCTAAGCCTAAAGGTTTCAGAGAAAAATAATATTTCATATTTTTCCCATGAAAAACTGATAAGCCCCAAGGCAGGGCCAAGTTTTGCCCAGAGGCCAGGGTCGTAAGTTGAACATTCTTGGCAGAGGACCACAAGCCAAGCTACATATTTGTATAGGACCATTAGATCATGTTACATACCAAATATCAAAGGTCTAGGCCTTACAGTTTCAGAAGATTTTTAAAGATTTTCTTATGAAAAACTGATAAGCCCTTGGGTGGGCCATATTGGACCAGGGGTCATAATTTGAACAATCTTTGTAGAGAACCATTACATCATGCTACATTCCAAATATCAAAGGTATAGGCCTAACATTTTCAGACAAAAAGATTTTTAAAGATTTTCCTATGAAAAACTGATAAGCCCTTGGGCGGGGCCATTTTCGGTCCAGGGTCATAATTTGAAAAATATATGTAGAGGACCATTAGACCATGTTACATGCCAAATATCAAAGGTCTAGGCCTTACAGTTTCAGAGAAGAAGATTTTTAAAGATTTTCCTATGAAAAACTGATAAATTCTGAAGGGTTGTGATCCCCCGAAAGCAAAAATTGCAACACAAAAAGAGAAAATTGCAGACTCGGTTTTATTGAGTCTGTTCATGAGCAGTAATTGAAAGTGCAACACTGCTCACGCCCCCTAGCACCGGCTTAAGCGGTATTCAATTTTCAGAACAAGAAGTACTGAAATTCATGATCTCGAAGGATCACTAAGATTGTTCAAATTATGACCCCTGGGCCAAAAATGGCCCCACCCAAGGGCCATAATTTGAACAATCTTAGTAGAGGACCATTAGATCATGCTACATACAAAATATCAAAGATCTATGCCTTACAGTTTCAGAGAAGAAGATTTTTCAAGATTTTCCTATGAACAAGAGGGCCAGAATGGCCCTGAAGCGCCCACCAGACAATCAGAGGAGAAGATATTCAAAATTTTCACTATATGTTTCTGTTGAAAACTGGCTACCCCTGGGACGGGGCCAATTTTGACCCCAGGGCCATAATTTATATAACTTTTGTAGAGGACCTGAACATGATGCTATGTGCAAAATATGAAAGTTGAGAACCACCCAGTTTCAGAGAAGAAGATATTCAAAGATTTCACTATTTGTTTCTATTGAAAACTGCCCACCCCTGGGGCGGGGCCAATTTTTACCCCATGGCCATAATTTATATAAATATGTAGCAGACCTGAACATGATGCTCTGTGCCAAATATGAAAGCTGAGAGCCTTCCAGTTTCAGAGGAAAAGATTTTCAAAGATTCCACTATTTGTTTCTATTGAAAACTGCTCAACCCCTGGGGCGGGCCAATTTTGACCCCAGGGCCATAATTTATATCACTTGTGTAGAGGACCTGAACATGATGCTCTGTGCCAAATATGAAAGCTAAGAGCCTTCCAGCTTAAGAAGAGAAGATTTTCAAAGATTTCACTATTTGTTTCTATTGAAAACTGCCCAACCCCTGGGGCAGGGCCAATTTTTACCCCAGGGCCATAATGTATATAACTTTTGTAGAGGACCTGAACAAGATTATATGTGCCAAATATGGAAGCTGAGAGCCTTCCAGTTTCAGAGGAGAAGATTTTCAAAGATTTCACTATTTGTTTCTATTGAAAACTGCCCACCCCTGGGGCGGGGCCAATTTTGACCCAGGGCCATAATTTATATAACTTTTGTAGAGGACCTGAACATGATGCTCTGTGCCAAATATGAAAGCTTAGAGCCTTCCAGTTTCAGAGGAGAAGATTTTCAAAGTTTTCACTATTTGCTTCTACTGAAAAATGCCCACCCCTGGGGCAGGGCCAATTTTAACCCCAGGGCCATAATTCACATAACTTTTGTAGAGGACCTGAGCATGATGCTATATGCCAAATATGAAAGCTGAGAGCCTTCCAGTTTCAGAGAAGAAGATTTTCAAAGATTTCACTATTTGTTTCTATGGAAAACTGCCCACCCCTGGGGAGGGGCCAATTTTGACCCCAGGGCCATAATGTATATAACTTTTGTAGAGGACCTGAACATGATGCTCTGTGCCAAATATGAAAGCTGAGAGCCTTCCAGATTCAGAGGAGAAGATTTTCAAAGTTTTACTATATGTTTCTATTGAAAACTTCCCACCCCTGGGGCGGGACCAATTTTGACCCCAGGGGCATAATTTATATAACTTTTGTAGAGGACCTAAGGATGATGCTATGTGCCAAAGATGAAAGCGGAGAACCCTGTAGATTCAGAGGAGAAGATTTTTAAAGGTTCAAATTGTTGACGACGAACGACGCACGACACACGACACACAACGCACGACGCGCGCCGACGGACGACGGACATCAGGCGATCACAAAAGCTCACCCTGAGCACTTTGTGCTCTGGTGAGCTAAAAACTGACAAGCCCTTGGGCGGGGCCATTTTTGGCCCGGGGGACATAATTTGAACAATCTTTGTAGAGGACCATTACATCATACTACATACCCAATATCAGAGAAGAAGATGTTTAAGTAAATTATTGACGCCCGCACGTACGCACGACGCACAACGCACATACGCACGACGCCGGACATAGGATCATCCCAATAGCTCACCTTGGCACTTTGTGCCAGGTGAGCTAAAAATAAGTAAGCTTCAGATTGGGGCCAATATGAAACCAAGGGCCATAATTTTAGGCCTTGAGTTTCAAATTTGAGCAATCTAAATAAAGGAACATTAGATGATGCTTCATATAAGTTTTAAAGTTCCGGGCCTTACAATTTCACAGGAGATTTTAAAGATTTTCCTATGAAAAACTGATAAGCCAGGGACGGGGCCATTTTGGTCAAGGGGTCATAATTTGAACAATCTTTGTAGAGGACCATTAGATGATGCTACATACTAAATATCAAAGGTCTAGACCTTACGGTTTCAGAGAAGAAGCTTTTTATGAACAAGAGGGCCAGAATGGCCCTGACATCGCTCACCAGGCAATCAGAGGAGCGGGCCAATTTTGACCCAAGGGGCAAAATTTATACAAATTTTGTAGAGGACCTGAACATGATGCTATGTGCCAAATATTGGCTGAGAACCCTGTATATTCAGAAGAAAAGATTTTCAAAGTTGTCACTATATGTTTCTATTCAAAACTGGTTACCCCTGGGGCGGTGCCAATTTTGACCCCAGGGGCATAATTTATATAACTTTTGTAGAGGACCTGAACATGATGCTATGTGCCAAATATGAAAGCTGAGAACCCTGTAGATTCAGAGGAGAAGATTTTCAAAGTTTCCCTATATGTTTCTATTGAAAACTGACGACCCCTGGGGCGGGGCCAATTTTGACCCCAGGGCCATAATTTATATAACTTTTGTAGAGGACCTGAACATGATGCTATGTGCCAAATATGAAAGCTGAGAACCCTGTAGATTCAGAAGAAAAGATTTTCAAAGTTTTACTATATATTTCAATAGAAAACAAGGCACCCCTGGGGTGGGGCCAATTTTGACCCAAGGGGCATAATTTATATAACTTTTGTAGAGGACCTGAACATGATGCTATGTGCCAAATATGAAAGCTGAGAACCCTGTAGATTCAGAGGAGAAGATTTTCAAAGTTGTCACTATATGTTTCTAATGAAATCTGGCTACCCCTGGGGCGGGGCCAATTTTGACCCCAGGGCCATAATTTATATAACTTTTGTAGAGGACCTGAACATGATGCTATGTGCCAAATATGAAAGCTGAGAACCCTGTAGATTCAGAGGAGAAGATTTTCAAAGTTGTCACTATATGTTTCTATTCAAAACTGGCTACCCCTGGGGCGGGGCCAATTTTGACCCCAGGGGCATAATTTATACAAATTTTCTAGAGGACCTGAACATGATGCTATGTGCCAAATATGAAAGCTGAGAACCCTGTAGATTCAGAGGAGAAGATTTTCAAAGTTTTACTATATATTTCAATAGAAAACAAGGCACCCCTGGGGCGGAGCCAATTTTGACCCCAGGGGCAAAATTTATATAACTTTTGTAGAGGACCTAAAGATGATGCTATGTACCAAAGATGAAAGCTGAGAACCCTATAGATTCAGAGGAGATTTTCCATTGACAAACAGAGCTTGCCCTGATCAGACAGCTGCTAAAGGAGACGTCTGATCTGGGTCTGCTCTGTTTGCAAATACATGTAAAGGTGTTTATATGAGGGAAAGGGTTAAGGAAACAAGAGGGCCAAGATGGCCCTTAATCGCTCACCTGATTACCATAGATTAGCAGTGGTTCTGCAGAACAAGATTTTCAAAGATTTAGTATATTGATTTTATCAAGACAACGATTCTGACCAATGAAGATTGGGCTAAAAATGTGCTCTCAAAAGTAATTTTTCAAAGATTTGACCTAGTGACCTACTTTTTATTCCCATCAAACCCATGATTACACTCAACCTTGATATCACCAAGACAAACACTCTGAGCAAGTTTGAGGAAGACTGGGCTAAAAATGTGGCCACTGGAGTGTAAACTAGGTTTTTCTAAGATATGACCCAGTGACCTACTTTTTGACCTCACATAACCCACTTTCAAATGTGTCCAAGATTTTATTAGGACAATCATTCTGACCAAGTTTCATGAAGATTTCGCTATAAATGTAACCTCTAGAGTGTTCACAAGGTTTTTATACTATTTGACCTAGTGACCTAGTTTTTTACCCCACATAACCCACTTTCAAACTCATTTGAGATTTTATCAAGACAATCATTATGACTAAGTTTCATGAAGATTGGACTAAAATTGTGACCACTAGAGTGCTCACAAGGTTTTTCTACTTTTTGATCTAGTGACCTAGTTTTTAACTCCACTTGACCCACTATCGAACATGTCCGAGATTTTATCAAGACATTCATTCTGACCAAGTTTCATGAAGATTGGACTAAAATTGTGACCACTAGACTGTTCACAAGGTTTTTCTACTGTTTGACCTAATGACCTAGTTTTTTACCCCACATAACCCATTTTTCAAACACCTCCTAGATATTATCAAGACAATCATCCTGACCAAGTTTCATGAAAATTGGGCTAAATATGTGACCTGTAGATGGTTCACAAGGTGTTCCGAAGGTTTAACAATAACTATACGATCTCGATGGGCGATAAACAATATACTATTCTTCTGTTTTCTTCAACTTTATTCTGCGAACATTACTTTACAACGATACTTTCGATACATGACCATGCCGACTATCTATTGCAACATCGACGAAAATAGACTTTTTCGGTCTAAAACCAAGACGAATAAAACTATGAACCTGGACGACAATAGTGCGGCCGACTGCGGCGCCTATGGATACGATCTCTTCAGAACATTCCCCCCTTCTAGAAAATTCTTGCAATTTTCTACAGACAAAAATAACGAAAAAACGATGCAAACGATAACTCTGTAGACCAAACTTGTCTACTAAACTATTAACTAACTATTACACAGATAATGTAAACATTGATCAAGTCTATTTGCAGTAAAACACCTCTCTATGCCATTCATAAAACTTTAAAAATTCAAGACACTTTGAATCTTAATAAAATTCTAAGCATCAGATGTGTTTTTCAGCAAACCTCTCATATCAAGAACGATAACTCTTACAAGTACTAATAAATGCTCACATCCTTAATATTTTCTTTTTCTTGTCCTTTGACATTCCAATACAATTTACATGTACTTGCAATATTTCAACGAGCTTTTGTTAAAGTTCACTTTCAAAACCTCAACAAAGCGACAATGATACAAACATTTTTGGTTTAAACACGATATCAGAAACTCTATTTAACAAACTAAAAAAACACCCAGATAGTATTTCAATCATTTTCCAACACATCAACCTGTGAAAATATCTTTAGACATACGAATATTAATGATCAAGACCACAAGTAGTGTCAATAACTTGATCAATCACTACTTTATTTCTTGAATATACATTTTTACTTATAATCTCACAGGCTGATTACAAAAGATGGCATATAACACATTGTTTAAGTTGGTCCATGACTCCTAACAATTCGAAAGCATAAATCACATTAATTACACAATTACCTAGCAATACTTTAAAGAATTAAAACGAATACATACATTTTCCAAACGAGTATCATGAACATAAAGATGCATTTTTATGTTCTGACCTTCCTTGGAAAATATCTTTGCATACATGAAACTGTTCATGAATTTTACAACCTTGTAAAACATGATATTTTCTATGCAATCAAGACATGACAAACTTTTCTTTTATGTACATGAATGTGGCGCTGTGTAGACCTCCCAAACACTTTCAAACAAAACAATACCTGTCAATATTCTGGACTTTTGACAAACATGTTCTAGAACCCTTTCTAAAATTTTCAATATTAACCTATATGGAGTCTGGGTATCCCAGATCTCATATACAATACATTCACATTCAAATTATAAGATACTATAATGGTATTTTTCTTTACACAGCTTCTGAAAATGATTGTCTCAAATTACAACCATTTTTACTATATTGTATCTGGGTATTCCAGATCACATATCAATGCACTCAAAATAGAATTATAAAAGACTATACCAATTATTCTTTGACATAAGCTCTATAATGATTGTCTGAACCATTCATTATACTCTATATGATATCTGGACATTCCAGATTTCATACCATATACATTTCAAAATAGAATTATAAAAGACGATACATATATAAATTTTACAAAGGTTTTGTCTTCATCTGTCTTGATGGACCTCTGTAGTGGTTTATTTGCGTACTACGATATGACGTCTGGCAGTCTATAAGCACATAGTTTTTACGTCTAGCAGTTCATATACTCAATATTTGACGTCTGGCAGTTTATATATATATATACACACATTCTGACGTCTGGCAGTTCTTTCTTGCGCGCACACGCATTTTATACGAATTCTAACTCTGATTTAAGAATTAGAGCTTTATTATGGCTCTTGAACGGCACATTCTGACGGTACGATTAAACACAACCGATGAATAGGTCGTTTCACAATTTTGCTCGCGAACTGTACCTCGGCAACTCGCACCTGACCGTCCGCTCCTGGAAACACACGTGTTACACGTCCCAACGGCCATTTTCCCCGGGTTGTATCTGGATCGACAGCTAGAACAATATCTCCAACGACGAAGTTTCGCCTCTGCTGGTGCCATTTTTTACGAGAGGCAAGGGTCGGTAGGAATTCACGCAACCAGCGACCCCAGAAATGTTTCACGAGTTCTTGAACCCGTCTCCATCGTTTCCTATAGCTGAATTGCGTACTGTCTACTGTTTCTGGAGCAAATTCACCACCAAGTTGTCCATGCAAGAAGTGATTTGGTGTTAATACACACTCATCCTTTGGGTTTGCACTTTGGAAAGTCAGTGGTCGACTGTTTATTAAACTTTCTGCGCCAGTGAACGCGGTTAGCAACTCCTCGTCTGTTATGTCTGCATTCTGGAGAATAGCATACACGGCGCGTTTCGCACTTTTTATCATGGATTCATGTACTCCACCGAAATGCGGGGTTCCTGGTGGAATGAAACGCCACTGAATTCCCTGGTTTGCTCCTTTCTTGGCGATTTGGTCTTTGTTAAGCTGATCATAGAGTTCCTTCAGCTCGCGCACAGCTCCGACAAAATTAGTCCCGTTGTCCGAAAGAACGACTTCCGGCAGACCCCGTCGATTTGTGAACCTGTAGAACGCGTTCAGAAAAGAGTCTGTATCCATTGCGTAGGAAAGTTCTAAATGCACTGCACGGCAACCCATGCATGTGAATAAGCACAAATAACGCTTGTGTCTGGGTTTTCCACGGCCTTGTTTAGTTAAGAAAGGCCCTGCATAATCGACTGCTGTTTGGCTAAATGCTCTCATTGACCGTCCTAGTCTATATTCCGGTAGGGGGCCCATCTTCTGATGAGCTGTGTTCTGCTTTCTACGTTTACACTCTTGGCACTTGTTTTCTAAGTCTCTTATTTCTTCACGTCCTGAAACTATCCAATATCTAGCTGACAATTTTGCAAGCGTTTGATTTGTCCCACAGTGATTTCCACTCTCATGATGATGTTTCACAATTAGTTTTGTCACTGAATTCTTTCTTGGGAGAATCACTGGGTACTTTGAGTCATATGGCAAGTGTTCAGCGAATTTCAAACGACTATCACTTCTCATTACCCCTTCTTCATCTAGTTTTGGGTTTAACGGCAAAAGTTTACTAGCGTTTGGAATAGGTTTTCCCTTTTGCAAGTTCTGATATTCTTGTTCGAAGTCTTCAGCTTGGGCTCTGCGAGTCAACAGATTTTTAGTATTTTGCAGCTCACCTAATAGCAACTCTTTGTTACAGTTTCTTTCATCTTTTGCGAGTTGACAGTTCTCTATAAACCGATTGACCCATGCAGAGACTCGCACTAACCGATTCCATGACGAGTAATTCTCCGGATCTAAACGATTTTCATTATCACTCGAACTTTTAAACGAAAAGTTCACCGCGTTTTCTGTTGTTGATTTTACTTTCATTTCACACTTCGCATTGTCATTTTGCTGAAACTTGTTTTCTGGCCATTCTTCCTCTGGTGCCCAGAGAAATGCAGGACCCCTCCACCAAAGGGTCTTTTCACCGAGATCAGTCACGGTTCTTCCTCGTGTGGTCAAGTCCGCGGGATTTTCTTTGCTTGGTACGTAACGCCATTGCTGAGGTTCCGAAACGGTTTGAATACTTCCGATTCTGTTCGCGACAAACGGTTTAAAGCTTCGACTTTTAGCTCGCACCCACCAAAGTACATTCATGCTGTCTGACCAAAACATAACATCCGACATTGGAATTTTCAATGTTTGTGTAACCTGTTCACACAATCTTAGTCCTAGCACGGCAGCTATCAATTCTAATCTTGGGATACTGACACTTTTCAGTGGAGCCACTCTTGTTTTTGCCGCTACGAATTTGATTACAATGTCACCATTTGGATAAACATGTCTTACATACGCTACAGCACCATATGCTTCTGTAGATGCATCAGAAAATATATGTATTTCACTGTGTAGCTCGTTCTGGAACTCTAAACTTCTCTCTAATGTGACAGTTCTCAGTTCTGACAAGTCTGATAACCACATTTGCACTTTTTCTTCTAGTTCTGGGTCCAGAGGTTCATCCCAGTCTAATCCTGAAGTCCATATCTCTTGCAACAATATTTTTCCCCTAACGACCACTGGAGCTACCATTCCGATCGGATCAAACACTGTTGCAATCTTACTGAGTACAGTTCGCTTTGTTAGAACACCCTTTTCTTGTTTTTCGTTCACGCGAATATTGAATTTGTCATCAGCGGATGACCACCATACGCCCAATGTTTTTATTGCTGGCATATTTGTTGTCTCTAAGTCAACTTCCTTTGCGCGGTCTTCTTGTGGAATGTCTTTCAGTACTTTCGGTGAATTCGATAACCATTTTCGCGCATGCATTCCAGCCCGTTGCCAAAGCTCTGACAGCTGGCGGTAGAGTTCGACTCCTTGCTGTTCATCTGGCACCGAATCCATGCTGTCGTCTATATAGGTCGACTTCAACACTGTTTCTGCTGCGATTGGATACTCGTTTACGAGAAGACTAGCATGTTTCTGCGATACTAATTGGGCCAGAAACGGCGAACAATTCACACCGAAAACTAATCTACTAAACTGATACGTGTCTGGTGGCTTCTCAGGCTCTGATCTCCACAAGAATCTGTGATAGGGCCGGTCTGATTCCTTCAAACCGATCTGAAGGTACATTTCCGCTATGTCACACACAACTGCCACTGGGTACTTTCTGAACCGTAGGAGTACATTGAATAGGTCACGCTGCAATTTGGGACCTTGATGAATTGTGTCATTTAACGAAACGCCCTCTGTTTTCGTTGAGGCATCGAAAACAATGCGTATCTTTGTGGTATCTTTATCAGGCTTGATCACCGGAAAATGCGGTAAGAACCACTGTCCTGGTATCTCACCACAATTGACACTTACCGGTACTTTTTCTACATATCTTTTGTCCACATACTTTTGAATTGTCTCTTGATATGATTTTGCCAGTTCAGGGTTTCTATTCAGCCTCTTTTCAGTGTTTTCTAGTCTTTTCAATGCCATATCATAGTTTACTGGTAACTTTTGATATCTATCTTTCCATGGAATTGCAATTTCATACCTGCTATTTTTAAAAGTCATAGTTTTCTCTGTTTTTATTAACACTTGCTCTTCTTCAACAGTTGTTTCCGGTTTGTTCGAAGAAACGATCTCATGTTCTATCTCCCAAAATTCCTTCAAGGTTTTATTCAATTCTTTTACTTCACAAGAGTCTCTTTGGAAGAATGTATACATACTGACGTTTGTTTCTGTGACAGTTGGACCTACGCATGTCCAACCAAGGGGCGTCAATCTGGCAACAGGCTCACCCTGTTTCCCGCTGATTTCATGGAGAGACATGTGCAGCTCTGGGTAGTCTATCCCGATCATTAAGTCTACTTTTTTATCTCGAGCAACTTGCGGAAACTGGATTTCTCTTAAGTGAGGGTACTGTTTAGTATAGCAATTCCAATCAACTGCCGGTAGGTTTCCGGTAACATTTTTTATAGTTTGTACCTCAATGTTCTTTCTAATCTGTCCATTTAAGCTTTCAATTCCGACAATTACAGGTTTACTTTCAAAACTTTCACTTTTGCCACTCAGTACATTCACTGTGATTTTTTGAGTCTCATTATTTGATTCCAGTCCAAGTTCAGCCACAATATCGGCATTTATGTAAGATTTTGTGCTCCCATCGTCCAATAAGGCATTCACTGACAATTTTCGTTTCCCATTTTGTAATATCACTGGGACTGTTCGCAGTGCAACACGTGGTCTAGGCTGGTATGCTGAATACGAATTGTCATCATTTGAACTTGTCACAGTTGTGCTGTTGTAACTTGCCTGTGACGCTAACTGGCGCTCATCACTAGTGTGAAGCAGCGTGTGATGATTCTTTTTACACATTTTCTCGCGGCATTTCCACTTTTTTGGGCAACTGGTTCCCATATGGTTTTCGGAAAGACACCGAAAGCACAATTTCAGCTCTTTAGCTTTGTTCCAACGTTCTGTGACAGGCAGCGCTTTAAAACTTCCACATTTCCATATTCCATGACTACCAGAACACAATGTACATTGATAACTGATTTTACAGTCTGGTTCATTTTTTCTCATCGTGTGATAACTACGCTCACTTCTATGACTGTCATTGACTCTGTCACGATAATTTCGCTCATATCTGTCATTGCCTCTTTCTCGATCAGGCTTTCTGTCACCTCTCTGGGTTGTGTCTAGGCCAAATTTTGTTTCCATAGCAACATTATAAAATTCTGCCTCTTTCAACACCCACTCTCTTAGCGTTTCAACTGATTCTTCATGTTTATGTTCAAATTTCCATCTTTCATAACGAGCAATCATGGATTGAGGCAGTTTCTTAAGGAGCTGAAGGCATAGGAAACCACTTTTAAGGTCATTTGACTCATTCTCTTTAAGATTTATAAGAGCAATGTCCAACAAATCAGCGAACTTGTTAATCATTGTGGTGTTTTCGTATTTGATTAAAGGAAAGGCGTCAATTTCCTCAAGAAATCTGTTTACCTTACGCCGCTGTCCTCCGAATTTTCTCTCTAAGCGTTCCTTTGCAGCGTCATAAGCCACTGCACTATGTCCTAATCCTTCAATGGTTCTCAATGCTTCTCCACCTAAATACTGCCGTAACTGTAAAAACTTGTATTCAGCTGTGGCATTTGTCTCATCGATGCATGATTTAAACGCACTTTTCCAAAATTCATACTGTTTCTTCTCACCTTTGAATATGGGTATAGACACACGTTTTAATTGTTTGTACATGTCCGAGCTTACCGATTTATCCTCTGGCTCTTCTGTGTCCGATTCTGTCCCAAAACACTGATACAATTGGGCAGTCTCTTCATATTTAGCATTCATAGTGTCAATCTCCGACAATGCCTTTTTCATTTCACTTGTTCTTCCTTTCTCCTTATGATTTGTCACAATTGCTGTTATAATCTCCGATAAATTGTCCATTGCAGTTTCAAGCCGATCTAAATTTGTTCTTAATTCTTCTTTTGTTGAGTCTTCATCACTCAACAATTCATGCAAGCGATTTCTTGAACGAGTAAACACAGCTTGTGCACGAGACTTTTTTAATTTTAGTTCAGCCAAGGCAGACTCTTCTAAGTGCTTATCATGTTCTAAGTCCGTGGCCATTTCGCCCTCCATAGCCATGATTCTTATCACAAATTGTAGATTTTCTCGATGAATTTATTGCGAGAATTCCTCATAAGCCGGGTGACACGGCTTATGTATTCTCGTCCGAAACCCTCGATCCGAATACCTGTGGTTCGATGATCCTTTGGGCCGAATCGAATTCAGCTATGGTTTCTTATCCTCCACGGCGGGTCACACGCCGTGAATAATCAACTTTCCTTGACTTAATCCTCCTCTTTGACGGGTAAGCACGACAAAGAATTACGATTGTCACAAATGTCCTCCATTCTTTGCTTTCGGCGACACGAATCAGATTACACGATGAAAATATCCCTTTTACGCCGGGTAAACACGGCATAAAAACCTCGCTCTGCTACCAATAAATGTTCCGAAGGTTTAACAATAACTATACGATCTCGATGGGCGATAAACAATATACTATTCTTCTGTTTTCTTCAACTTTATTCTGCGAACATTACTTTACAACGATACTTTCGATACATGACCATGCCGACTATCTATTGCAACATCGACGAAAATAGACTTTTTCGGTCTAAAACCAAGACGAATAAAACTATGAACCTGGACGACAATAGTGCGGCCGACTGCGGCGCCTATGGATACGATCTCTTCAGAACACAAGGTTTTCCTACTATTTGACCTAGTGACCTAGTTTTTAACCCAACTTGACCCACTTTCAAACTCGTCCGAGACTTTATCTAGACATTCATTCTGACTAAGTTTCATGAAGATTAGACTACAATTGTGACCACTAGAGTGTTCACAAGCAAATTGTTGACGACACACGACGCACGACGGACATTCAAGTCTCCCAAAAGCTCACCCTAAGCTTTGCTCAGGTGAGCTAAAAAACTATCAGTACAATTGTATACAAAATGAAACAAGAGGGCCAGAATGGCCCTGAAGCGCTCACCAGACAATCAGAGGAGAAGCTTTTCAAAGTTTTAACTATATGTTTCTTTAGAAAACTAGCCTGCCCTGGGGCTGGGCTAATTTTGACCCAAGAGGCACAATTTATATAACTTTTGTAGAGGACCTGGACATGGTGCTATGTGCCAAATATTAAAGCTGAGAACCTTCCAGTATCAGAGAAAAAGATTTTCAAAGTTTTCACTAAATGTTTCTGTTGAAAATTGGCTACCCCTGGGGCGGGGCTAATTTTTACCCCTGGGGCATAATTTATATACCTTTTGCAGAGGACCTGAACATGATGATAAGTGCAAAGTATGACGGCTGAGAACCACCAAGTTTCCAAGAAGAAGATATTCAAAGATTTCACTATTTGTTTCTATTGAAAACTGCCCACCCCTGGAACAGGCTAATTTTGACCCCAGGGCCATAATTTATACTTTTGTAGAGGACCTGAACATGATGCTATGTGCCAAATATGAAAGCTGAGAGCCTTCCAGTTTCAGAGATGAAGAATTTCAAAGATTTCACTATTTGTTTCTATTGAAAACTGCCCACCCCTGGGGCGGGGCCAATTTTGACCCCAGGGCCATAATTTATATAACTTTTGTAGAGCACCTGAACATGATGCTCTGTGCCAAATATGAAAGCTGAGAGCCTTCCAGTTTCAGAGAAGAAGATTTTCAAAGAGTTCACTATTTGTTTCTACTGAAAACTGCCCACCCTGGGGCGGGGCCAATTTTGACCCTAGGGCCATAATTTATATAACTTTTAAAGTGGACCTGAACATGATGCTATGGGCAAAATATGAAAGCTGAGGGCCTTCAAGTTTCAGAGAAGAAGAATTTCAAAGATTTCACTATTTGTTTCTATTGAAAACTGCCCACCCCTGGGGCGGGGCCAATTTTGACCCCAGGGGCATAATTTATATAACTTTTGTAGAGGACCTGAACATGATGCTATGTGCCAAATATGAAAGCTGAGAGCCTTCTGGTTTCAGAGGAGAAGATTTTCAAAGTTTTACTATATGTTTCTATTGAAAACATTGAACCCCTGGGGCGGGGCCAATTTTGACCCCAGGGCCATAATTTATATAACTTTTGTAGAGGACCTAAGGATGATACTATGTGTCAAAGATGAAAGCTGAGAACCCTGTAGATTCAGAGGAGAAGATTTTTAAAGGTTCAAATTGTTGATGACTGACGACGCACGACGGACATCAGGCAATCACAAAAGCTCACCCAGAGCACTTTGTGCTCTGGTGAGCTAAAACAAGAGGGACAGAATGGCCCTGACATCGCTCACCAGACAATCAGAGGAGAAGATTTTCAAAGTTTTCACTATATGTTTCTATTGAAAACTTAACACCCCACGGGCGGTGCCAATTTTGACCCCAGGGACTACTTTTGTGGAGGACCTGAACATGATGCTAAAAGAATGTAGTGAAACAATGGATAGAGCATTAGACCACTGGAACTTGTATTCTTTGGATGCTAGAGGCGGATTCTCCCACCACTAATGACTTATGCAAACAGTTTGGATCCAGATCACGCCCCACATAATGTGGGGCCTGATCTGATATCCAAATTGTTTGTAAATGAGACTGAACTTCTGAAAAACTTAGAAAGAAAGTGTGTAGTGGGATTCTCACACCACTAATGACCTATGCAAACAGTTTGGATCCAGATCAGGGCCAACATAATGTGGTGCCTGATCTGATATCCAAACTGAATGTCAATGAGACTGAACTTCTGAAAAACTTAGAAAGAAAGTGTGTAGTGGGATTCTCCCACCACTAATGACCTATGCAAACAGTTTGGATCCAGATCAGGGCCAACATAATGTGGTGCCTGATCTGATATCCGAACTGTTTGTCAACGAGACTAAACTTCTGAAAAACTCAGAAAGAAAGTGTGTAGTTAGGATAACTTGTGAATAATTCTGCAGACGACAATTTAGCAGATCACAAAATTACCCAGCATGCAAAGAGTTAATCTGAAATTCACAACAGATAATTTTTATGCTCTATATTGATAGCTAGTAGCTTATTGCAGGGCATAGGTATGGGGAAAAGCTTTAAGAATATTCTGCATTTTGAGAATTATCCACAGTTTTCTCAATCTGAAATGAGTGTGTGTTATTTGTCTAAACACAATTTCTACTCTACTGATCAGGCTAAGGGTGATTATATAAGAACTCCCTCTGACTGGTCTCAGCTAAGAGTGATATTAAGGAGAAACCTTTAGAATGTAATTTCTGGTGTAAAGAAGTATATACACACAGGGCAGGGCCAATTTTAACCCCAGAACTATGATACTTATAAAACTCATAAAGTTATGCTAAGTAAATATATACACCAAATATCTAAGCTCTGGGACATGTAGTTTCTGACAAGAATATTTTTAAAGTTTTTCCTATGCATAACTAGTGATCCCATGGGCTGTTTATGTAGTCAGCTACAAAAATTGTTAATCCCTGGGGTGGGACCAATTTTTATCCTAGGGGCATAATTTATATAACTTTTGTAGAAGCCCTGAAGTTGAAGCTATGTGCCAAATATGAAAGCTGAGGACCTTCTAGTTTTAGAGGAGATGATGTTCAAAGTTTTCACTATATGTTTCTATTGAAAACTGAAAACCCCTGGGGCAGGGCCAATTTTGACCCCAGGGGTATAATTTATATAACTTTTGTAGAGGACCTACATATGATGCTATGTGCCAAAGATGAAAGCTGAGACCCCTGTAGATTCAGAGGAGAAGAACTTTAAAGGTTCAAATTGTTGACGACGAACGACGCACGACACAGGACGCACGACGACGGACGATGGACATCAGGCGATCACAAAAGCTCACCCTGAGCACTTTGTGCTCTGGTGAGCTAAAAATGAAGACTATCTTATTAAATAACAAGTTGGCCAGAATGGCCCTGACATCGCTCACCAGACAATCAGAAGAGAAGATTTTCAAAGTTTTCACTATATGTTTCTATTGAAAAATTAACACCCTAGGGGCGGTGCCAATTTTGACCCCAGGGACACAATCTATATAACTTTTGTAGAGGACCTGAACATGATGCTAAAAGAATGTAGTGAAAGAATGGATAGATCATTAGACCATTGGAACTTGTATTCTTTGGATGCTAGAGGCGGATTCACCCACCACTAATGACCTTTGCAAACAGTTTGGATCCAGATCAGGCCCCACATAATGTTGGGCCTGATCTGATATCCAAATTGTTTGTAAATGAGACTGAACTTCTGAAAAACTTAGAAAGTGTGTAGTGGGATTCTCCCACCACTAATGACCTATGCAAACAGTTTGGATCCAGATCAGGGCCAACATAATCAGGTGCCTGATCTGATATCCAAACTCAGAAAGAAAGTGTGTAGTTAGGATAACTTGTGAATATGCTGCAGACAACAATTTAGCAGATCACAAAATTACCCAGCATGCAAAGAGTTAAGCTGAAATGATCACAAAATTACCCAGCATGCAAAGAGTTAAGCTGAATATCACAACAGATATGCTCTGGTAGCTTAAAGCAGGGCATAGGTATGAAAAAAAGCTTTAAGAGTATTCTGCATTTTGAGAATTATCCACAGTTTTCTCAATCTTAAATGAGTGTGTGTTATTTGTCTAAACACAATTTCTACTTTCTACTCTACTGATCAGGCTAAGGGTGATTATATAAGAACTCCCACTGAATGGTCTCAGGTAAGAGTGATATTAAGGAGAAACCTTTAGAATGTTGTTTCTGTTGTAAAGAAGAATATACACACAGGGCAGGGCCAACTTTAACCCCAGAACTATGATACTTAAAAGTTAACTCAAAAAGTTATGCTAAGTAAATCTATACACCAAATATCTAAGCTCTGGGACATGTAGTTTCTGACAAGAGTATTTTCAAAGTTTTTCCTATGCATAACTAGTGATCCCATAGGCTGTTTAGCAGTCAGCTACAATAAACTGGCAATCCCTGGGGTGGGACCAATTTTTACCTTAGGGGCATAATTTATATAACTTTTGTAGAAGTCCTGAAGTTGAAGCTGTGCCAAATATGAAAGCTGAGGACCTTCTAGTTTTAGAGGAGATGATGTTCAAAGTATTCACTATATGTTTCTATTGAACGCCTTTTCAAACAGAAGATGAAAGCTGAGACCCTTGTAGATTCAGAGGAGAAGAACTTTAAAGGTTCAAATTGTTGACGACGAACGACGCATGACACGGACGACGGACATCAGGCGATCACAAAAGCTCACCCTGAGCACTTTGTGCTCTGGTGAGCTAAAAAAGTTACAGCTAATCCTCATTTTTGCAGATTTTTGTAAAGTGCAACGGCCATAACTCCGAAACAACAAATCAAATGATCCTCAGAATCGACTTAGCTTCAGGTCTTGATGCATTAAATATGTGGATGAAGTTTCATTAATATCTGTCAAACAGTTTTGCCAGAAAACAGCGGACAAACTATTTGCATATATTTGCATTTTGTTTTTAAGTAAAAGGGCAATAACTCCGAAACGAAAAATCAAATAAAACCTCATAATTGACTCAGCATCAGATCTTGATGCATTAAACATTTTTGTGAAGTTTCATTAATATTTCTCAAATAGTTTTCCCAGAAAACAGCCGACAAGCTATTTGCATTATTTTTTAAGGACAATGGCCATAACTCTATAACGAACAAGAGGGCCTGAAAGGCCCTGACATCGCTCACCAGACAATCAGAGGAGAAGATTTTCAAAGTTTTCACTATGTGTTTCTATAGAAAATATAGCCAGCCCTGGCGAGGGCCAATTTTGACCCAAGGGGCATAATTTATATAGCTTTTGTAGAGGACCTCAAGTGAATAGAAATTAAAGAAAAATGTAAATGTAAACATATTATAACAATGTAAATCTAAAGAAGGTCATATAAAAAAAAGTATGTATAGCATCTCCTTGGGCAAAATGGTTGAATTTCAGAAAGAATAAATTAATCTATACTTATGTTCAAAATTTCAGATATTTTCATTATACATTCTACATGAGTTCATATTATTATGCATATCTTAACTTATTTTTAACCCTTCCCCTGTTCGATGTTTATTCAAAATTTCAATACCTACTGAATATTCATGGACAAAATAGTTATAATGAAAAATAGAAAGTGTAGCCTTTTTAGAAAGTAATGAAAAACATCTTTCAAATTCCATTAACAAACAGTGTAGGCCCTAATCAGACAGCTGCTAAAGGAGCCGCCTGATCTGGGTCTGCTCTGCTTGCAAATGCATGAAAAGGCATTTATATGAGGGAAAGGGTTAAGTAAACATATTATAAGTATATTGTATATTGTACACAAAATGGAAATAATTTAATGCAATTTGCACTATATAATATCATAAGTAAACAGAGCAGACTGATCATATGGCTACTAAATGGGCCATCTAATCTGGGTCTACTCTGTTTGCAATGGTGTAGAAATGCATAATTATGGAGTAAAGGGTTAATTGTCTGTGCAATAGGCCAGATCTAAAAATATCAGTTGTCTACCCAGAAGGGAGGCAATCCAGTTGTTATCAAAAGTGCAAAGGGAGACCTAGCACAGTTTGGATTCTGATCTGATGCATATGTAACTTCAAGTTACATATGTGTCAGATCAGAATCCAATATTGTACTTCATAATTGTTTTGTACAAGAGAGTTAATTGTAGGATTGACATGTATTAAAACAATGTGAACAATCTTAGACAAGCAGACAACAATTCTGAAGCAGATAAAGAATGCTACAGCATAGAACACTTGACTTGTATTCAGCTGAACTTCACAAAAGATATACTGATAAGACTCTATATTGATATCTGAGAGCTTAATGGAGGACAAAGATATGCAAAGAGAATTTTAAGAATTATCCACTTAGTTTTCTCAATCTAAAATGAGTGTTTGTTATTTATTTGGCAAAACACAATTTCTACTCTACTGATCAGACTAAGGGTAAACTTGCATAAACACTGGTAGGTCAGTCTCCCCTCACTACTGCCTGACCTTATGGCCTTTATGAGTAAAGATAAGATGCTTAAAAGTGCAGTCAGCTTCAAGTTTGCTAGAAAACTGGCCACCCCGGGGTGTAGCCAATTTTGACCCCAGGGGCATAATTTATATAACTTTTGTAGAGGACCTCAACATGATGCTATGTGCCAAATATGAAAGCTGAGAACCTTCCAGTTTCAGAGAAGAAGATTTTCAAAATTTTACTATATATTTCAATAGAAAACAAGGCACCCCTGGGGCGGGGCCAATTTTGACTCTAGGGGCATAATTTATATAACTTTTGTAGGGGACCTACAGATGATGCTATGTACCAAAGATGAAAGCTGAGAACCCTGTAGATTCAGAGGAGAAGATTTTTAAAGGTTAAAATTGTTGACGCCCGACGACGCACGACGCACGACGCACGACGCACGACGGACGACGACGGACATCAGGCGATCACAAAAGCTCACCCTGAGCACAAAAGTGCTCTGGTGAGCTAAAAATCAAATGATCCTCAGAATCAATTCAGCTTCAGATCTTGATGCATTAAACATTTGTGTGAAGTTTCATTAATATCTCTCAAATAGTTTTCCCAGAAAACAGCGGACAAACTATTTGCATATTTTTTAAGGACAAGGGCCATAACTCTGAAAAGACAAATCAAATGAACCTCAGAATCGACTCAGCTTCGGATCTTGATGCATTAAACATTTGTGTGAAGTTTCATTAATATCTGTCAAACAGTTCTGCCAGAAAACAGCGGACAAACTATTTGCATGTATTTGCAGTATTTTTTAAGTAAGAGGGCTATAACTCCAAAACGAAAAATCAAATGAACCTTAGAATCGACTCAGCTTCAGACCTTGATGCATTAAACATTCGTGTGAAGTTTCATTAATATCTCTCAAATAGTTTTCCCAGAAAACAGCGGACAAACTATTTGCATATTTTTTAAGGACAAGGGCAATAACTCTGAAACGACAAATCAAATGAACCTCAGAATCAACTCAGCTTCAGATCTTGATGCATTAAACATGTGTGTGAAGTTTCATTAATATCTCTCAAATAGTTTTCCCAGAAAACAGCGGACAAACTACTTGCATGTATTTGGAGTATTTTTTAAGTAAAAGGGCCATAACTCGGAAACGAAAAATCAAATGAACCTCAGAATCGACTCAGCGTCAGATCTTGATGCATTATACATTTGTGTGAAGTTTCATTAATATCTCTCAAATAGTTTTCCCAGAAAACAGCGGACAAACTATTTGCATGTATGTGCATTATTTTTTAAGTAAAAGGGCCATAACTCCGAAACGAAAAATAAAATGAACCTCAGAATCGACTCAGCTTCAGATCTTGATGCATTATACATTTGTGTGAAGTTTCATTAATATCTCTCAAATAGTTTTCCCAGAAAACAGCGGACAAACTTTGCATATTTTTTAAGGACAAGGGCCATAACTCTGAAATGAAATATCAAATGAATCTCAGAATCAACTCAGCTTCAGATCTTGATGCATTTAACATTTGTGTGAAGTTTCATTAATATCTGTCAAATAGTTTTCCCAGAAAACAGCGGACAAACAAAATGTTGACGGACAAACGAATGAACGGACGGACGGACGGACAGGGCCACGACAATATACGACCACCTTTATTAGGTGGGCGTATAAAAATGAGGGAGAGTTCGCGACACCAATTTTCCATCAAAATTGGAAATAAAACATATTTTGTTGCCATTGGGAATATAGCAGTATACATGTAATAGCTTTAAACTCGGCCAAAACACCCTGTATTCTAACCTTAATGTTTTCTTCAATTATGGAAAGTCTCTGATTAAGATTGTCCAGCCTTTCACCCTGTTGACCCAGTCTTTCATCCAGCTGACCTAGTCGTTCATCCTGCTGACCTAGTCGTTCATCCTGATGATCAAGTGTTTCTCTCAGCTGACCCAGTTTTTCATCCTGCTGACCTGTTCTTTCACCCTGCTGACCTAGTCGTTCATCCTGATGACCCAGTTTTTCATCCTGCTGACCTAGTCTTTCATCCTGCTGACCTAGTCTTTCATCCTGATGATCAAGTGTTTCTCTCAGCTGACCCAGTATTTCATCCTGCTGACCTAGTCTTTCATCCTGCTGACCTAGTCTTTCATCCTGCTGACCTAGTCTTTCATCCTGAAGATCTAAACTTTTTGATAGTCCGGCACAAACAAGATCATTCTTTTCATTCTTTTGTAGAAAATCTTCGAAACTGTCCTTTGTGTTTTTTAACTACAAATAGATATGGTCAACTAGTAATACAGTATCATTTCACCTAACAACATAAATCCGATAGGAGACAAATATGCAAAAGACACAGAAAATTTAGGAAACCATTGCACAGTTTCATTATTTAATATTTTTTCAGTTGAACAAGTATTTTCAAAGAAAAGTATGAGTTGCAACTCACAACATTTTAACACCTTTCAAGCTAACTAAATGTACTGTATATAGTCCAGCAAAACTCACTTGACGTTGCTGACCTCTATTATCATAGGTTCACACTACCCTGGGTTTCTATATATATTTGTTAGTCTTTATGAATTATACGAGGACAAAAACAACAAGAGGGCCAAGATGGCCTTTAATCGCTCGCCTGATTACCATAGTTTTCAGATTACAGCTGGGTAGCCCCAGGATTGGGCCAATATTGACCTAAGGGACAATATTTGAATAATGTTGATAGTGGAACATGAGCAGCTCTTCTGGAGAACAAGATTTAGAATATTGATTTTATCAAGACAATCAATCTGACCAATGAAGGTTGGACTAAATATGCACTTTCTAGAGTGATTCTTCGACCTATTGACCTACTTTTTTTTTATCAAACCCCACCCATGATCAACCTCAACCTTAATATCACTAAGACAAAAATTCTGAGCAAGTTTGAGGAAGATTGAGCTAAAAATGTGGCCGATGGAGTGTAAACAAGACTATTTTAAGATATGACCCAGTGACCTACATTTTGACCCCAAATGAGACAGTTTAAAATCTTCCCAGATGTTATCAAAACAATCATTCTGATAGTTTCATGAAAGTTAAGCTATAAATGTGACCTCTAATTAGAGTAATGTACAGTGTTCACAAGGTTTTCCTACTATTTGGCCTAGTGACCTAGTTTTTGACCCCAATTGATCCACTTTCAAACTCATCCGAAGTCTTATCAAGACAATCTATCTGACCATGAAGATTGGACAAAAATTGTAACCATTAGAGTATTTACAAGGCTTTTCCGCTGTTTGACTTAGTGACCTACTTTTTAACCCCATGTGACCAACTTTCAAACTGGTACAAGATTTTATCAAAACAATCATTCCAATATAGTTTCATGAAGATTCGACCACAAATGTGACCTCTACAGTGTTCACCAGGTCTTTCTATTAGACCTAGGTTTTGACCCTACATGACCCATTTTCAAACTTGTCTGATATTTTATTAGAGCAATCATTCAATTTCATGAAGATTGGACTAAAAATGTGACCTAGAGTATTCACAAGGTTTACCTACAATTTGACGTAATGTTTCATCCCACGGGACACACTTTCAAAATTGTCTGAGATTTTATCAGGACAATCATTCGGATAGTTTCATGAAGATTCGGCCAAAAAATGTGACATCTAGTGTTAACGAGGTTTTCCTTTTTGACCTAGCGACCTAGTTTTTGACCCCAGAATCGACTCAGCTTCAGATCTTGATGCATTAAACATTTGTGTGAAGTTTCATTAATATCTTTCAAATAGTTTTCCCAGAAAACAGCGGACAAACTATTTGCATGTATTTGCATTATTTTTTTAGGTAAAAGGGCCATAACTCTGAAACTACAAATCAAATGAACCTCAGAATCAACTCAGCTTCAGATCTTGATGCATTAAACATTTGTGTGAAGTTTCATTAATATCTCTCAGATAGTTTTCCCAGAAAACGGCGGACAAACTATTTGCATATTTTTTAAGGACAAGGGCCATAACTCTGAAATGAAAAATCAAATGAACCTCAGAATCAACCCAGCTTCAGATCATGATGCATTTAACATTTGTGTGAAGTTTCATTAATATCTGTCAAATAGTTTTCCCAGAAAACAGCGGACAAACAAAATGTTGACGGACGAACGAACGAACGAACGGACGGATGGACAGGGCCACAACAATATACGACCACCTTTATTAGGTGGGCGTATAAAAATGATATGAGAGTTATCTCACTGATATGCACAACTACACATCAGTATCTGTCATTCCTGAAAGTTTGAAGAAATTATGTTGAAAAATAAAGGAGGAGTTAGTTGCACAAGAAATTGCTACCAGAAACTATCAAAGGGCATTCAGGTTCCTTTGAAATCCATTGATAGATAAAAATGTTACAGACCGGACACAAAATTTGTGACAAAGTAATTGTATTCTGTGACCTTGACCTTTGACCCATGGACCAGGGAGTTGAAAGCGACACATCGTCTCTGGTGAACATTTGTGCCAAATCATATTGAAATCCATTGATATATTAAGATGTTACAGACCGGACACGAAATTTGTGACAAAGTAATTGTATTCTGTGACCTTGACCTTTGACCCATGGACCAGGGAGTTGAAAACGACACATCGTCTTTGTGTGGTGAACATTTGTGCCAAGTTATATTGAAATCCATTGATAGATAAAGAAGTTACAGACCGGACACGAAATTTGTTACGAAGTTATTTTACCCTGTGACCTTGACCTTTGACCCATGGACCTGGGAGTTGAACGCGACACATCGTCTTTGTGTGGTGAACATTTGTACCAAGTTATATTGAAATCCATTGATAGATAAAGAAGTTACAGACCGGACACGAAATTTGTGACAAAGTAATTGTACCCTGTGACCTTGACCTTTGACCCATGGACCAGGGAGTTAAACGCGACACATCGTCTCTGTCTGGTGATCATTTGTGGCAAGTTATATTGAAATCCATTGATAGATAAAGAAGTTACAGACCGGACACGAATTTGGGACGGATGGAAGGACAGACGGACAGACAGACGGACAGACGGACATACAGACGGACGGACTGACAGATGGACGCCAGACACAGGGGTATCACAATAGCTCACCTTGAGCACTTTGTGCTCTGGGGAGGTAAAAAGGGTAAAGGAAGATAACCTCCCTTAAAAATAGACACCAGCACGTCTATGAATAGCCACTTGTAAGCCACTAGTGTATGTTTCTATTGAAAACTGCCCACCCCTGGGGTTGGGCCAATTTTGACCCCAGGGGCATAATTTATAAAACAAGAGGGCCATGATGGCCCTAAATCGCTCACCTGGTTACTATAGACATATATGCATACACTGTATTTCTATGTAAAAATAAGTAAGCTTCAGATTGGGGCCAATATGAAACCAAGGGCCATAATTTTAGGCCTTGAGTTTCAAATTTGAACAATCTAAATAAAGGAACATTAGATGATGCTTCATATAAGTTTCAAAGTTCCTGCCCTTACAATTTCACATGAGATTTTAAAGATTTTCCTATGAAAAACTGATAAGCAAGGGGCGGGCCGTTTTGGTCCAGGGGTCATAATTTGAACAATGTTGGTAGAAAACCATTAGATGATAATAAATACTAAATTTCAAAGGTCTTGGCCTTACAGTTTAGGAGAAGATTTTTAAAGATTTTCCTATGAAAAACTGATAAGCCAGGGGCCGGGGCCATTTTTGGTCCGGGGGTCATAGTTTGAACAATCTTTGTAGAGGACCATTACATGATGCTACATACCAAATATCAAAGGTCTAGGCTTTACGGTTTCAGAGAAGAAGCTTTTTATGAAAAACTGATAAGCCCCCGGGCGGGGCCATTTTGGTCAAGGGATCATAATTTGAACAATCTTTGTAGAGGACCAATAGATGATGCTACATACCAAATATCAAATGTCTAGGCCTACAGTTTCGGAGAAGAAGATTTTTAAAGATTTTCCTATGAAAAATTGATAAGCCCTGGGGCAGGGCCATTTTTGGTCTGGGGGTCATAATTTGGACAATCTTTGTAGAGGACCATTAGATCATGCTACATACCAAATATCAAAGGTCTAGGCCTTACGGTTTTAGTGAAGAAGATTTTTAAAGATTTTCCTATGAAAAATGATAAGCCCCAGGGCGGGGCCATTTTTGGCCCGGGGGTCATAATTTGAACAATCTTTGTAGAGGAGCATTAGATGATGCTACATACTAAATATCAAAGGTCTAGGCCTAATGGTTTCAGAGAAGAAGACTTTTAAAGATTTTCCTATGAAAAACTGATAAGCCCTGGGGCGGGCCATTTTTGGTCCGGGGGTCATAATTTGAACAATCTTTGTAGAGGAGCATTAGATGATGCTACATACCAAATATCAAAGGTCTAGGCCTTACAGTTTTAGAGGAGAAGATTTTTAAAGATTTTCCTATGAAAAACTGATAAGCCCCTGGGCCGGGCCATTTTTGGCCCAAGGGTCATAATTTGAACAATCTTTGTACAGGACCATTAGATGATGCTACATACTAAATATCAAAGGTCTAGGCCTTACAGTTTCAGAGAAGAAGATTTTTAAAGATTTTCTTATGAAAAACTGATAAGCCCCAGGGCGGGGCCATTTTTGGTTCGGGGGTCATAATTTGAACAATCTTTGTAGAGGACCATTAGATGATGCTACATACCAAATATCAAAGGTCTAGGACTTACGGTTTCAGAGAAGAAGATTTTTAAAGATTTTCCTAAGAAAAACTGATAAGCCCCAGGGCGGGGCCATTTTTGGTCCGGGGGACATAATTTGAACAATCTTTGTAGAGGACCATTAGATGATTCTACATACCAAATATCAAAGCTCTAGGCTTTGTGGTTTCAGAGAAGAAGATGTTTAAGTAAATTGTTGACGACGCACGACGCACATACGCACGACGCACGACGACGGACGCCGGACACTGCCCCCTCACAATACCTCACCTGGCACTTTGTGCCAGGTGAGCTAAAAATTGAAGAGGACCTAAACATGATGCGTTGTGCCAAATATAAAAGCTAAAATCCTTCAAGTTTCAGAGGAGATTTTCAAAGTTTTCACTATATGCTTCTATTGAAAACAAGGCAACCCTAATTTTGACCCCAGGGCCATAATTAAATAACTTTGTAGAGGGCCTACAGATGATGCTATGTGCCAAAGATGAAAGCTGAGAACCCTGTAGATTTAGAGATGATTTTTAAAGGTTGAAATTGTTGATGACCAACGACGCATGACGACGGACATAAGGCGATCACAAAACCTCACCCTGAGCACAAAAGTGCTCTGGTGAGCTAAACAAGAGGGCCAGAATGACCCTGAAGCGCTCACCGGACAATCAGAGGAGAAGATTTTCAAAGTTTCCACTATAAGTTTCTATAGAAAATTAGCTGGCACTGGGGTGGGGCAAATTTTGACCCAAAGGGCACATTTTATATAACTTTTGTAGAGTGGGTGAGTGAGTTGGGTTTTACGTCAGACCAACAGTATTTCAGTTTTATGCAGACGGCAACCGCATGAAACAAGTTATAGCGCTGCCTCACTGGAATACCCCTGCCGCAGGTACATGGCAAGGGCACCCCACCCAGTCACATTATCCTGACACCGGGCCGACCAGTCCTAGAACTACACCTTTAATTTCGAGCATAGACAAGGGAGCTACTAGTACCAACTTTTGATGACTTTTGGTCTGTCGTGGCCGGGGATCGAACCCACGACCTTCCGTACCGCAGGCGGACGCTCTACCACTGAGCCACGCGGCCGGTCCAACTTTTGTAGAGGACCTGAACATGATGCTATGTGCCAAATATGAATGCTGAGAACCCTTAAGATTCAGTGGAGAAGATTTTCAAAGTTTGCAGTATTCTATTTCTATTGAAAACTGGCTGCCCCTGGGGTGGGGCCAATTTTGACCCTAGGGGCATAATTTAAATATAACTTTTGTAGAGGACCTGAACGTGATGATATATGCCAAATATGAAAGCTGGAACCTTCCAATTTAAGAGAAGTTTTTCAAATTTGTCACTATATACGTTTCTATTGAAAACTGGCTAACCCTGGGGCGGGGCCAATTTTGACCCCAGGGGCATAATTTATATAACTTTTGTAGAGGACCTGAACATAATGCTATGGGCAAAATATGAAAGCTGAGAACCTTCCAGTTACAGAGAAGATTTTCAAAATTTTCACTATATGTTTCTATTGAAACCTTCCAGTTTCAGAGAAGAAGATTTTTATAGAAAACAAGGCACCCCTGGGGCGGGGCCAATTTTGACCCCAGGGGCATAATTTACATAACTTTTGTAAAGGACCTGAACATGATGCTATGTGCTAAATATGAAAGCTGAGGACCTTCTAGTTTTAGAGAAGATTTTCAAAGTTTTACCATATATTTCTATACAAGGCAGCCCTGGGGCGGGGCCAATTTTGACCCCAGGGACATAATTTATGTAACTTTTGTAGAGGACCTACAGATGACGTTATGTGCCAGAGATAAAAGCTGAGAACCCTGTAGATTCAGGAGAAGATTTTTAAAGGTTCAAATTGTTGACGCGGGACGACGGATGACGAACGACGGACATCAGGCAATCACAAAAACTCACCCTAAGCAATTTCTGCTCTGGTGAGTTAAAAAGGGAGATAATTCATGAATGAAGAATCAAATCAAAAACCGCAATTACAGGTGCTCAATTTCAGATGGTGTTCAAAAATACTTCCTAATTTAAACAAGAGAGCCATGAGGCCCTGAAGCGCTCACCTGAGATAACCGCAGGAGCGGGGCCATTTTTGACCACGAAGTCATCATTTGTACAACATTGGCAGAGAACCACAAGGCAAATCAGTATGTCATTAATTAAAGGTCTAAGTCTAATGGTTTCACAGAAAAATAATATTTCATATTTGTAGAGAACCATTAGATCATGTTACAAACCAAACATCCAAGGTCTAGGCAAAGATTTTTAAAGATTTTCCTATGAAAAACTGATAAGCCCTTGGGAGGGGCCATTTTCGGTCCAGGGTCATAATTTGAACAATGTTTCTGTCCAGGGTCATAATTTGAAAAATCTTTGTAGAGGACCATTAGACCATGCTACATGCCAAATATCAAAGGTTTTGGCTTTGTAGTTCCAGAGAAGATGTTTAAGTAAATTGTTGACGCACGACGCACATACACACGGCGCCGGACACAGGATCATCCCAATAGCTCACCTTGGCACTTTGTGCCAGGTGAGCTAAACATCTAGGCCTTACAGTTTCACAGGAGAAGATTTTTGAAGATTTTCCTATGAAAAACATAAGCTCTTGGGCGGGGCCATTTTTGGCCTGGGGGTTATAATTTGAACATTTTTTGTAAAGGACCATTAGATCATGCTACATATTAAATATCAAAGGTCTAGGCCTTACAGTTTCAGAGAAGAAGACTTCTAAAGATTTTCCTGTGAAAAACTGATAAGCCCTTGGACTGGGCCATTTTTGGTCCAGTGGTCATCATTTGAACAATCTTTGTAGAGGACAATAAAATCATGCTACATGCCAAATATCAAAAGTCTAGGCCTTACAGTTTCAGAGAAGAATACTTTTAAAGATTTTCCTATGACAAACTGATAAGCCCTAGTGCGGGCCATTTTTGGCCCGGAGTCATAATGTGAACAACATTGCATTACCCCTAACCACTGATGCTTCTGACAAAACTCAGAGGAGATGTCGTTTGAAAATGTGGCCGGACAATGGATGGATCGCGGTCACAATAGCTCACCAGAGCCTGCTCAGGTGAGCTAAAAAGCAATCTGTTGAGGCATGGCAGAATAAAGCTGTGGACTAAATTTCATATATTAAAGTTGCAAAAAGGGAGATAATTCAATAACAAAATGACGAATCATATCTGCAATTGCAGGTGCACAACTTCAGATAGTGACTATCAACACTGCATAATTTAAAATGTTCCATTGAAGGACGGCAAAGTAAAGCTTCAGACAAATTAACCCTATTAAAATTACTAAAAGGGAGATAAATCAGTAACGAAATGACAAATCAAAACTGCAATTGCAGGTGTACAACTTCAGATGGTGATCAACAATACTGATAATTTAAATATGTTCCGTTAAAGGATAGCAGAGTAAATCTCCGGACAAAATTCCGCCTACAGACGGACGGACTGACGGAGTGATTCCAGTTACACTTCGTTGTGGGGGTATAAAAACCATGGTAGGGGTGCTAATAAATTGACAAACTTCATTTGGTAATTTGGTTAGAATAATAATAACAAGAAGAAACTGAAAAGGAGCATTAACTAGAGATAAAAAATATTTAGAATTTTGTAGTTTGAAACCATTGTGATAATACTTAGTGACTTTTACAGGGGCTTAGAAAGGCAGTTATAAAGGAAAGGATTAAGGTGGTAGTTTCTACTTTCAACGTGTTTTAACAAATGCCTAACAATTAAATTAATCATTTATTTATAAGCTGAAAAGAAGTACAGGGTGTCCAAAAAGAAAGTTTACAGTTTCAGTGTCTGTGTATAATATCTAAACGTTCTGCTATAGCAATGAAAACGTGCATATGTATCGATCATAGATACAAATTTTATCTGGTATAATTTTAAAGATTAACACGCATATTCTTTTTTTTTTAAAAATGGCAATGTACCAAATTTTCCTTATTTTGTCTATGACGTCAATTCAGTAGTTTATGACGTTTTCAAGATGTCAGCCCATTTGCAGTCTCCCTTCTCACACTCTCCCTCTCTTTGAAACAGTTAATTACCTTGGGACATGTGTCTATACACTTATCTTCTTAACTTTTCTTCTAATGTTTCGCTGAAGCTTAGATGTGTCCGTTAGTTTTGGGCTGTACACTTACGACTTCATGTAGCCACACAATGATTGAGATCCGGGCTGTGGGCGGGCCATGTCACACCACAGTGCTTCACCTCTGGATATTTCCTGGAAATTACTCTAGCACAAAACGTTTCATATAATGCATCAAACACCTTATTTGCAGTGTGCTGTTTTGTATTTTGTATGGGAAAAGTTCTAAACCCTCTCTTATTATATTATGACCGGTAGGGTTTTATTGCAGCATGTCTTGGATCATGCTAACATTTTCGTTACTTCTACTGGTTTATGGTTGACCCGACCTTGGAGAATCTTTTACTGTCCCACGTTCTTCAAACTTTCTTACAATCTTGTAGATGTTCACTCTATTCACACCCATGCCTTTATATGCATATTTAAAACTACCTTTGCACATCAGTAACACTTTTAATATCATAATAACTTTTCACGATAAAAATACGCTGATCGACGTCAGACGCCACAGCGTGAAAATAAAAAGTTTTTAAATGACGTCATAACGTCGCGACATTACAGATTTAAGCGCGTAAATTTTATGCGTAATAATAACTTGAGCATGTATGCTTTAAAATGATGTATTTTTCACCAATATAGTTCAATATTTGACAAACTTATAAGGGGATGAAACTGTAAACTTTGTTTTTGGACACCCTGTATATCGCAGGAAAACCAGTACAATAAACATAGAAGAAGACACAATTTTAATGTGTTTGATATGTTCTTCAGCAATGTATTAGAATTTATTACGCTCACATTACACCAGTAGTAATACGTTAACTGTTCGACCAAGGTCAATAATATTTTGTTGTAGACAAAAAATTATAAGTATCAATAACAAGAGGGCCTGAAAGGCCCTGATATCGCTCACCAGACAATCAGAGAAGAAGATTTCCAAAGTTTTCACTACATGTTTCTATAGAAAATTAGCCAGCCCTGGGCAGGGTCAATTTTAAACCCAGGGGCATAATTTTTATAACTTTGGTAGAGGACATGAACATGATGCTGTGTGCCACATATGAAAGCTGAATACCTTCCAGTTTCAGGAGAAGATTTTCAGTTTTCACTACATGTTTCTATAGGTAGAATAATGGTGTTGTTAACACCCTTTCCTCCATTAATAGGCCTTTCAAACCCTTGGCAAACAGAGTATACCAAGATCAGATGGCTGATCAGGGCCTGCTCTGTTTGCTTTTGACATGATATAGTTCTGATTCTAGTATTTATCAGGTCACAGTTTTTGCTTATTCATCCACAACAGAAATTATGTTAATAAATATTCATGATGGCATTATCTCCTACATGAATATTCATTCATGGTCTAAAGGGTTAAGAAATGACTAACTCTACCCCACATAATTGTAAGCCACAGCACTCCAAGCTAATACACAGTGAGTGCACCTGTCTGCAGTATACTGCTTGACCTAATTATCAGTGACCAGTAAAGGATCTGATTGTTCTAATCTGCAGTCAGCTATACAAAAATGGCCACCCCTGGGACGGGTCAATTTTGACCCCAAGGGCATAATATATACAACATTTGCACAGAACCTGATCATGATGTTATATGCCAAATATGAAAGCTGAGAACCCTGTAGATTCAGAGGAGAAGATTTTCAAAGTTGTCACTATATGTTTCTAATGAAATCTGGCTACCCCTGGGGTGGGGCCAATTTTGACCCCAGGGCCATAATTTATATAACTTTTGTAGAGGACCTGAACATGATGCTATGTGCCAAATATGAAAGCTGAGAACCCTGTAGATTCAGAGGAGAAGATTTTCAAAGTTGTCACTATATGTTTCTATTCAAAACTGGCTACCCCTGGGGCGGGGCCAATTTTGACCCCAGGGTCATAATTTATATAACTTTTGTAGAGGACCTGAACATGATGCTATGTGCCAAATATGAAAGCTGAGAACCTTGTAGATTCAGAGGAGAAGATTTTCAAAGTTTTACTATATATTTCAATGGAAAACAAGGCAACCCTGGGGAGGGGCCAATTTTGACCCCAGGGGCAAAATTTATACAACTTTTGTAGAGGACCTAAAGATGATGCTATGTACCAAAGATGAAAGCTGAGAACCCTGTAGATTCAGAGGAGAAGATTTTTAACGGACGACGGACATCACAAGTGATCACAAAAGCTCACCCTGAGCACAAAAGCCCTCTGGTGAGCTAAAAACTGTTTATATGTATCTCAGGGGCGTTTTTCTATTAAGTTCAAATAATGATGATTGAACAAAACAAATACCAAGCGTTATGATATAATTAAAATATGCTACTTTTAATTACCAGGGTTCAAAATTAAGTGTCAAGACGTAGTTTTCCAACCAGAACTGACCAACTTGCCACCTGATCTGAAAGTCAGTGGCAAAATCTTGCCACCAGGCTTAATTGGGGGGAAATCAATAGTATTATTCAATACAATCAGAAAAATACTTCAAGAATTATCAGACCACTGTTTCTTTTTCTTGCTTGTAAAAAACCCATATGATAGCTATGACCAAGCAGCATACCAATTTTGAAGACATAAGTTGACTTGTCTGCAAGTAATTATCAACTACAGAAATATATTGCATAATACCTTGGTGATGTTGTCAATGGCTTTTTGAAAACTGTCCTTTTCTTCAACTGTTAGACCAACCATACTGTTTAACAGTTCAATCATCTTGGTAGTGTCTTGCTGCAGCTTGCCGTCGCTGATAGACATGTTCTTAGAGTGCATTAGTCTATGACGTGCATCTAACACCTGTAAGGTAAAATAAAACGTCATGAACATAAAGCCAGACATCAGAGTTTGATGTAGCAAAGTAATATTTACAAAATGCATCAGTACACTAAAATTTTTCTATTACCACTTTATATAATTTGATATCATGAGTAGTTGTGTTGATCAACGTTTGCTCGCTATGGGCTAATAGAATACCCCAAAGAGAGAGGCATGATGCCCAACTCTTTTATTGACAGAGTGTCTCTGGTTCTTTTAGATGCCCAATATATATTTCTCTGATTGAATATTTCGACAAGAGTTCTAAAGACAAAATATATATATAAACAACCGACTTTTGATATGTAAATTAGCTTAACAATCCATAGAAGTATTTGTTGTGGTAATATAGTAATCTTTTAGGATGCTCTGGTTCTTTGTGAATGCTATTTAGTAAGTAACTTTGCCTAATCAAAATATGATGTCTTTGCAGTTATTTAAAATAAGATATGTAGGTAGTATCTCATATGTTATTTTTAGACTTAATCTATAAATAAATTGATCAAGAAGGGGCATTTACTAGAGAAAAGGAAAAATATAGAATTGTGAAGTTTTGAAATCATTGTGATAAATCGAGCATCTTCTCCCTACAGAGTGAATAGTGAATACACTATTTATCACAATGGTTTCAGAAAACGGCATTAGCACAGACATCAAAAGGCATCATAATAAGGGAATGGGTTAATGAAAACACAAATACAATCTTTGAACTACACATAACCTCCAAGTTCATTGATACATGGTTAATACTTCAGTCCAACAAAGATCAGTTTTTTATGTTAATCATTTCACTCGAACAAAGATCCGATTATACAATCGTGGCTCTCTGAATGTGCATCAAAATGGCCACCTGATTTTGACCTTGTTTTTTCTTTATGCATACAATGTTAGGATCTGGGGAATAAACTCGAAACAAGAGACCATTGTAATACAATCAAATCAATTGTATTACTACCCTTTCCCTGTTCTATGTTTATATAATAACTCGAAACAAGAGACAATTGTAATACAATCAAATCAGTTGTATTACTACCCTTTCCCTGTTCTATGTTTATATAATAACTCGAAACAAGAGACAATTGTAATACAATCAAATCAGTTGTATTACTACCCTTTCCCTGTTCTATGTTTATATAATAACTCGAAACATGAGGTAATTGTTATACAAACAAATCAATTGTATTACTACCCTTTCCCTGTTCCATGTGTATCAATTGCATAACTACCCTTTCCCTGTTCTATGTGTATCAATTGTATAACTACCCTTTCCCTGTTCTATGTTTATCAAGTGTATAACTACCCTTTCCCTGTCTATGTTTATCAATTGTATAATTGTCCTTTCCCTGTTCCATGTGTATCAATTGTATAACTACCCTTTCCCTGTTCCATGTGTATCATTTGTATAACTGCCCTTTCCCTGTTCCATGTGTATCAATTGTATAACTGCCCTTTCCCTGTTCCATGTGTATCAATTGTACAACTTGTATAACTGCCTTTCCCTGTTCTATGTTTATCAATTGTATAACTACCCTTTCCCTGTTCTATGTTTATCAATTGTATAACTGCCCTTTCCCTACTCTATGTTTATCAATTGTATAACTGCCCTTTCCCTGTTCTATGTTTATCACAAATTCATTGCCTCCAGAATATTCAGTCAAAATAGTTACACGTTTATATGAGGGAAAGGGTTAAATGTCTAAGGCCTAGGTGAAGAACAAGACAGTTCATGCCTAGCAAAAGTTTCATATTTAAACTACTAATATTTGATCTTGAGATCACAGGCCAGGTTACCTTATAAGATCTTAATGGTACCTGACACTTCTTAGATCATAATGATAAATATCTAAGCCCTTGGTGAAAAGACATAGTTCTGGCATGGACAATAGTTTCTTAGACATGTATAACATATACAGATTTCTCCTCTAGGTCACATGTCAAAATCACATGAATGTCCACATGGTACCTGAAACTTCTACTCATGATTACACATCCACGGGCTAATGTCTAATTATATGCCCTTGGTCAAATGGCAAAAACGTTTTGGCACTGACAATAGTTTCCCCCATATAGCTTTGACCTTGAAGTCAAAGGTCAAGGTCACTAGAAGACTATTCCTACCAATTACATTTCGAATCATTCAATTTTGACCACTGGTTATGGAGATGCTTAAAGATTTTTTTCATTTGGTTGCCATTTGAACCTCTAGGTTCTACATGTATCTAGATTCTTTTCCAAGGTTCTACATGTATCCAGATTCTTTTCCAAGGTTCTACATGTATCCAGATTCTTTTCCAATCTTAATAGAGTGTGATACTAAGATTTATGCTATGTTTTTCCGAGTGGTTTTAGAGCAGAATGATGTCTTTTAAAGCAAATATCGATGGCCAGATGATGGACGGTGGGCCATGACAAAAGTTTACATGAGTATATTCAGATGAGTAAAAAAATTCCGGAGGCAATTAGAACTATCACTAAAGGCGACGGAATATTCCCGAAGAGCATCCATGATCGTAAATCCAAATACCCTTGTTTCAAGCCACAATGACATAAAATTCTCAAAGTTCAAGGGCAGATAATTTTGCAATGCTCAGCTGTAAACACATGAAAAGTTAGTCTTGTACATTTACTAAATTCTGAAAGGAGGTGATCCCCCGAGAGCAAAACTTGCAACATAAAAAGAGGGCCAGAATGGCCCTGAAGCGCTCACCAGACAATCAGAGTAGAAGATTTTCAAAGTTTTCACTATATGTTTCTATAGAAAACTAGCCAGTCCTGGGGCGGGCCAATTTTGACCCCAGGGACATAATTTATATAACTTTTGTAGAGGACCTGAACATGATGCTCTGTGCCAAATATGAAAGCTGTGAGCCTTCCAGTTTCAGAGGAAAAGATTTTCAAAGATTTCACTATTTGTTTCTCTTCAAAACTGCCCACCCCTGGGGCAGGGCCAATTTTGACCCCACAGCCATTATTTATATAACTTTTGTAGAAGAACTGAACATGATGCTATGTGCCAAATATGAAAGATGAGAGCCTTCCAGTTTCAGAGGAGAAGATTTTCAAAGTTTCACTATATGTTTCTATTGAAAACTGCCCAACACTGGGGCGGGGCCAATTTTGACCCCAGTGCCATAATTTATATAACTTTTGTACAGGACCTGAACATAATGCTCTGTGCCAAATATGAAATCTGAGAGCCTTCCAGTTTCAGAGAAGAAGATTTTCAAAGATTTCACTATTGGTTTTTATTGAAAACTGCCCACCCTGGGGCGGGGCCAAATTTGACCCCAGGGCCATAATTTATATAACTCTTGTAGAGGACCTGAACATGATGCTATGTACCAAATATGAAAGCTGAGAACCTTCCAGTTTCAGAGAAGAAGATTTTCAAAGTTTTCATTATTTGCTTCTATTGAAAACTGCCCACCCCTGGGGCGGGGCCAATTTTGACCCCAGGGCCTAAATTTATATAACTTTTGTAGAGGATCTGAATATGCTGCTCTGTGCCAAATATGAAAGATGAGAGCAATCCAGTTTCAGAGGAGAAGATTTTCAAAGATTTCATTATTTGTTTCTATTGAAAACTGCCCACCCCTGGGGCGGGGCCAATTTTGACCCCAGGGTCATAATTTATAAAACTCTTGTAGAGGACCTGAACATGATGCTATGTGCCAAATATGAAAGCTGAGAGCCTTCTAGTTTCAGAGAAGAAGATTTCAAAGTTTTACTATATGTTTCTATTGAAAACTTCCCACCCCTGGGGCGGGGCCAATTTTGACCCCAGGGGCATAATTTATATAACTTTTGTAGAGGACCTGAATATGCTGCTCTGTGCCAAATATGAAAGATGAGAGCCTTTCAGTTTCAGAGGAGAAGATTTTCAAAGATTTCATTATTTGTTTCTATTGAAAACTGCCCACCCCTGGGGCGGGGCCAATTTTGACCCCAGGGTCATAATTTATATAACTCTTGTAGAGGACCTGAACATGATGCTATGTGCCAAATATGAAAGCTGAGAGCCTTCTGGTTTCAGAGGAGAAGATTTTCAAAGTTTTACTATTTGTTTCTATTGAATACTTCCCACCCCTGGGGCAGGGCCAATTTTGACCCCAGGGGCATAATTTATATAACTTTTGTAGAGGACCTGAATATGATGTTCTGTGCCAAATATGAAAGATGAGAGTCTTTCAGTTTCAGAGGAGAAGATTTTCAAAGATTTCATTATTTGTTTGTTTTGAAAACTGCCCACCCCTGGGGCTGGGCCAATTTTGACCCCAGGGTCATAATTTATATAACTTTTGTAGAGGACCTGAACATGATGCTATGTGCCAAATATGAAAGCTGAGAGCCTGTTGGTTTCAGAGGAGAAGATTTTCAAAGTTTTACTATTTGTTTCTATTAAATACTTCCCACCCCTGGGGCGGGGCCAATTTTGACCCCAGGGGCATAATTTATATAACTTTTGTAGAGGACCTGAATATGATGCTCTGTGCCAAATATGAAAGATGAGAGTCTTTCAGTTTCAGAGGAGAAGATTTTCAAAGATTTCATTATTTGTTTCTTTTGAAAACTGCCCACCCCTGGGGCGGGGCCAATTTTGACCCCAGGGTCATAATTTATATAACTCTTGTAGAGGACCTGAACATGATGCTATGTGCCAAATATGAAAGCTGAGAGCCTTCTGGTTTCAGAGGAGAAGATTTTCAAAGTTTTACTATGTGTTTCTATTAAATACTTCCCACCCCTGGGGCGGGGCCAATTTTGACCCCAGGGGCATAATTTATATAGCTTTTGTAGAGGACCTGAATATGATGCTCTGTGCCAAATATGAAAGATGAGAGTCTTTCAGTTTCAGAGGAGAAGATTTTCAAAGATTTCATTATTTGTTTCTTTTGAAAACTGCCCACCCCTGGGGCGGGGCCAATTTTGACCCCAGGGTCATAATTTATATAACTTTTGTAGAGGACCTGAACATGATGCTATGTGCCAAATATGAAAGCTGAGAGCCTTCTGGTTTCAGAGGAGAAGATTTTCAAAGTTTTACTATATGTTTCTATTGAAAACTTCCTACCCCTGGGGCGGGGCCAATTTTGACCCCAGGGGCATAATTTATATAACTTTTGTAGAAGACCTATAGGTGATGCTATGTACTAAAGATGAAAGCTCAGAACCCTGTAGATTCAGAGGAGAAGATTTTTAAAGGTTCAAATTGTTGACGCCCGACGACGGACGACGGACGACGACGGACGACGGACATCTGGTGATCACAAAAGCTCACCCTGAGCACTTTGTGCTCTGGTGAGCTAAAAAGAGAAAATTGCAGACTCGGTTTTATTGAGTCTGTTCATGAACAGTAATTGAAAGTGCAACACTGCTCACACTCCCTAGCACCGGCTTAAGCGGTATTCAATTTTCAGAGCAATAAGTACTGAAATTCATGATCTCGAAGGATCAGAAGTTATAACAACACTGAGAATGGAGTACGGGGCAATGTTTCACGGCCACCACACAAGCACTTGACATCTGCTGTTGTGAAGATTATAAATTCTGAAAGGAGGTGATAGGGACAAGTTCGCGACCCCAGCTACCCATGTTCAAATGCAGGTGTTCGGAGAGACAGATTGACCAACTGACCACCTGCATGCCAGATCGACTGCTGGCCAGCGTGAATCCAGTATACCCCCTCAAATAAGTGTGCTGACGGATAATATCCAAGACGTGTATGCACATGGGTTTAGATAAGCACCCTCTGTAAGCAACTGACAGACTCTGTTTTTGCCTGGCCAAAAAGTAGTAGTGTAACAAATGACAGCAATCATTGCAGTATGGTACTCTGCTATTCAAAAGTTCAAATAAATAAGAAGTGTCTAGTTATGTTAGTGTTCGAATGCACAAAACAAAATTCTAAAGAATCTCACCTCATACACTAAGCCGAGGTCTGAGAAGAATTTGTACATGAAGGTACAAGACAACATCAATGTCAAAGCAGCCGCCATGTCGACATCCTTCGCAGCTGTAACATTCTCACTTCCACGAGGAAGGAAACATTTGGCCACTTCCCAGGAATTGGTTGGCCAAAGTTGGGGCTTCAAGTTGGTGCTTGCAATTTTTGTTGCATTGGCATGTTTTTTTAAGATCTCTTTCATCCATATGTTGCAGACATTGGTCTGGCACCTAACTCTCCAGGTGTGGTTGTGTCGTTCCACATTTTGATGGGTACAGGAATTGCAGGATGAAGATTGCTGCTGAGACAGTTGCTGAGACACAATTCCAAGTAACTCATCGTGTAGGTCTGACACTCTCTTGTCTGTGAAGTCTTCAATACCTTCCTTTAGAAACAGGAGTGCCATACTGTCACGTAACCAATTTAGATAGTTCTCATCATTCAGTCTGTGAGTTGATGACGCCATTCTAAAATAGGAGAGGAAATAGTGATCCAATGTTAATCATGATTCCATACAATGTTAATCACGATTCCATACAATAGTAAAATCAAGCAGGCAAAGCCACATGCAAGACACAACCACCACCAAAACACCGATAGACAGCATGACACACACACACACCAACATCCACACACCCAAACGCACACACACATACACACACACGCGAAATGAACACAGAAAACACCAAAAGACACACAAGAACCAGGGACAAACATTCCACACATGAACAAATCACAAGCACAAAGACGCAAGGCAAACAAAAGGAAGGGTGACAAAGAGAGTACCGCCTTGGCACGGTCAGTAGCAAAAACACCACTGGGGGTTTAAACCTGTTTACGGACGTCCTAACCTCGCAATATAATTAAACAGAAGTATGTGTTCATGCAATATAATTAAACAGAAGTATGTGTCCATGCAATATAATTAAACAAAAGTATGTGTTCATGCAATATAATTCAGGGTTTTCCCTGGCGCACAAAACACGCGCCCTCGACGCACTTATTGACCACTTGACCCTTAAAATATATTCCTGTGCGCCCACTGGGCGCAACTCCGAAATTCCGTTGACCAACTTCGATTTTCCGCTTCGTAACGGTTTATACTATATAAGCCCGAAACAAGCCGCGAATTATACTAGTCCCGTAATGTGTAGACTGTGTCTCCATAATTAAGCGGTAAACTAGTGTGCAGAAAATCGATAATATAAACGTGACCAGTCTGTCGTCAAGGCGTAGCTATGGCGCAACGAAAGATTTCGGGTTTTCTTCTGTCATCTAGAACTAAGAATAAATCCGATTCAGAGTCCGAGTCGGACTCATCAGAAGCAACTCCTGTACGCAAACAGGCACGGGCTTTTCAGTCGTCATGGTTAAAAATGCATACATGGCTGTTGTATTCCGACGGTGAGATGTCGTGTAATCCGTGTTTGAAAACAAACAAAAATAACCCTTTTACGAAGGGATGTACCAATTTTAGAACGTCTACCATTGAACGCCATGAAAAATCAAAGGGACACATAGAGGCCCTGAAAGAATTATCCTTACAATCCCATATGAAACATAGTATGCAAAAAGCAGAGGCGTCCGTTCAAAAATCTGCAGACGCTCAAACAGTGCGTCATATTACGCAGTTACGAACTGTTTACACGATGTCCACTAATGGTATCGCAGCCAATAACTTTGTTGACCTGATGGAGCTACAGCGTGAGAATGGGTGTGTGGGAGCTCAAGATCATTACAAAAAGCCAGAAATAATTTCAGAAATGGAAACAGTCTTGTGCAACCAGATAGAGAAACAGTTGTTAAATGATATTGATGAAAGTCCATTCTATTGTCTAATGCTTGATGAGACCTGTGATATTACCATTGATAAAAAACTTGTAATTTATATCAGGTACATAAAAAATGGCAAGGCTGTGGTGTCTTATTTGGGTAATAATATTAAAGAGATATTTTAAACAGGTAACCGTAGGCTATTAAACAATTTGATGTCCTGAAACAAGAAATAAAAAAAATATTATACAATGTCCCCCAAATATTAATTTTGTCCCCCAAATCAGGAACCTGGGGGTCACAATGACCCCCATTTGTGAATACCAAGGGAAAACCCTGTAATTAAACAGAAGTATGTGTTCATGCAATATGATTAAACAGAAGTATGTGTTCATGCAATATAATTAAACAGAAGTATGTGTTCATGCAATAAACAGAAGTATGTGTTCATGCAATATAATTAAACAGAAGTATGTGTCCATGCAGTATAATTAACAAGCAAAAACATGCGGAAACCGCATTAAAGCCAGATTTTTTGGGTTGATCTTGACCCAATTTCTTGACTGTATCCTTGTATCAACTGAAAGGCCTTCACCCAAGCTATCTGCTACCAAATATAAATAGTCTCGCCCATGTAGTTCAGAAGTTCTAATAACATTTTAATGACAGCCAATGTTTCAAAACAGTGACCTTAACCTGATTTCAGGTATCTGTGAGCGACTTCACTTGGGTCTATAGTGCCAACCATAGATGCCGCTAAATTCTAACAAGAGGGCCAGAGTGGCCCTGAAGCACTCACAAGACAATCAGAGGAGAAGATTTTCAAAGTTTTCATTTTATGTTTCTATAGAAAACTAGCCGACCCTGGGGCGGGCCAATTTTGACCCCGGGGGAATAATTTAGAAAAATGTGTAGGGGACCTGAACATTATTAGTTATACAGATCACTGGCGGGGTATCTGACTTTTTGTTTCCTGCTGAGGAAATACCTGTTGCCCGAGCCGTTAGGCGAGGGCTACATGTATTTTCCTCAGCAGGGAATAAAAAGTCAGATATCCCGCCAGTGATCTGTATAACGATTTTATTATACTGCAAAGTTTAATATTTGTAGCAGTTAATTAACTTAATTAGCGTTGTTAATGTAGGCGTCATTTTGCTTCCCCTCAGGGGCCTCGTGCTGTAAGGTAAAGGCTTATATAAATAATATCTGTATAATAACCAGCTCATTGCATTTGTGGATAGAAAGGGGTCTTCCAAGTGCATTAGTTTCTCAAAGGATTGAAAGAATCAGACGTTAGTAAAACTTTCAGCATATCAGCGGTTAAGCAAACGCTATTTTTCAGCATAAGAACGGTTAAACTTAATAAAGAGATTGGCGCCACGACGTCATTTGTGTGACGGTTTTATAATATTCAAAAAATTGGGCGTTGGAAGGAGCGGCTATATTGCAATTACAGGTACGTGGACTATGAATGTGCATCAATAAAATCTGAATCGAATTGGGTGTGGATTGTCTTAGTAAAAGTGGGGGTTTGGGGGCTAATCAGTACTTGCACAAGCACTTTGACAACATTTACAGCATCAGAGCAGAAAAAGACATTCGCCACGTATCGGGTTCATTTGCATTGTTATACAACAACTATAACAAAAATGTTTCTCAATGGATAACTTTGTTCCGCCCCAAACTCTTGTTATTTCGTTTGAGAACGGTTGTTTGGATCGAATCGAGGAAGTGAAACTTGTCGGCCATTTTTATTTTATTGTAGCAATGAAGCGAGGTCCTCGACAGGGGAAATTCCATTGTTGCTCATGACTCCGTGTATACATCAGAATTTAGAGGGATACACGGCTTTTATACATGGCTAATTGACCAATCAAAATCGAGGATTTTACTTTGCAGTATAAGATGCTATGAGCCAAATATGAAAGCTGAGATTAACCTTCCAGTTTCAGACGAGAAGATTTTCAAAGTTTTCTCAATATTTTTCTATTGAAAACTGCCCACAAATGAGGTGGGCCAATTTTGACCCCGGGGCCATAATTTATATAACTTTTGTAGAGGACCCGAACATGATGCCAGGTACCAAATATGAAAGCTGAGAACCTTCTGGTTTCAGGAGAATATTTTCAAAGTTCTACTATAATTATGCTTCTATAGAAACAAGGCACCCCTGGGTGGGGCCAATTTTGACCCCAGGGGCATAGTTTGTATCAAATATAGGAATCGTGATATAGTTTAAGTGTAGAAATACCACGAAAATATGAAAAATTAATGCATAAGATTACAAATGACATAGGTTATTTCCGTGATTCTCCATATTCCGATTAATCGGAAACGGCCAAGTCGCGCTCAAGCCCTTGGTTTGTGGCTGAGCTCGATTGATTTTCGATTATAATCGATTATCGGGACACCACTAGCTTTGTTCATCCATCTTTTATATATGCATCTTATATCTGTAAACAGATTTTTTGTGTTTATTAACACCCATTTCTGCTCGCTATCGGCTAATTGGATGCCCCAGTGAGAGGTGAGAGGATACAGAGAAACCCGGATGAGTTGCCCTACTACTGTAAACATGCATTGAGAAAATATAAATTAATATAGAGAACTTGTATAGTTTGACGGCGTTTCCATTCTAGTGTTTCCTTTCTTTCTTATCCACATCTGTTCTGTATATTTTCTTACGATTCAAGTTCACTTTGTTAGCATATACATGCAATTCAAACGTGTTTTGCATTTATGAAATAATCCCACAGATCTAGAGCTTCCTTCGGTTAATTTCGTAAAGATGTACACTGCTCATACAATTTGAAGAACAAAATTACTTCAAAATCGTAATCTATGTGACTTGAAACTAAGTTCACACTAAAGTACTTAGCTAGGAAATAGTTGTTCGTATCGAGTTTTAATACCTCGGAAATAACAGAAACACGTACGCCAGACACGGAATTTGTTGTAAATGTCTATTGTGTCTTCCATAGGAATTCGATATACATGCACGTAAAGTATCACGCAATATATCTTTTATTCTCTCGACTGACATACATTAGCTGTTTGTTTTTTACAAAACTCAATTAATATTCATCTATAGCGTTGTTCCAAAAGTTATCGGACATTGGCCGACGTGTCACTCTGTTGTAGGCCCTAATCGATGATGTTTTCCGGCTCATAAAAAATCCGCGGTTTTCTAAGAATTTAGCAGTATTCGGATACCGATAGTATTTATCTGAATATATATATAATTTATAAACTGTGAAAATGGGCTATAGACATTATTTTAATGATACATGTATGAATATGTGTACAACTTTTGGTGTTGATTGATTTATACAAACAAGAGGGCCATGATGGCCCTTAATCGCTCACCTGTTCGTAACAGATTAATGTATTCAATGACAGATTGCATAATTTGAAAAATCTTGGTAGAAAACCATCAGATGATGCTACATACCAAATATAAAGAGTCTAGACCTTACAGATTTGGAGGAGGAGATATTTTAAAGATTTTCCTATGAAAAATGTTAAGCCCCAGGGCGGGGTCAATTTTGATCCGGGGTTCATAATTTGAAAATCTTGGTAGAGGACTATTAGATAATGCAACATACCAAATATCTAAGGTCTATGCCTTACAAGTTCAGAGAAGATTTTTAAGAGAAGATTTTTAAAAACTTTCCTATAAAAAACTGATATGCCCCTGGGCGGGGAAGTTTTCAACCCAGGGGACATAATTTGAACAATCTTGGTAGAAAACTATTAGATAGCGCTACATACCAAATATTAAAGGTCTCTGCCTTACAGTTTTGGAGAAGAAGATTCTTAAAGCTTTTCATATGAAAAACTGATAAGCCCCAGGGCGGGACCATTTTTGACCCAGGGGTAATAATTTGAATAATCTTGGTAGAAAACCATTAGATGATGCTACATACCACATATCAAGGGCCTAGATATTACAGTTCTGGAGGAGAAGATTTTTAAAGATTTTCCTATGAAAAACTGATAAGCCCTTGGGCGGGGCCATTTTTGGTCCGGGGGTCATATTTTGATTAATCTCAGTAGAGGACCATTAGATGATGCTACTTACCAAATATCAAAGGTCTATGCCTTACAGTTTCAGAGAAGATGATTTCTTCAAGATTTTCCTATGAAAAAAAACTGATAAGCCCTGGGGCGGGCCATTTTTGTCCTGGGGGTCATAATTTAAACAATCTTAGTAGAGGACCATTAGATGATGCTACATACCAAATACCAAAGGGCTATGCCTGACAGTTTCAGAGAAGAAGATTTTTAAAGATTTTCCTATGAAAAACTGATAAGCCCCGGGGTGGGGCCATTTTTGGCCAAGGGGTCATAATTTGAACAATCTTAGTAGCGGACCATTAGATGATGCTACATACCAAATATCAAAGGTCTATGCCTTACAGTTTCAGAGAAGAAGATTTTTAAAGATTTTCCTATGAAAAACTGATAAGCCCTGGGGCGGGGCCATTTTTGTCCTGGGGGTCATAATTTGAAAAATCTTAGTAGAGGACCATTAGATGATGCTACATACCAAATACCAAAGGTCTATGCCTGACAGTTTCAGAGAAGATTTTTAAAGATTTTCCTATGAAAAACTGATAAGCCCCGGGGCGGGGCCATTTTTGGCCAAGGGGTCATAATTTGAAAAATCTTAGTAGATGACCATTAGATGATGCTACATACCAAATACCAAAGGTCTATGCCTGACAGTTTCAGAGGAGAAGATTTTTAAAGATTTTCCTATGAAAAACTGATAAGCCCTTGGGCGGGGCCATTTTTGGTCCGGGGGTCATATTTTGATTAATCTCAGTAGAGGACCATTAGATGATGCTACTTACCAAATATCAAAGGTCTATGCCTTACAGTTTCAGAGAAGATGATTTCTTCAAGATTTTCCTATGAAAAAAAACTGATAAGCCCTGGGGCGGGCCATTTTTGTCCTGGGGGTCATAATTTGAACAATCTTAGTAGAGGACCATTAGATGATGCTACATACCAAATACCAAAGGGCTATGCCTGACAGTTTCAGAGAAGAAGATTTTTAAAGATTTTCCTATGAAAAACTGATAAGCCCCGGGGTGGGGCCATTTTTGGCCAAGGGGTCATAATTTGAACAATCTTAGTAGCGGACCATTAGATGATGCTACATACCAAATATCAAAGGTCTATGCCTTACAGTTTCAGAGAAGAAGATTTTTAAAGATTTTCCTATGAAAAACTGATAAGCCCTGGGGCGGGGCCATTTTTGTCCTGGGGGTCATAATTTGAACAAGAGGGCCAGAATGGCCCTGACATCGCTCACCAGATAATAAGAGGAGAATATTTTCAAAGTGTTCACTATATGTTTCAATAGAAAACTAGCTGGCCCTGGGGCAGGCCAGACAATCAGAGGAGAATATTTTTCAAAGTTTCACTGCATGTTTCTATTGGAAGTTGACCACACCCTTTCATGAATATTCAGGAGGTATCTGGAGGGAATGAAATCTGTAGGTAACCATTTACTCCATTAATTCACCTTTCTTTGCCATTGCAAAAAGAGTAGACCTAGATAAGACTAATCCTATAGCAGTCATCTGATATGGGTCTGCTCTAGTTGCCCAAGATATAATATAGATCAGATTGTACAGTGTCCACTATAGCAAACAATTTCTGCTATTATAACAATTATTCTAATTAATATGTATGACATAATTTAATTTTTACATGAATATTCATGGAGGAAAGGGTTATTTCAGAACTGGGAAGGGGTTAAATAGGCCTATTATTTGCTGGTGGCTCATATAAGCAAAAAGAAGCTATTTTGTTATATAAATTTTATTTATATCAAAACATCCAGATTAATGGTAAGAAATAGCAGATTCTAACAAGAGATGTGAGATAATTATGTAAGCAGGAAACACATGCAACATTCAAGCATTTTTTCTGAACTGTAATGTTATCATTTAGGTTGTTCTAGTACTTTTAACATTTGATACAGTCAATACAAAGCACTTTTTTCCAATTGAATGGTTGATCTAGTGATTTTTATACTGAGACTATAAAAACAACTATCTATTTGATTGGTAAGCAGCCGTTATCATATCACAAGCAATGATTGTTTTCAGCGTTATTGTTCTGTAGATAATATGCTATGGATATGCTGAGGTGACCCAGCATGGCTTTTATTTGCAAGACAGTATTTCCAAAAATGAGGACAGATTATCCCTTCAGAAGAACTGGTCTCATCGGACTGTCTTTTATATTTTCAGCCATATTTTCCATCAGCAACAGTTTATATCTTGATAGTAAAATTTTAATGTGTGACAACAGCAATCATAAGTCATGTATAGAAGAGAATTATTTGGAAATGGAAGGTATCTTGTAAAATTTAGAGTATAAAAATCAACAGAACAAGCACATTCTATGACTGATTAATGTTCATGTAGAATGAACAAATTGGCATTACAGGTTAATGTTCAAATTGTAAATGCATTGGTTTCAAATTCAAACACAGAAATGAATATGGTACGTTTACAATGTAACATAACAGTATTAGACATAAACGTGCAAAAACACACTGAATGGAGCATATACTCCATGTGATTGTGGTGCAATATACTAGAAGCAGTAAAACAGCTTTTTTGTAGGATTTATAAGCAAAATGTCCAAGATGACATTGACTTTTTATATTCATATATGTTAAAGGCTAGCTGTCTGAAACATTTGTGGTCATTATATACATCAATGAAAAATACTGTGTTGTGAGCATAGTCACATACAAAACAATAAAAATGTGTGTAATGAAGGCAATTATGCCATATATATATGTACATACAATGTAGTTGATTTAGTATAATTATAACCAGACTTCTGTTTTAGCTTAAACTATCAAACTTTTTCCTGCATTGGCTATTTTTAGATCAAACCTCTTTGAAAAAAAATACCGAAAAAAACTAGAGAAAAGGTTAATTTAAGATTTGTGTAGTTTTGATACCATTGTGATAAATAGAGCATTTGGTCCTATGGAGCAAATTGCTCTATTTATCACAACGGTTTCAAAAAAGGACTTTTATGCAGGTATCATTCGAGTCCTTGAATTAACATAAGAATGAAAATATGAACAGTAATTGTTTACGCCATTAATATGCATGTATTATTCAACCCACTATGAATATGTAATCAAATGTACAGCGTAACTTAGATATATCGAAATCAAAGGGAGTAATGCTGAAATGTCATGCAGGAGGTTTCAGCATTACTTTACACTTGCATAAGCTGTAATAAGTATTTATAGATATTCATAGTGATACTTAAGAGCAATTATCTATTGTAAGTTTTTGAAGGACTGAACATTTAGTTCAAGTTATCCAGAAGTTTGAGAGTTTTGAAATCCAATGGATTTTCCATCAGCTCATGTTATATATGTAATTACCTAAGCCAAATTGAGAAAATGTCGGGAAATTAAATAGGCTATAATCAAACAGAGTAGCCCCTGATGAGGCAGCTCCTGGAATTGCTGCCTCATCTGGTTGTACTTTGTTTGCAAATGTGTTAAAATGGGAGTAAAGAGTCAACAGTTTAATCTATGATTTCATTATCATGTAATAAGTTCATTTAGTTGATTAAGAAGAAAAATATGCATGAAGGAAACAGTAACACTTGCAATGTTGAACATTCATTGGCTTAAAATATTTAACCCATTCTTGCATTTATAGGCTATTTTTACATCAAACCTCTTTCGGAAAACAAATTACTGAAAAGGTGCATTTACTAGAGAAAATGAAAATTTTAGATTTGTGTTGCCTTGAAACTACTGTGATAGAGCATTTGCTCATAAGGAGCAAATGCTCTATTTATCATAATGGTTTCAAAATTTGACATTGTTGATGCATTAAAATGCAGGAATGGGTTAAGAGAAAGTAATACATGGAACAATAATTGTTACTTAATCCCTAAAACATGTGCTTAGTACTCAAACTGTCTGCAATATATAGTTATGCAGGCAACATTTTTGAGTCCTTGTATTTACATAATAAGAATGAATATATGTACAGTAAATTTCATTTTGCCATGGATATTCACATATTATCCAACCCACTATGAATTCATATTCAAATGTACAGGTGAACTTCGATATTTCGAAATCAAGGAGTATACAAATTTGTCGAGATAACAGATGTTGGAGTTATAGAATTCCTAGTTTTGTACAATTTCTTGAGTTGACAGCTTAATGCATGTGTAAAGTATTGCTGAATTTCCTACAGGAGCTTAGAGCATTACTTTACACTTGCATTAAGCTGTCACATGCATTTATAGATATTGCAGTGATACATTTAGCAGCAATTATCTATATTAAGTTTTGGCAGGATTGAACTTTTTGTTTAAATTATCACAAAGTTGGAGAAATTGAAATTCAGCCGATTTTCAATTGTCGTGTTATATGTTATGTATTTACCTAAATTAAATTATAAAAGTCTGACCTTTAGTAGGCTAAATCAAACAGTAGACCAGGCTTGCCACAAGCCAGAGGAAACAAATTTCCCTGACATAATTCCAAATTTTCCCCAACTCATTTCATCGCGAAATTTGGTCTATCTGTCATAATTTCTGTAATACGTAATGGATTTTTTTAAAATACATAACATTCATTCTCATGTTTTCAAAATTCCTTGACATTTGCCTATATTTTCAAAATTCCTGACAGTTCTCAAAATTCCCTGACCTTGAATTTTTTTTAATTTCCCTGACACGTGGCAACCCTGTAGACACTGATGAAGCAGCTCCTAGAAGAGCTGCCTAATCTGGTTTGACTCTGTCTGAAAATGTGTTAAAATGGAGTAAAGAGTTATGACATTTTACTTTTGATTTATGACTTCATTATCTGAAAATCATGTAATAATTACAATTGACTAACAAGAATAAAATGTATCAATGAAACAATAAATTACAATGTTGAACATTCATATCGAACCTTCCATATTTGATACTTTACTGGCCAATGTTGAGTCCAGGTTTATATTTACACCAATTGTTACATGCTTCAAACAGTGAAGATCCTATCAGAGGGCTTCTGAAATAGCCCTCTGATCTGGGTCTTGACTGTTTATAAAGGTTATTATAATTCATTTCTTGCACTCAAAAGTTTGAAAAAATAGTTTAGTAACACAAATAAAATATCTTTGTGTTTTATGCACTGACAAACAGTAGTCGGTGAGCTACAAGTTGGGTGTTACAACAATGCTATGTTTTATAGGTTATATAGTGCCAAATCAGGAGAAAAAATGTATGACCCACTTCTCATTTACATCGAGATAACATGAGATATGGATCCAGAAACTTAATACTTGCTGAAGAATCCGAGACGCAGAAACTGCAGTTTCAGTTAAAACCTTATTATGTTATTAGTCTTTCTTAAGACCAAGCAAAGGGTGAGTACCAATTAAGGAGACATCGCATTTGGTGTAAATGTTGTCAGGCCAGCAAAATAATTTTCGGATATGAAGCATTTCGATGCCAATTTTTTAAAAAAATTTTTAAAGAAAAAACTTCAGAACAGTATGATAACCGTTTGCAAACAGAGTAGATCCAGATCAGACGGCTCCTATTGGAGCCATCTGATCAGCGTCTGCTCCGTTTGCCAGTGGAATTAGATTGATCGGTTTCATTACTTTATAAATTGACTGCATTGTTCCACCTTCCATATTTCAGTATAACTTATTTTGTTCAAATGAATATTCCATAGGTATTGAAATTTGAAAGTAACTTGGTTAACCCTAATCATTGACAGAAATTACCTAGTGAAATAAATGATGATGAAATTCATCATCCTGATGCATACTGCAGGATCTATGGGCCTTTTTTTTCCTCAATTTTATAGGCAGTTCAATATTTCTAAGGTTGTAAAAGATGTGAAAATGCATTTCTATTTGGGAAAACGGAAATAACTTTAAATGCAGGCAATACTTGCTAGGTTATCAGATATTAAGGGTTATACATATACGGTTATACATGTAGATGTTTAACAAAATGTAAAGAATGAAGGTACCCCGATTGAAACAATGTTTATCCATCAATTTTTGAACAAAAATCATTTTTGTCAATGTTGTTAATCAGTCAAGTCAGAAATTATAAATTGTATCGAGAAGAAATTAAAGTATTTTGAAAAAGTTGTGCACGTTCTGTAAAGGTAACTGAGTGATAGCTTGGTCCTATCATTTTATTGTAATGCAAATTTACAAACACTAAAGTGTAGTGTAGTTGAAAGTTTTGCCACTGGATCACGTCTGCCCGAGTGTTGAACTTGCTTATGTGAGGCTGGTATTTATATAAATGCATAAAAGTTTGCAAACAGTCACTATCTGAATGAAGAGGAAAGGGTGAATACATTTTGTGCATGTTTAAGTTGCATTATATATTAATCGGTGCTAGATATTACATGTACAATGACAAGCAGGTAGTTGTACAGGGTGACAATATGGACAGTCTATGAGCAATATAGCTTTAACTTACAGGTTGTTGATGCACATGATTTGCAAAATAAATGAACTTGTGGTCTGACCAGTAGGTTTCAACAACACCTGAGATACCATCAGTGTTTGTGAATATCAAATCTAAAACTGATCCATAATCTGTTGTTGCTGTGTGTATCTTTTGCTCACATCCAATTTTTTGTTCAAGCCACGTACAAAGGCTGTTGTTGGGAACAGACAAATTTGTGTTAAAATCTCCAACAACGATAAGATCTATGGAGGGCTCAATAAGCTTACAGAGGTGTTCACTAAATGTTGCTTTAAAAAGTGACTGGGACAGAGATGGTGCTTTATAAACAACAACTATCTGTTTTTGCTGTAAACTTATGTTTACATTCAGATAAATGAATTCAAACTTGATGTCACTGTAAGTCACACACTGCTCTACATGTACATCATTTCTCACATAGACCACCAATCCATGTGAAGGTCTGATATTATGACTGCTATCAGATTGGTCATTTCGTATCAACTGAAAACCATCGATCATGTAGTCTTGATCCTCGTCTGTGAGACACAAACGTGATTCAGCTAATGCGAGTATATGAGAAGAAATAGCATTTTGGTCAGATTTGATATCGTCAAAGTGCCGATGAAGTGACCTGCAATTATTGAAGATGACCTTGAAATGTGTCCTACAATCAAATGAATCAAAAGGTTCGAAACACAGTGTCATTATTGCATTTGCTTGCAGTCTAGCCATCTCTCTATCTACCTGATCATCCACGGTTAAGGCTAATTCATTGAAGTTCAATATTTGAAGTTTCTCGATAGATCTGACCCTGCTCAATGCAACATAATGCAAATGTGGAACCTTCCTTACTTTACGTTGGGACAGGTCTATGACAACTTTGTCTAAAGTGCTTCCTTGAGCACGATGCACAGAGCGACCAGCTGATGGTTGGAGAGGGAACTGTACTCTCTGAATTGTTTTCCTGTTGTAAATGAATGATCTTTCGATGTCAAATATTGGTGTCCATGTAGTATTTATGTTACTGCCGTACAGTCCTCTGTTTAAGTATTTTTGTCTTGTTTCTGATCCAGATTTTGAATCATCAAACAGAACCCAGATAATGCTTGGCCGATTTGTTTCTTGCTGTTTATACTCGATGTATTTAATAATACATGATGCTCCATTTGCAAGTCCATCTTCAGTATTGATGTTAACTGTTAAATCATAGATCATGTCAACTACAATAGTCAATGAACAATGCAAGTTTGCAGTTTTGCTTGGGTCTGTTGGCAACTTGGCTATAGCAATCAACTGTTTTTCTTTAGACAGTTTTGGAGACAGAATGGTGTTGTGGCATGGTATAACTGCTTTTTCACTGCTCGAACTGGTTATAATTGAATCATTGAATAGATGCATGAAAAAATTCTCAGCAAACAAATGAGGAGAAGTTTTGTCATATGATGGTGAAGATGAGCTTATTGTACACTCTTTTAATTTGGTCATATCATCATTTGTCAATACGTTTTTCCTCAACCTATTTAACAATTCTGCAAACTCCATGTCATCTTTCTGTCTCATAATTTCAGTGAGTTGAAACATTTTGAAATGGTCCTGCCATAGGTTTGCAGACAATGCAGCAGCTCCATGCATCAAGTCATTGAATATCCAGTTTCCACTGACAGGTTTCAACTGATAGAGATCACCAACTACTATAATACTAACACCTCCAAATGGTTTCCTTGTGCCTTTCAGTTCTTGAAGTCTCTGATCAATGAAACTGAGCATTGCATTGCTTACCATTGAGATCTCGTCAATTATAACCACACTCAAATTTCTGTATTTAGAGCGAAATGAATTTAGATTATCACATGTCAAAGTCTGATCTGACTGCTTAAACTTTTGTTTGAAGGCAGATGATATGGTCGATCCATTTATGTTAAAAGCAGCTTTCCCAGTGAATGCACACAAAAGCACACAGATTGCGTCAACATCTTCACCTTGTTTCAAATTCAGTATTCTATACAAAGTCTGGTACAGAGCTCTTATCACTACACTTTTACCAACACCAGCTCCTCCTGACAAGAAAGCAAATAGAGGCTCATCTTTAGATTTAATCCAATGAATTACATGATTGTAGAAATGTCTTTGCTTCATGTTCAAGGATCTAAGAAGTTTCCTATAGTCTTCATCACTTAGTATGTTATCATTTGTACTGATTTGTGGAGCAGAGACATAGCAACCAATTTCATTGCCTATATCATATTCTCTATGCTCAGTAACCCTGTCTGGATTGAAATAGATGAAAGACTCAGAGTCTACAGTTTCCTCTTCAGCAGTATCACCTTCGATTTGTTGTGTACTTGGAGCAATTTCATCGAACACATCATATTCTGTCTCTGCTATATTCCTGGCCAGCTCAAGCTCATCTGCATGGTGTTCGTACTCTCTACACTTTCTTTCGATCATGCTTTTCATACTTAGAAACTTATCCTTGTATGTTTCATGGTTGCACAACAAGTCTGTGTTTTCATCTCTCCATGGGTAAAAAAGGAGTAGTTTTTCTCTATAATGATTTTCTTCATCAGTCTTAATGTTAAAACGAACATAGCGGATTATTTTGCTTTTTTTACGGCGTCTTATTTTTATGCCATTGCGCAAGGTCAATACAATTTCATCTGCGTCAAAGTTTACTTTGTTTAATTCAGCATCAGAGTCATCCTCATTGTTTTCTTCATTGTGGTTTTCTGTCTTTTCTGGATAAACAATGTCCAACTGAGACACATAGTCTGCTAAGCACCAATTACTTAAAGCTTGCGGACGTTTAGAGTACCGCTTTATAATATTATCCGACATAACATCTGTTGAGTTATCTGGCAACTCTTCAAGAAGAGACATGGGTTTCAATAGTTGAATGCGCTGCGTTGCGACTGATGTGTTTATGAACACAACATCTCTAGTGGCTTTTGTCAGAGGCATCTGCAGTATCAAGTACACAGCTTCTTGGGCACTGACTTCTACACTGTTGCAGAACACATTACCAATATGCCGCACTTGTTTCTTTATGTCCATATTTCCATTTTTGGCTTCTTTGGCTGCTGCATGCATCAAGTTACTCATTCCTCTTTGAGATTTACTGATGTACGATACAATATACATGGCACATGCATATGGATCAAGTACAAACTGAATATCAATATTAGCCCTCCAAGCTTTCAAAATATTTGGGTTGTACAAATTGACACGAATCTCCTTTGGTGTACGCTTCAGGAAAACTTTAGAAGCAGAAAGTGAGCTTCGAATGCATTTCAAGTAATCTTCTTCACTCATCTGTGCTGCAGTTTCTAAAAATTGTTCAAATGTCATGTCATAACCATTCTTTTGGTCATTCATCTTTTTCTGCAACTGTTTGTACATTTTAGAATATTTGTCATTATCCATTTCAAGAGGGTCCAGAACCATGGATGTTGGAAGTTATGGCAGTGGGTATCCAAATCGGCAAATTTTATCTTCTTTTTTGCGACAAGTTCTAGAATGTTTATGAATTTGAAGTTCTGTCAACAGTTTCAATTCATCATCATCATCATCATGACTGCATTGCAAAAAGTGGTCCACAAAGGCAGTTATATCTTTATTGCTGCTGCTATTAAATTGTGGGGCATCTTTGATCCAAACAATCATATGGATGTGTGGTGAACCTCTCTGTTGAAATTCAACTCTATAAAAAAAATCAGTGACTGTTCCAAGCGGTTCATGGTCACTTTTCAAAACTAACTTGATAAACTCTTGCACCCTGTGATCAAAATATCTAGAGCATGTAACAGGATCTTTTTGAATAAGTTTTATTTTTTCTTCCCAAGAAAGACTTTTTATTTGTTCATCTGTATGATCCTTATCTAGATTCAGCTTTGCAAGCATTTTTAACAAATCACACCATCTTGTGTCTGCTGATGACAGAGACATAAACCAAGTAGGCAAACCCAGTTGGCGTATCATTGCAAATACATCTTTTTTTCTGTTTTCTAAATATGCTGGTGAATTTCTTAGTTGTTTAAATATATAGTAACCTTCATCTTGTTTAATCATTTTGTTCATAGTATTCGAATCTTTTGCTTGTGCAACAGTCATATTATGTGTATCTCCTTGACATCTCCTAACTGCAAGAGACACCTTATCATTCAACTGTTTCATCTGTATTTTTTTCAGCTTGAAAAATATATTTGGTACACTGTTAGCTGCACGTCTGTCTTTACTGCGCAATTCCCATTTGGCAATATCACTGTAGTGAACAGGTACTTGTCTATCTTCATTGTCAAGGCGCTTTTGGCCACAGTATATACATGGAAAGCAGAGATATTCTGAATCTTTGTCTTGATAAAGACTTAAAGGTCTCTGACCTTCGCCTGGTGCAAATGTGAAACAGGAGGTTCTGTTCTCAATGTTTGCATCATCCAAAAGAGTATCGATGTTACCAACATTTTCATTAGGAAAGTCTTCTGTATCAGAATCATAGTTTCTTGGAGATTCTCCATTGTACTCTCTGCATCTGATGAGATTTTACTATTTGAAACAAACTCATTCAAAATATCGTTGCAGTTTTCTGTTACTCTCTTAATCCATTCTTCATCAATATCTACATTAGCATTTTTGTACATATCACTGTTTTGCATGAGCCAATGTAGAGCAACTAATACTCGAACAGGGCGTACATTTTCTGAAAATGCGCAAGTTTTGAAAGACATTTTTTTCTTTAGTTTTACAGCAACTGTTATATTTTCATCCAAGGGCCTTGGGAGAGCATTGACAACAGGCTGAATATCAACAGGTACATTCACAACATTTCCTTTCACTGAGAGCTGTCGACCTCTTGGTAGTTCTCTTATTTGCATGAATGGTATTCGCAATGCAATCAAGCGTTCTTCAAGTGGGTACAGGTCTAATTGACTTGGTTTAGATGGCCAATGCATTCCATTGACTAAAGATAACTTTGGAATTTTATGATTGATTATGCTCTTTTTACATGTATAACATATCCACTGTTTATTTTGGGCGAGTGTTGGACCTAAGAATACCTTTTTCAGCTTTTCCGTTAATGAATTTGTTTCAGAAACACTTTGTCTGAACCACGTTTGTTCACAACAACTACATATGAATACTGGCCCAAATGAAATGCTTCTATGGAAATTATCTATACAAGTGTCAATATCTTTACCATATTTCCTCAGATTTGCATTTGACTTTTCTTGCTCAACGAAAATAGCATTTTGGCGACTGGTAGCCTTGGTTGCTTTAATGCGCGCAGACTCGGATTCCCTGTTTCTGACACTCCTCCTCCATTCTTGTTTTGAGAGTCTCTCCTTCTCTACGTAATGTGGATCTGATCTGGCCTTTCTCTTTGACAACTTATTACTTTTATTTTCCCGTTGTCTGTACTCTGATGATTCCCACTGTTTATATTGTTCAACCAGCCTTGCTCTTCTTTTTTTTGCAGTTTCATTCCATCTAAATTCATCGGATTGTCTTGCTGTACTCATACATTGCAATGTTCGTGCTTTCTCAATTTTCGTATTCTCTGGTACACCTCTGAAAGTTCTCTTGGAGTCTCTTTCCTGCCTTTTAAACTGAACAGATTCTCTTGCTCGTGTCATAGATTGCATTGTTCTTTCTTTCTCTGTATTTCTTATTCCAGGCAGTTTTCTGTAATTTCTTTTACCATCTCTTTCCTTCATCTTAAACTCCTCAGATTTTCTTGCTGTTGCCATGGATTGCATTGTTCTTTCTTTCTCTATATTTCTAATTCCAGGGAATTTTCTATAATTTCTTTTACCTTCTCTTTCTTTTATTTTAAACTCTTCAGAATCTCTTGCTACTTTCATAGACCGCTTTGTTCTTTCTATTTCTACATTTGAGATCCCAGGTAGTTTTCTGTAAGCTCTTTTATTTTCTCTTTCCTTCATTTTAAACGCTTTAGATTCTCTAGCTGTTGTTATAGAACGTTTAGCCCTTAGTCTTTCTACCTCAGTGACCCCAGGGAGTTTTCTGTAAGCTCTTTTATTTTCTCTTTCCTTCAATGTAAACTGTTGAGATTCTCTTGCCTTTGTTTTGCACTGTAGTGTTCTTTTTCGCTCTCTCTCTTTATTCTCTGGCAATTGTCTAGAAAGTGCCTTGGCCTCATTTTCTACTCTTCTAAAACCAGGAGATTGTCTCTGTTTTTGTTTGTACAAACGGAGATACTCTTTCCTATCATTTGCACTTTTGAGTGTGTGTCTTTTTGCCTTTTGTTTCTGCTGTTGGTCCTTAAAATATCTACCAATTAATGTCACATTGTGGTGTTCATTTACACGGTTTGTCTTTGAGCGTTGTTGTAGTGGAATTTCAGTAACTGCATTTGATTTCAACGTTTGTGTCACATTGTACGATTTCCTTTTCCTATTTTTAGTTACAGTTTTCCATTCATTTGGGACAGTGTTCTGGACAGTAATGGCATTACTGTTTGATATTGATCTGTCAGAGTTTACCTTAACAGTACCACTGTCAGTTATGTCTTCTGCAGCAGTGCATGTTTTGAAATGTAAAGGTAATATGTCAAACTGTTCAGAGATATCAATCAGCATACTGGCATACATTGCGTACATAAAAGTGACCAGATCTTCTAGAGTGTGAAATGAGACTAAAACTGATTTCCCATCAGGACATGACAAACCATCAAGGCCATGCGAGTGAGAGTCAAAAATGAAGTACTCGTCGCCTTTTTGAAAGACAGCTGAACAAACGGATCCAATCATCAGGAGAAATTGTGAGGACTTCTGAAATGTTGTATACAGCGACTGATACAAAGATGGCAGTTCCGAGGTACTGAAATTTTGGGTACATACACCAGATACAACATCCTCTTTCTTAATGGATATATCTAGATTCAGGATTGTAATTTCAGTTGGTAGTTCATCAAAATTCAAGAGTTTGCTATGGAATGAACCATGTGATTTCAGGTTAAGAAGGACTTTGTTGTAAAACATGTCACCATCAACAAGAACTGTATCAAGATCTTGCTTTGATCTGAGAGTAGAATACTTAGCATGTATCAGTGAACAGAGTGAGTTTACAGTACATTGACTTCCACGAGACTCCGTACCAAAGCGTTTATCAGCTTGGTTGAAAGACCCCATTATGAATGTGCTCATACGATAAGGGTTAACAGTATTTAAGTGCGGGTTAACAGTATTTGAGTGCATGTTAACTGTACAGGCTTTAATTGGTGTAGCACAATACAAATATGTTCCAGGTGTGTCAAATGAATATTTTTTACAGTTTTGTTCAAGGCAGTTCAAAGTTTGCTCATGTTCATTCAATGGCTGTTCATTCCCAGAATCTTCTTTTATGCTCAAGCATTGCTGATTTTCAAAATCACTGTATATATGTTCATCTCCAAGTTTAGCATCAATACAATAATCATCTCCAAGGTAAAGTTCATGTTCAGTAAAATGTTCATTTCCAAGTTCATGTTCAGTATCAATATTTTCATTTCCAAGTTCATGTTCAGTATCAATATGTTCATGTTCAAGTCTCATATGTTCAGATGGCACAGCTGATACATTGCCACAACTGTGCACAAGTCTGTCAATTTCAGTGTACGACAGACAAGTAGGGCGGGCTTTGCCCCCATCTGATTTATTGCAGCCCTGTAGCGCAGATGGCTCGGTTGACAAGTCAACCGGAGACACTAGTCCATGCAGACTAGTAGGGGTGGTGAGGCCCTCATCTTTTGCTAGACACACCTGAGCAGATGGCATAGCTGAATAATCAGCCAGAGGCATAGGGTTGATGAGACCCACATCTGCTCTGAAACCACCATCCACTGTAGACCTCTTGCCCCACCGACAGCTGCGTGCTTCCGATCGTCTCCAGTTCTTCTTCCTCGGCATGATTGTCTCCTACAACACAAAGCATACAAACATTGTTACTTAACCCTTTCCCTGTTCAAATGTTTTTTCCTTCAGAATTTGAATACCTATAAAATATTCATAGGCAAAATTGTTCTCATGAAAGAGCAAGTGGAATATTTAAATCCTTTAACCCTTTCCCTCATATAAACGAATTTCCAAGCATCTGCAGAGTAGACTCAAATCAGAGAGCTCCTATAGGAGCAGTCTGAATAGGGCCTGCTCTGTTTGCTAAAGGAATTTGATGGATCTGTTTTTCTACTTTCCAAAATGTTTACAATGGAGTGCCTTCCACAATTAATTGTAACTATTTTGTCCATGAACATTCAGTAGGTATTGAAATAAACATTGAACAGGGAAAGGGTTAACCCTTTCCCTCATATAAACATGTTTCACGCATCTGCAGATCAGACTGCTCATATAGGAGCCATCTGATTAGGGTCTGCTCCGTTTGTTAAACCTATCCTAGCGACGCACTGTTTTTAGCGACATCCTGTCCTGCCACATGACATTCAATTTGTACTCCCAACTCGGCAAATTACACTGAATATAGCAACATTGAGGCTGTGAATCTTGAGCAGACGTCAAAAAATCTATTAGAAGCAATTACATGATTTTTCACTGTATCAGTGTGTTTGCATTTCCTAATTGCCCTCATAAACATCTCAAAGGATTAAATGCCCCAAGGTGATCAGGGATTAACTGGTTCAGTTGGTCTGTTAAGACTCCCTTCTGTTGAGTGTTTTTATAACTGGCTACTCAACCATAACATGATGATAATGAGCGAGTCAGTGAGTTGGGTTGGGTTTTACGGCACTGCGTTAATCATCCATTTGTTTATTCCACATATCAGCCATGATGTCGTAATTAGCTATTCTGGTGATATAATTGTCAATTTGGTTTCATAACATGACAAGAAGTTAACCAACATCAGAATGTTTATTTCATTATTACAGTAACTGTATTCTCATAATTAATTGCGACATATGGAAATATGCCTCTGCTTCCCTGTCAAAGACAGCTGTGCTTGGTGTCGTGGCAATGGGCCAAAACACTTTGGAAAAAAAAAACACCATGAACACTCCAGATTTTCATAATTTCTTTTCTAAACAGATCTGTCAATTTTACAAGCAAACCGTTCTGACAGCTCCTGCAAGAGCTGTTAAATTTGGGTCTTCTCTGTTTGCTAATGTGGAAAAGTAAGTCAATGTGATAAAGAGTTAGGCATTTCAATTAAATGCAAAATTGCCATGCAACATTTGCCTGAATATGGTCTTAAAAATTAGGATTTTCACAATGGCATTGTGATATATATGACCTTGCAAATTCAAATCTATCTACAGCAGAGCACACTATATTAATAAGGTGTGTAAATTAAAACATTTTCACAAATAACTTCTTTTATTTCTCCAATAAACCCCATGTTGTGACCACCCTTTAGAATCGTCTTGAAATTCTCCAACAAACCCTATGTTGTGACCACTCTTTAGAATTGTATCAAAATGATGATTTTAGTATCTGTTGCTCTGTGCAGTATTTCAAACATAGTTAAATTATTTGAATATTCATGTTTCATAACAACTGTAAACTATCACTGAAAGTGATGAATACTGCCACAATTAAAAATGCCTACTGGTTACAAAGATTTTGATTAGGGGAAATAACTATTTTTGGAAGGTCTCATGAAAATAATGCTGCACGTACCCACACTTCATTACAAAAACACACCAACTGTGCTGCATTGTAGAATAAATATAGAAATTTGCATCACAGGGTTTTTTGTTAAGTCTGATCAGGGGCACCGTGTTATTCTTGTAATCATAGAGAAGCAAATGTAAATGCTAAATTATACTTTCAGGATCAAAATTTATACATGCATGTTTTGAAGTATTAACTGTTTCTAAAGCAATCACAATTTACAAAATTTAAGATCAACTGTCATACATAATTGAGAGGTTTATCAAGTGGCCGAGTGGTTATGGTTTCTGACTGACACTCGCTTAGCCCCTCACTGACATAGCAGACCCTGATCAGACGGCTCCTATAAGAGCCGTCTGATCTGGGTCTACTCTGATTGCAAAGGCATAGAAAGGTGTATTTATGGAGTAATGGGTTAACTCAGATATATTTGTAATTTGCTGAACCTGCGCCTTTAACGCTACGTCATCTTTTTTTTTTTAAAATGACGCTCTAAACAAAAAAAAAATGATGTGGCGACTGTTGCTGCGTCACACATGCAGTAAACATGAAAAAATTTGTACAGACTATAGATTTCTTAACCAAAGTATTTCAATTCTTTTCATTTTTTATCATTTCCATGCCTCTCTCTGTCAGACCACAACTATCAAGGACCACAATGGAAATAAGAGATCATTGCTCATGTTTGTGTCATCCTTGATATTGATGCGACCGACATGGTTCATTATTTCATGATGTTTATATATGCATTGCTTTTTTCAGTGTATTGCTATTGTAACCATGTTACTTGCACAATATTGAAATAAATCTATTCATCTCTACCACTGTGGGTTAGAATCCTGGTCTGGGTATTTCATGTGAGGAAGCCTTCCAGCTTACTGGCTGTAGGTCGTTGGTTTTACCTGGATGTTCTTCTGTGCACAAATAAATGCAATTTGTTCAGTGCACAGAACCCCTGGGGTCTTCCTCCATCTGTAATTAGCTATACTTCGTGATATGATTGAAATACTGTAAAAACCATGTAAAACCCCGTAAGAAAAAATTACACGCTTACAAGGTTTCATGAAATATCCCAGGATCAGACATTTATTTTGCTTGAAATAGGTAAACTAAATAAGGCAAGGATTTAGAGGGGACGGATCAGAAACCCCCCCCCCCCCCCCCCCTTCTAAAATTGCCCAAACAAATCTTTGATTATTTTGATTAGATTTAATAAAAAACAATAAAACAATGATATAAATCTTACTTTGCAAGATATGCAACTGCCTAACAGTCAATTACGCTCATACTCAACATGTATTAATTACAAAGACACCAGTGATGTCGCCCAACAGGCAACTACTATACCCTCCGAATCTGAAATCCTGGATACGCACTTGAAGCAATTGGGACGTTTTTTTTATTTGAATAATCTAAAAAGACCTAAAATTTCTACCACTATCACAAGAAGATTATTGAAAACAAAATTTCTGAAGCAATACCAGATTTGCACATGGTACAATAATTTCTAAGACCACTATGTTTTGTCATGTTTTCGTCTAAGAAAAGATCTTCAGGCGTTAAAAACTGTTCTGCATGTTTTCAGTTTATGCATCCAGTATTAACAGGATACTTTGGTTATACTTACGCACACACTACATAACATGAATTCAATGTTTTGTCGATACCTTCAGTAATTAGTTCTGGTGTGTGTCTCACGTAAAATATGTGAATAAATCCATCAGGACACACAGAATATCAGCATGCGAGTCCTTAACCACTAAACTAGAAGTGTCCATACACATGTAGGACACTGATGCCCCCACTTCAGATTTTTTGTCACAGAAAGTAAGGGCCATAATCATGTATACAATGACTGAAGCGATTTATGCAGAAACTAGAAAATTGTGTCTGTAAGACACAGTGATGCCCCCGTGTGGGTGCTTGCCTAGCTGCACGTAAAATTCCCAAGTCATTTGACCTTGACCTTGGGCTTGCGGGCAGCATGGGTCGGGTGCGTAATGAAAGTATGGATGGTGTTGAATGTGTATATGCAATTCCATGCCAATAGCTTTAGCGGTTAGCAAGATATAAGACGATGAAAAAACTGACAACCAACTTTACGTAAAATTCCCAAGTCATTTGACCTTGACCTTGGGCTTATGGGCAGCATGGGTCGGTGCGTAACGAAAGTATGGATGGTATTTAATATGTATATGCAATTCAATGCTAATAGCTACAACAGTTGGGGAGATACAAGACAATGAATAACCTGTGACAAAAAACTGCACGTAAATGTGACAACAAGCTGCACGTAAAATTTCCAAGTCATTTGACCTCGACCTTGGGCTTGCGGTCTGCATGGGTGGGGTGCCAAATGATAGCACAGATGGTAAATGATGTGTATGTAAAGTTCCATATGTATAAGTGTAGAAATTACCGACGTTTAACACTTGAAAAACTGTGACGACCAACTGCACCTAAAATTGTGACACACGGACAGACAGACGTGCAAAACATAATGCTCCCTGACCATCGTCAATGGGGGCATAAAAAAGGGCTGCAACACCTAAACTGAAGTGATTTACATGGCTACGACTTTGTGTTTAAAGTTTGGTGAGGATTGGACAAATATTTTCCAAGAAAGGGTCTGGACAAGATATTATCAAAGAAATTTTTGCAAATAATGGGCCGCAACTCCTAAACATCTGAAGCAATTTACATGGGTATCGATCTTGACCAGGATATAATATCCACAAACGTGTGTAAAGTTTGGTGAGGAATGAACAAACACTTTCCAAGAAAGAGTCCAGACAAGATATTTTTAAAGTAATTTTGCAAATAAAGGGCCGCAACTCCTAAACGAATGAAGCGATTTACCTGGCTATCGAACTTGACCAGGATATAAAATTGCTGCAGACATGTCTTAAGTTTGGTGTGGATTGGACAAATACTTTCCAAGAGGCGAGACAATTTCTTCTAAATGTGTGTATCAGTGTTCTGCAAAGAGCGCGGCCTCGCGGCATTCCCGCATAAAATTTCCAAATATCGCGTAGAACTTACCAGAATCGGGCCAACGGGCGCACAATTTTCATGGAAACGTGATATTTACAGAATCGCCGATTCAACTGTCAACGATGCTTACCGAGACATTCCAAACCTAAATATGTCATACTGCGGGTAAAAGGATGATTTTCATTGGTTGTTACCGACGCTCATTAATATGTGAACCAATGAACGCTGTTTAAATCACATGTTACTATTAGTCATGGCGGACACGAGCGGTGCAGAAAAATCAAATCGGAAGCGAACTATTTTGAGTTACTTTTCAAAACCGTCTTCCTCTGACAGCGACCCAAATCAATCAGAAAATGCTCCATCAATGTCTAGCAATGAACAGAGCAGCGAAATCACGGATAAATCGGGTGAATCGAAATCTTTGTTTCTAAATCAGAGACAAACAAACTTCAATAGATAACATGCCTGATGTGCATTTCCTTGTTATACAGTTAGTTCATAATCATTGGAAACCATGTTGTTCACAAGTTAACAGTTGATAAAAGGACTGCATATTATCAAGCAAAGCCATTTGTGATGAAAAGGTAGGTGAAATTAAACTTTTAGACATGGGGCCCCATTATTTTTCAAAGATGACCCCCTTTTTTTCAGCTCAATGGGCCAATGTCCCCACCTAGTAAATTTCTTGGCAGAACACTGGTGTATGGATATACGTACGGATATACGGACAAGAGCAACCCTATGCCACCACTTTATGGGGGCTCCCGGCATAAAAACATTCCTTCAGGCTATTATGTACACTTGAATGAAAAAGTAGAAAAAAAGTAGGCGCCTCTGTGATAAAAAAAGTAGAAGGAAAGTAGGAGTTTGATGTTAAAAAGTAGGAGTCAATGAAAACACACTTACCAAAAAATAGATCACACAGACTTACAATTACTTTGATTGTTACAAATAAGCTTTTGACAAGATATTAGGTCTGTCCTTTCCAGTGAGGCTGTGAGATCCAATTTGCATAGCTGCCATCAACCTGAAATATTGTTTATTTTTAATAATCAAACAAAAGTTACCAAGTCAAAGCAATCATAGGTAAATGACTCAAGGATGTTCAAGAGAAACAAAAATGGAAAAAGATACTGAAATCGCTTAGTTTAAATGGCCTCAATTTAAATGTATTGGGTGGACCTTGGTTAAGTCAGGAAAAGTATGCTTATCCAGTGATATGTGGTTCATGCAGATAAAGACAAAGTCTGAGGTACTTCTAAGGAATCATCAAATGTCCCATTATCTTTCCCTGGAAATTTTTTTTTATGCCAGAACCAAGATTCCTACTAGTTAAAATGCACCATCTTCTTTCAACAAGCAACTAGTTTCTTCGTCAGTTTCAATTTGTTTGTTGTCAGCAAAGCAAAAGCCTAGACAGTATTTTAAAGATAGTGCTCTTAACTCTTTCCCTAATGTAAGCAATTCAAGCATCTCCAAACAGTAGACTCAGATCAGACAGCTCCAAAATGATCAGGATCTACTCACAGGGGTCTGGACCGCTTCATGGGGGTCTATATGTACTTTATATTATAACAAGGGTGTCAATTAGCAGAAGGGACACCTGTGTACCACAAGTACAAATATGAATGTAACTCTTATAATTTCAACTATTGAAAGCCAATATAATTTACTATCCAATAAATATAATCTTCTGACGGAAACTTATGCTCAATTATCAATCCAACAATGATTTTCTCAAAATTTCACGTTTTGTTCCAAGTTTCAAAGCTTTATCACAAAGTGTTATGTAAATAAGTGGACATACAAAAATGTGTTCCACATAAGTTGAGGTTAACATTTTTGCTTAACGCAAATACTGAACGCAAATTCTAAGTTGTTACAGAGAGGTTAACATTTTTGCTAAACGCAAATTCTATGTCCAATTGTGTGACCTTGACCTTGGATAAACGAACCAGGACTTGGCAGGCTACTTAGCATGTCTAGATAAACATTGTGGTTAAATTTGAGAAGGATCCACCAAGTGCAACTTGAGTTAAGAGATGTTACAGACGGACAGACACACAGAAAGTGCCATTCCATAACACGTCCCATTTTTTCAAACGGGTGTAAAAAAAGGAAGAAAAATGTAGCACTAGATACTGTTTAACTTTTTTCTTAACAAATAAGAAATAACTTATGAATTAGTTTAATTTGCTATAGTGGAACATGGACACAAGAAGCTTTGGCCAAGGCAGATTCATATTTATATTATGTGATTACAAACTGGGCAGAGCAGACCCTGATCATACAGCTCCTACAGGTGTTGTCTGATCTGGATTTACTCTGCCATTGTGTAGCAGTCGTAATTTTGTGGGGAGGGGAGTTTTGTAGATGACAACTTGAAAATAATGTCAAGTTCTATGAATATTAAACAATTTTAATGGTTTGTCTTTGATCAAATGGATTCTGGAAAAATATCAGCTGCAATCTCAATAAATGTACCAAAGGACTGCTGCAGTCTTGTCTTCCATCATTAAACCGATACTGAAAATCTATTTCTTCCATCATTAAATCGATACTGAAAATCTATTTTCAAAATTTGCCTTGTTACATCATAAATTCCCAAGTGCATCCTAGTATTTGTTCATTGACCATTTCCCTCGGGTTTCGGGTTTTATAACATCATTGAGAAGTACACATTAAGTAGTGTGCATGCTCAAAATATTCGGTGTTTCCTTACCTCTTATGCGTATGCCCAGATCAGTATCCAATACGAATTGCAGGCTTATTGTACAGCAGCAGCACCAATAGAAAATCTCCTGGTTGCATAAGAGGTCAACAGGGGCATGTCAAATGTCTCTCCTACCTCACCAGTAAGCCATTGAAACTTTTATCATGTGATGAGATTCTTTCTATAAATAGACTAAGTGCATTTGTTAACAAAAAGTAGGAACAGTTGGGGAGTATTTGGGAAATCATCAGGAAAGAAATAGTGCCAGAGCAGAAAACTAGGAAAGGTAGGCTTACTTGAAGAAACAAATCCAAAACAAACAATAAGTTGAGGGTGTTTTTTCACTGATAGTACAAAATATTTCAACCATTAGCTGTTAGTCTGGATCATCTAGACATTTATCTGATCCAACTAAGATCATGAGCAACTGATTCATTGAGAGTAGAACGATGGTAACAAGTATTAAGACACAGGTAGTCTAAATCAATACGGATTGAAACTCGAGTTAAATCTTCTCTTAACACTTTCCCTGTTAAATAGTCATGCAAAAAATAATAAAATCATGAATATATATTACATGTAATTGAATTGTTTAGATTTAATTTCATTTCAAGGTTTTTGTGCTCTGGCAAACTGAAATCTGTATCGTGTCAAAATCAAACAGCAGACCCTGATCAGGACGGCTCCTATAGGAGTTGTCTGGTGTGGTACTAGTTTATTTGCAAATGTGCGAAAAGGCATGTATGTAAGGGAAACGGTTAAAAAGATGTTCGTAAATTCGTAATGGGTCATTGTTAGAACTGATAAGTGTTCAAGAAAACATGACATTGTTCCTGTTGTATTACACTTTCTTTAAAATACGTATAATCTCCGTCTTCCCAGCCCTCTGGCCCCTTAACCCTTTCCCTGTTCTATGTTTATTCCAAATTTCAATCCCTACTGAATATTCATGAATGGACATAATAGTTATAATGAAATATGGAAGGTGAAATATTGTAGCCATTTTAGAAAGTAAAGAAACAGAACTTTCAAATTCTATTAGCAAACACAGCAGACCCTGATCAGATGGCTCCTCTAGGAGCCATCTGATCTGGGTCTACTCTGTTTGCAGATGCGTGAAAACACGTTTACACGAGGGAAAGGGTTAATAGGCCCTATACAGTAAATATAATAACCATTTCAATACTTACAAATATGACAATAATAGTGGAAGAAACATTGTTTTTTTCTTTGAAGAAAGTGTGTTCTCAGATTTAACCTTTCCTTGTTGTATATCTATTCATAAGTTCATGACCTCTAACATCTTGTGCAAGGTGTGAAAATGAAAACGGTATTTTCTACCTCAGACAGCAAAAATATTTGTCAAAAAAAAAAAAACCCAACCCATTAATAACAAGAGATGTTTGTAAAACATGTATACCCCCCAGACCCCCTGACCTTTGATCTAGTGACCTCAACTATAGAGGTCATCTAGCGGTCATGACTAATCACCACAGCAACTTTGAAGATCCTAAGCCAAACCACTGATCATTTATTGATCTGAAACCATTTGACCAGTTAAGAGCATGGTGACCTTGACCTTTGACCTAGTGACCTCAACAACTATAGGGGTCATCTAGTTGTCATGACCAACCACCTAAGCAAATTTGAAGATCCTAAGCCAAACCCTTGAGCAGTTATTGATCGCAAACCATTTCACCAGTTAAGGGCATGGTGACCTTGACCTTTGGCCTAGTGACCTCAAAATCAATAGGGGTCATCTAGTTGTCATGACCAACCACCACAGCAAGTTTGAAGATCCTAAGCCAAACCCTTGAGCAGTTATTGATCGCAAACCATTTCACTAGTTAAGGTCATGGTGACCTTGACCTTTAACCTAGTGACCTCAAAAATATTAGGGGTTATCTATTGGTCATGACCAAGCACCACAGCAAGTTTGAAGATTCTAAGCCAAACCCTTGAGCAGTTATTGATCGCAAACCATTTCACCAGTTAAGGTCATGGTGACCTTGACCTTTGGCCTAGTGACCTAAAAAACACTAGGGCTCATATAGTTGTCATGACCAACCACCTAAGCAAATTTGAAGATCCTAAGCCAAACCCTTGAGCAGTTATTGATCGCAAACCATTTCACCAGTTAAGGTCATGGTGACCTTGACCTTTGACATAGTGACCTCAAAAACAATAGGGCTCATCTAGTTGTCATGACCAACCACCTAAGCAAATTTGAAGATCCTAAGCCAAACCCTTGAGCAGTTATTGATCAGAAACCATTTTACAAGTTAAGGTCATGGTGACCTTGACCTTTGACCTAGTGACCTCAAATACAATAGGGGTCATCCAGTTTTCATAACAAACTACCGCAGCAAGTTTGAAGATTCTAAGCCAAACCTTCAGCAGTTATTGATCGGAAACCATTTGACCAGTTAAGAGCATGGTGACCTAGACCTTTGACCTAGTGACCTAAAAAACAATAGGGGTCATCTAGTGGTCATTACTAACCACCACAGCAAATTTGAAGATCCTAGGCCAAACCCTTGAGCAGTTATTGATCGCAAACCATTTCACCCTTTAAGGTCATGGTGGTGACCTTGACCTTTGACCTAGTGACCTAAAAAACAATAGGACTCATCTAGTTGTCATGACCAACCACCTAAGCAAATTTGAAGATCTTAAGCCAAACCCTTGAGCAGTTATTGATCAGAAACCACTTTACCAGTTAAGGTCATGGTGACCTTGACCTTTGACCTAGTGACTTCAAAATCAAAAGGGGTCATCCAGTGGTCATGACCAACTACCACAGCAAGTTTGAAGATTCTAAGCTAAACCCTTGAGCAGTTATTGATCGGAAACCATTTAACCGTTTAAGGTCATGGTGACCTTGACCTTTGACCTAGTGACCTCAAAATCAATAGGGGTCATCTAGTGGTCATGACCAACCACCACAGCAAGTTTGAAGATCCCAAGCCAAACCCTTGAGCAGTTATTGATCGGAAACTATTTCACCATTTTAGGTCATGGTGACCTTGACCTTTGACCTAGTGACCTCAAAAACAATAGGGGTCATCTACTTGTCATGACCAACCACCACAGCAAGTTTGAAGATTCTAGGCCAAGTCGTTTATTAGTTATCGTTCGGAAACCATCGATCTACCGACCGACCGACCGACCGACCGACCGACAGACCGACCGACCGACCGACCGACATGTGCAAAGCAATATACCCCCATTTTTTCAAAAGGGGGGTATAATAAATTGATATATAACCCAATGGCAGCTCCAGTTTCTGCCGGTGTATTCTGTTTGCAAAAGGATCAAATTTAACCTGGAACAGCAAAAATAACCAAAACAAATACCAAAATGATAGCTACAGTTTCTGTCTAGGTCTAGTGCTTGAAAAAATTATTGCTGGATGAAAGGCCATCTTTGTGTTGGAATAATTACTATTCATTTGTTTACCAATGAACAACTTCATTTTTGTCTGCCGGTCTATACTGATAATAGTGATTACTCATAACAAAGACCTATGATAACACACAGATAAGAAACTTAGACAAATCTCACCAAGTCTCGCAGCAAATGTACCAAATCACGCAAAGTCACGTTTGCAAATATCTCTAGTTGTAAGAAAGGCTCATGAAATATAAACATATCATTGTGTAGAACAATTATTCAGCTACAATATGGTACCTTGATTGTTAAAATCGGTCCACAAACAAAAACGTTTTGTGCAAAGACCCAACCCACCTGTCTGAATTGCAATCTACTTATTTTGATGAAAATTACCTTAGTTTGCAATTAAAAATCAAGATTTCTAAAGATTTGCATACTTTCTTTAAAATAATATGGTATAATTTAATTGGAAAACAATTATAAATACTATTAATACAATTTTTATCACAGATTAAACTTGTTTTTCAGTAGTTTATAAAATATAAGAGTTTGCCACGTGCTGAAATAAGGTATGATTTTGGCGTGTACAAAATCAAACAAAGTCACGTTTGCAAGTATCTCGGATGGTAAGAAAAACTCGGGAAATATAAGCATATCATTGTGTAGATGCGATATCGTAGCTGTAAGACTGATAATGACTAGCGTCCAGTTTACAGCTACGACATGCTAGCATCTCTACTGTGGCGCAAGCCGAATGTGAATCACACGCGGCGGTTTAACGCTTTTATTTTCACAACAAATGTAAAAATAAATTAATGTTTCGTTTTAAAACGATTTTTTGAACACGCTGGGCTAACAAAATTATGTTACTTTTCTTGAAAATCATGTAATTTCCGATTAAAGTTTTACCACTCTAAGCGGACGACGTTTCCGAGAGATGGTCGGCCATTTTGAAAAAATTACCCATGCTCCGGGTGGTCACAGGTGACTTTTTATGCAAATAGCTTCCATATATGGAAATCGTAGTAAAACGAACACCAATCGTCAATCTAAACAACATGGCCGACCCGTAGTAAGGTTTCCTTATATGGCAAAACGAGATCTCGCGAGATCTGTCATGGCGTCCAAAATCAAAATAAATGTCGGCCGGTTTTGCAAATATTTTTAATCGACCGCAGAGAAGTTATTAGATAGCGTAGGCTGATAAAATCTGATTTTTATTGATAAATAATAATTTTTAAAGAAATACATTAACTGTTTCGAGACAAGCACTGGTTTACAAGCACTTTAGATTTTGCGCCATTGTAGAGATGCTAGCGAATCGTAGCTCTATTTAGGAATAGAGCTACGTTATCGTATCTAATCATTGTGTAGTGCAACTATAAAGCTACAATATGTTACCTGGATTGTTAAAATCTGTTCACAAACAAAAAAGTTTTATGCAAAGAACCAAACCACCTATCAGAATAAAGTTCTCCTAGTGTTATACAGTAGTTTCTTATCTATGTGTTATCATAGGTCTTTGCTCATAATAATAGTCAAATTTGACCATTTCACCAATTGTTTGGGACGCGTTTGATTGTGCGACTGCTGGGTAATCGGTATCATCAAATTTGTTTTTGTTATATACGATAATGCTTATTTTATAGCTGAATGCATCGTCCCGAATTTGCTATTTACAACGCATTAGCTAATAAACGCTGTTAGTAACAGCAGATCTAGCTCAAAGTCCGTTTTAAGTAACGCTTCTATAAAAACCAATGCAGCAAACAATCAACAGATCATGGAAACGGTATTATATTGTTGTGCAAATATTATTACCTGCTTGTATGCGCTGACGAATTGTTTTATTTTCAACAATTCGAATTCTACCGTACATAGATCTAGTCGCCGATTTGCTTTCAAGCTTTAAACAGTAGATAAATACTGCGGCTTTATCGCTACCACGATTAGTGAACCTCATGAAACCCTAGGCAACCAAACAAGTTATTACTTACCGATGGCAGACTGAAAGGCCTGTTTTTTTAAAGATCTGTCTTTTAATATTTGTCTAGCTCAACTGCTCCAATATGGCGCCTAGAATCTTCTGATTTCCCGCCGAATCCGCCAGACTCCTCTACAAGAACTACTTCCGGTCGACGGGTTCTCGAGATATTTGTAAGGTGCGGAGCGTCTGGGGACGAATGCATTCAGCCACTACACTCTTTACAAAATACGGACCCGAAATTCTTGCACTCATTCCTTCCATCGTTAGAAATGTTCGCCAAGATTTGACTCATTTTAAAAGTATTGGAAATCGGAAAAATAAAAACACATCTATTTAATGAATAGGTATTTTTTGACAGTCTGTTGTAGCTGATAATTCATGGGTCATGTACAAAACATATCCCGAATATACGATCAACGGAAATGTACGAATTCACGAATTAACCGAAGAGTTCCAGTCCCAAAAACTGGTCTTATTTACGTTGATAATTCCTATACAACTCAAATGATCGGTCAATGGATGAAAAAGACAAAACACACACACGAGGGCATACCAATGCAGAACAATAAAGCTATACAATTCAAACATCCTGCTGAATATCTAACATTCCTCTGCCTATCTCCAACTGGCACAAGCCAAAATCAAATGTAAACCCTTACCCTGTTCGATATTCATCCATGTTTTCATGACCAGTTAATGAATATTCATGATTAAATCCTTCTAATGGATCATGGAACATGTTGGTTATTTCATAACATACAGTGATGTATGCAAACCAAAGGCTAATCATATGGAAGCTGAGAACCGTCCAGTTTCAAGAGAAGATTTTCAATGTTATCACTACATATTTTTTTATAGAAAACTGGCCACCACTGGGACATGGGCCAATTTAACCCAAGGGGCATAATTTATATACCTTTTTGTAAAGGTCCTGAAGATGATACAAAATCATACAATGTGCCAAATATGAAAGGTTAGAACCTTCCATTTTCAGGAGAAAATTTACAAAGTGTTCACTATATGTTTCTAAAGAAAGCTGGACACCCCTGCAGAGGGGCCACATTTGTCCCAAGGGTATAATTTATATAAATTTTGTAGAAAACCTACAGATATGCTATGTGCCAAATATGAAAGCAGAGAATTTGCCAGTTTCAGAGGAGAATATTCTCAATATTATTTCAATATATGTTTCTATAAAAAAAAACTGCATGGCCACCACTGGGGCGGCCATTCTGACCCCAGAGGAATTATTTATATAACTTTTAGAGATGACCTAAAGTTGATGTTATGTGCCTAATTTCAAAGCTGACAATATTCCAGTTTCACAGAAGAAGATTTTCCAAGTTTTCACTATTTGTTTCAATAGAAATTGGACACCCCTGGGGCAGGGCCAATTTTAACCCCAGGGGCATGATTTATATAACTTTTGTAGAGGACTAACAGCTAATGTTATGTGCCAAATATGACAGCTGAGAACCTTCAAGTTTCAGAGAAGAAGATTTTCAAAGTTTTCACTATATGCGATAAATTGTGCTTCTTGGGTCAAAATTAGCCCCGCCCCAGGGCAGGCTAGTTTTCTATAGAAACATATAGTGAAAACTTTGAAAATCTTCTCCTCTGATTGTCTGGTGAGCGCTTCAGGGCCATTCTGGCCCTCTTGTTTGCACATAGCTTCATGTTCAGGTCTCCTACAAAAGGTATATAAATTATGCCCCTTGGGTAAAAATTGGCCCCACCCCAGGGGTGGACAGTTTTCAATAGAAACATACATGTATAGTGAAAACTTTGAAAATCTTCTTCTCTGAAACTTTAGAGGATCTGAACATGATGCTATGTGCCAAATATGAAAGCTGAGAACCTTCCAGTTTCAGACAAGAAGATTTTCAAAATTTTCACTATATGTTTCTATTGAAAACTGGCTACCCCTGGGGCGGGGCCAATTTTCACCCCAGGACCATAATTTATATAACTTTTGTAGAAGACCTGAACATGATGCTATGTGCCAAATATGAAAGCTGAGAGACTTCCAGTTTCAGAGAAGAATATATTCAAAGACTTCACTATTTGTTTCTATTGAAAACTGCCCACCCCTGGGGCGGGGCCAATTTTGACCCTGGGGCCATAATTTATATAAATTTTGTAGAGGACCTGAACATGATACTATGTGCAAAATATGAAAGCTGAAAACCTTCAAGTTTCAGAGGAGAAGATTTTCGAAGCTTTCACTACATGTATTTGTTTCTATTGAAAACTGCCCACCCCTGGGGCGGGGCCAATTTTCACCCCAGGGCCATAATTTATATAACTTTTGTAGAGGACCTGAACATGATGCTCTGTGCCAAATATGAAAGTTGAGAGACTTCCAGTTTCAGAGAAGAAGATTTTCAAAGATTTCACTATTTGTTTCTATTTAAAACTTCCCACCCCTGGGGCGGGGCCAATTTTGACCACAGGGCCATAATTTATAAAAATTTTGTAAAGGACCTGAACATGATGCTATGTGCCAAATATGAAAGCTGAGAGCCTTCCAGTTTCAGAGAAGAAGATTTTCAAAGATTTCACTATTTGTTTCTATTGAAAACTGCATACCCCTGGGGGCGGGGCCAATTTTGACCCAAGGGCCATAATCTAAATAACTTTTGTAGAGGACCTGGACATGATGCTATGTGCCAAATATGAAAGCTGAGAGACTTCCAGTTTCAGGGAAGAAGATTTTCAAAGATTTCACTATTTGTTTCTATTTAAAACTGCCCAACCCTGGGGCGGGGCCAATTTTGACCCCAGGGGCATAATTTATATAACTTTTGTAGAGGACCTGAACATGATGCTATGTGCCAAATATGAAAGCTGAGAACCTTCTGGTTTAAGAGGAGAAGATTTTCAAAGTTTTACTATATGTTTCTATTGAAAACAAGGTACCCCTGGGGCGGGGCCAATTTTGACCCCAGGGGCATAATTTATATAACTTTTGTAGAGGACCTAAAGATGATACTATGTGCCAAAGATGAAAGATGAGAACCCTGTAGATTCAGAGGAGAAGATTTTTAAAGGTTCAAATTGTTGACGACGAACGACGCACGACGCACGCCGACGGACAACGGGCGATCACAAAAGCTCACCCTGAGCACAAAGTGCTCTGGTGAGCTAAAAAGATGATGCTTGTTTGATTGAGTATTTTGCATAAACGAATGTGGGTTTAGATGGACCATAATCACGTGACTATATATAAGTTTGTCATTGCTCAGTGGGCGGGGCTTATAAACTCGGCCTGTTGAAAAGTAGGGCAATCACTAAATCGGTTAGAGCTTATAAACTGCAGTCTTCGAAAATAAGACGGCCTAAAACGCTTCGTTTCGCTCGCGTTATCGGCCGTCTTATTTTCGAAGACAGCAGTTTATAAGCTCTAACCTATACATAAATATGGTATAATAAAATTAAACACAAGTGCACTTGCGGAGGAATAAATTAGACACTGTCCAGATGGATGCTTCTATGAAAGTGAACACGACTACACGCATAATTCTTAACTCCATAGATACGACGTATGACAGATCAAGCCGCTCTTGTAGGTACCGTCTAATCAGGGTCTGTTCTATTTGTTTATGGTAATGAAATAAAAATTCATCAAACTACATTTTCTAAAATGATCATTCATGAAGTAAAGGGTTAATGTATGTGTATACATATTTATATTTTGAGCGCATAAATCTTGATTTCTGAAGTGACATGAGCGCATAAATCTTGATTTCTGAAGTGACAGTCACTAACTGTCAGTCGCAAGCATTTCCGTATTTATAACCCTTTACCGTTTGGATTTGGTCCTATCTTATAATTTTCACTGATTATTTTTTATTCCCTTTCTTCTCAAAACTACGATGAGTGTGTAAAAACCGGATGTTTTAATATTAACATGATAATTTGCCGCCTCTGTGCCCCGAATCTATACTGGTTTCAAGTTTGGGTGTTTTTGTCCATATTTGCGGTATAGTTACGATAATTTCAAGTGCCTTGCAATTTCTCTATAATAAGAAATTGTGAATTTCTAACACTTCCCCCGTTGTAAAAGAAAATAGCTCTCCTCAAATTTGGACCATCAATGAAGCTTTTGAGAAACTATTGACTGGGTGTCAAACAAGTTGGATAAGACGTCAAGCTACATAGCGTCTCACCAGCATCCAAGATATTTGCAACTGCCAGTCAGGTAACACTTAGCCCTTTCCCTGGTCTGTGACGATTCCAAATTTCAATAACTAATGAATATTCATGGACTTAATCACTTAATAAAGAATTATGAAGTGTGGAAGTGGAAAATAGTAGTCATTTAAAGAAATAAAGAAACAAATATTTAGTCGACAAAGACACTTTTCTACGACTTTGCAAACAGCGTAGAACAAGATCAGACGGCTCCCTGTAGGAGCCACCTGATTATCGACTGCTATGTTTGCTTATGAATAAAAGAACTATTATCATTCTACAGTTCCTGTCATGGCGAATATTTCTATATTCTAATTAATATTCACTGAGTCATAATAGACATTATTTCTTATATTCTGATAATATTCATAGAGTATAAATTTAGGGTTAAACAGTTTAACACGCATACAGTATTTTATATCCAGGAATGTTTATGCACATGAACAATGCCAGTATTGTGAGCAAATAAATGGATATAATTTTGTATTTGACTTTCTATATTCTGTCCATTTTATTCTGCACCCTTTACTCTTTTTACTTTCCTCTACAAGAGTGTTACATATATATGGGTCTACAAGTTTTCCAAGTTCAATTTCCCTACTTTTTCCTTTTTAAACTGAAATTATTGAAATGCAGCATGTATCATGATTAGATAATACGTTACTATGGTCGATATCCAAATAATTGGCGTAAATGTAACTTTATGACTTGAACGAAATGTAAACTCCGAATACGATTCTTGTCTGAAATTAGCGCGTACTGCTACCCACACTGCTGTTGTCTCACGATGCGAGTGAATACACACGAGTGCATATAGTGGTTACTGTTAAGCGGTACGAGGAAACTGATTAAGTGGATTAAAAGCAACAAAAAACTAACTGACCTCGGAATTTTCTTGTCAGGTAGATACATTTAATACATATTTATATTCTTGCATGTCTTTATCTAAGAATTTTGTCGTTTTTTGGAAGAAAATCGAGCAGCTAACAGAAATCATTAGGTGGAACCAGCTTAGATATAAGGGGATTACCATAAATCTCGACTGGACACCAGGTCATGCAAACATTGTGGGCAATGAAAGAGCAGACAAGCTTGCAAAGGAGGCAGCCCTAGATGCAGAAAAAATGGACAAAGAAGCCTCACAGCCAATCTCTCAGACAGATATAAAGGATGCTGCCAAGAAGATGGCCTTGCTAAAATGGCAGAGAAGATGGGATTTATCAGACAAAGGCAGACAGCTACATGAACTGAAACAGAACATAGGCAAGAAGGAGCTAGACTTCAACCACTGTACAAACCAAAAGACACTGTTGCAGTTTCAGAATGGCCATTGTAGAGTTAAAGATCATTTGTATAGAGTTGGACTGTCTGAGAGTGCTGGCTGTGAGTGTGGGATGGCAGAAACTATTGAACACCTTTTGCTAGACTGCGCCCTATATGAAGCCCCAAGAGAAATCAAAGTACTGACAGTACTGAAGGTTTCGGACCATATATATGTCGATTGTGACTATACAATACGAAAAAGCTTGGTAGGGAAGGACTGGTACCATTGATACATAGTTAGATGACCTCTAAAGCATTATTTCCTGAACTAAAATGGTGTTTAATGGAACTGTTTGTTAAAATTGACCGGTCATCTGAACATAATTGCTGTGAACTTTTCTGAAAATCCTGTCAGTGTTTAAGATATTGTTTAAAGAAATAAATTGATGACCAGTAGCACACAGTGGAGTTCCAATAGTTCAATTTGCCTGAAGTTTACTTAAATTTATATTTGAATTTAGTAAGGGCCATTACTCTATTATTATTTGGCCGACGTTGGCGTCATATATTGTGCCTCATGCACCTATCAATGTAAATACCCCGTCAAATTTAAATGAAATCTGAGCAAGCTGTTCCAAGATATGACTTCTAACAGTCATATTTCCTATATGGCTATCTGAAAGCAACAAAGAGTCATATTTCTGCTACTAGCTGGTGGATTGTAACAGTATTTGGCGTGCATCAATCACCTATCCATCTACAGTCCAACCTGCTTCAGCGGTCACCTGGTATCAGCAGCCACACTGCTGTAAGCGGCCACTCTAGGACTCTCCCAACGAAAAACACTATATATTACACCTGGTATAAGCGGTCACCTGCCTAACACGGCCAGCGGCCACTCTATTTCATCCCAAATGGCCAATACACACTGGTGTAAGCGGCCAGGTGTTCTACAAATGTAAAGCGTGTAAACACTTTTCATGGCTATCGATCGGCAACATAAGACATTTTGTCACATTTGAATGCATACAATTAACGGTCATGACCCATTTGGACCCCTTATCAGAGTTTCTTTTGTTTCTTTACAAAGCGTGTCGGTTGTTCACGCCATATTAATTGGGGATTTACCTTCTACTCGGAATTCCCCAGGAATGTAATCACGCGTTAACTAGCTGGTTCCCGATTTCCGCTTTATGAGTTCGATGTTCGCGGACAGAATATTCGGGAAACCAGTCGTGTCAAACATGGCTACACGGTTAGAAGTTACACCCTGAAGCCAAATTCGAATAACACTGGCACGTGTATTACTCAAATGAAGAACTGACACTTATAAATAAGGGACAAAAGGTTGAAGAACGACAAACAAGGCAATTAATTCGATATGACTTGCAATTATTACGGGCACTTTAGGTCAGAACGGTCTTTATAAATATCGATTAGTATACTGCTGTACACATAATACATGTCTGTCATAATTACTCGAAAGTATGCTTGGTAACCTGGTTTAGGCGGTCACCTGCTGTAAGTGGCCAAAGTGGCCACTTCCTTAGACTGACCGCTTACAGCAGGTTGGACTGTATACACTACAACCACGTTTGGATAAATTATATATGCCATGTGAATCTAAATATCATACAGTTGACAAGATCTAATTGTAACAGAATATGTTGCAGAATGTCCCCTAAACGAAACTTGCAACTGTTATTGGTGAGCATAATATCTAAATTTAACCAATAACAGGCTATTAGTGAGCACTTGGTTACATGGCAACAAACACTTTTAAAACAACTGCATTATATCCCTACTGACCAAATTTTCCGAAAAATCTAATATGTAAATTGTGACCCATTCAGAGGACACTACTCCATTACCATGGCAACCAAGTATTTCAAAACAACTTGACTGAGTTTGGGATACCCAAATACCCCTAAATGCCAATTTTCAGCAAATTTGAATACCTAAATTTTTGACCAATCAGATCTCACCATTCAGTTTCCATACCAACAAATCATTTCGAAAGGCATACCAATCAATTCTGAGTGTCAAAATATCCCGACATATCAATTTTCGGCAAATCGAACAATATCTGAATTTGCCGAAAAATATCTAAATTTTCGACCAATCAGAGCCACCACTCAGTTACTATGGCAACCAATTCTTTAAAAAGACCTATAAATTAGTCCCGAGTGCCAAAATATACCGTAATATCAATTTTAAGCAAAATCAACCAATATAATATGTACTTTCGAAACACAAACCAATTGATTTGGAGTACTCAAATATCCCATGATACCAATTTTCCGCAAAAAATCGAATGATATATAACTTCGCCAAACACTATCTTAATTTCGACCAATTATAGCCAACCATTTAGTTATGGTGATTTTCAAAAAATAAAAAGTGGGATGTACATCTGCATGTATCAAGCAATATTCATATGAAGTTTCATTAGGATCGAACAATCACTTAGTCTTACTGAGAAATGCTCTGGACAAGTTCATGACGGAAGAAGAACAATTGAAAGAATCAGAATCGGAAGAAAGAATAATAAGAATAAGAAAGGGAGCAAACACAATATGTCCCTCTACTTCATTTTGGGACATTATTATATACCAGGGGTGAAAATAACAGCATGCTTGTATGTTAACAGATTAATGCTGGGGAAAAAGCTTAAACACACACTACAAACAAAAAATTGTCAAGAATTATAATACGTTCAGCTTATGTTAAACTTATAATTAACATTATGTAACACATACAATAAAATAAGTCCACTTTATCTTTTTTATAACTACTAACTCTCTATAATTGGAGTAATTATCCTTAAATGCTTACAACCTGGTACTTGAAGTCTCCTAACACATTACACACATTATAAACATGGGTCTTATAGAACAGAAAAGTCTATGATCAATGTTTACGATGCTTGTCACACATTATGTAACAAGAGGGCCAGAATGGCCCTGAAGCGCTCACCAGACAATCAGAGGAGAAGATTTTCAAAGTTTTCACTTTATGTTTCTATTGAAAGCTGGCTACTCCTGGGGCAGGGCCAATTTTGACCACAGGGGCATAATTTATATAACATTTGTAGAGGACCTGAACATGAAGCTATGTGCCAAATATGAAAGTTATGAACCTTCCAGTTTCAGAGAAGATTTTCAATGTTTTTACTATATATTTTTATTGAAAACTGACCACCCCTCGGGTGGGGCCAATTTTAATCCCAGGGGCATAATTTAAACAAGGCCATACAAAGTTCTGACTAAAGGCAATCAACTGTTCTTCTGAACGGGTATGTGTACCCTAGCATTCCAAACTGATTTTTTGCATTTGAATATTATTATAAATTATTACATAATAATTGCATAATCATAAGTATAACTTAACAGTTTCAAGTAATACAATTTCATGTTAAAAAATATTTCATAATTTATTTGAAATCTTTAATTTGGCATTCTGGAGTCTTTACATGATTTACCCTTCTTCTGAACTGCAGGGCAGGTTATAATAATATCATAATGCCAATCACTATTATTAATTAACCCTTCCCTCATACAAACGTATTTTCACATTTTTGAAAACAGAGTAGACCCAGATCGGATGCCTCCTATAGGAGCCATCTGATCAGGGCCTGCTCTGTTTGTAAATGGAATTTTATACAGCTGTTCCTTAAGTTTCTAAAATGGCTACAATGTTCCACCTACTATATTTCATTATAACTATTTTATAGATGAATATTCAGTAGGTTGTGAAATTTGGAAAAAAATGACTACAATGTTCCACCTTCCATACTTCATTTTAACTATTTTGTTCATGAATATGCAGTAGGCATTCAAATTAATAATAAACATAGAACAGGCAAAGGGTTAAGGCACAGAGCTCCAGCACCAGATACAGGTGACCTAAAAATAGCCACTGGTCATCTATCCCACTGCTTGACTGGATGACCTATTTATGAGCAAAGAGAAGATGCTTAAAATCGCAGTCAGCTATAAGTTTGCTAGAAAACTGTCCACCATGGTGTGTAGCCAATTTTGACCACAGGAGCATAATTTATATAACTTTTGTAGAGAACCTGAACATGATGCTATGTGCCAAATATGAAGGCTGAGAACCTTTCAGTTTCAGAGGAGATGATATTCAAAGTTTTCACTATATGTTTCTATAGAAAACAATGCACCCCTGGGGTGGGGCCAATTTTGACCCTAGGGACATAATTTATATAACTTTTGTAGAGGACCTACAGATGATGCTATGTGCCAAAGATGAAAGCTGAGACCCCTGTAGATACAGAGGAGAAGATTTTTAAAGCTTGAAATTGTTGACGCCCGACGACGGACGACGGACGACGCACGACGACGGACATCAGGCGATCACAAAAGCTCACCCTGAGCACAAAAGTGCTCTGGTGAGCTAAAAATATAATTATGATCTTCTAAACTCAATATAAATACTTCTGATGCATTCAGAATACAGATTGCTTTTGAGGCTCAAGGTTATCCATATATCTCCGGAACGTTTCACTATGGTCCGTGCTCCTTCGTGCAGAAGGGTCGGTGCCGAATATTATGATTTTTTTTAGCTTTCTTCAACTTCAACTATAACTACAGTAAATTAAATTAAATAAATTAAATTACATTAAATTCATTTATTATTTTATTTTATTTATTTTTTAATTTATTTTTATTATAATAATAAATTATTAATAATAATAAAAATAATAATAAATAAATTAAATTATTAAATTTTATTTATTTATAAACTAAATTACAGTAAATTAAATAATAATTTATTTATTTTATATTTATTATTTTTTTATTTTACTTGTCATAGCGAGCGTATGAGTAGAATTCTCCAGGCTGTTACTACTTTTTATGCAATGAATATTAAATCTACGTATTTCAAATAATAAATATGGACAATATTAGCCAATAAGCTCGATGAAAGTTTTTTCTAATAAGAAAAATAATGCTTAAACTGTGGCCGATTTTAGGCTGCGAAATTAATATCCGCGGATATGAGTCATACCCGTCATATCGGGTGTTTATACGGTATCCTGCAATTTCCAGTCGTTATCTTCATTCCCATAGTTCGTGTGTAATATGTAGAGATTGACGACGTTGCGACCATTATTCATTACTGTTTTCTCCGTAACGTTGTCTGTACCAATCCGACAAATTCAAGAAATGCTTGTAGATTTCAAATAAACGCCCGACTTTTAGATGTCGATTACTTTCTGCTTCATTTTTACCGGCGCTCCGTGGTATATATTCGTACGCGACCAAATTTATCATATAACGTAGCATTTTACACGGCAAAATTATTGGTAATTGCAACAGTTGCATCCGCATTTTAATAATTGACACAAATACCAAATGAAAAATTATTGATATCGTTTATCAAATGCATTGCACTTGGAACTATATTTTTGTCAAGGGGTGTTATCAAAATCACATTTTTGGCAAAATGAAAGAAGAAATACGGGTGAAATACACCCGTAGATAACTAAATCGCTTAATCGGCGCTACGTGATAAACATTCTGTCAATGTTAAACCATTCAAAATGTCTGCATTTGGGTTAATAAACGTATGCATTCTAAGCATAAATTGATATTTCGTAGTATAACAGTGGTCTGATTGCGCATTATGGGATATGAATTTCTTTATAAATTTGCTTGAGTCATGCCCTGGGGATGCATTACTATTAGGTTTCGGAAAGCAGTCCGAAACCTAAAAATGATCAGAAACATAACACAGTTACTTGGAACGGACCTAACAAGAAACCAGATCACAGCCCAAATTCTGTTGAGATCGGATGAGACTGAGACACAGAGAGTCTACAGACCAATCATCAACAAAGAAATTGATGACTTCCTAACTGGCACAAAGAGATTTTAAGAAGACGTCACTTCCTACAAAGTCAAACATACCAGTGAGACATTACCTGAGCAATACCTGAGAGAAACATACCTGTGAAGTCATTGCGGCCGTATGGCCTAGAACAACAACAACAACAATACTGAGTGTGTATTGAGGAACGTTCGAACCTAAATCGGTCTTAACGCCTGTGTACTCTGTAGTCTCATTAATGACCCGTAAGACAGCATGCTAATTTTGTGACAGGTGCCGTCTTACAGTCTCATGGCAATACGTCAAATATGGGGTGGAAATCGTTAATTTTCTAATTTACAATTGGGTCATATTGAACTTAATTTTCAATGTAAATCTGCATATTTGTTGTAATTACATCATTCAAACAACAACTGACCTCAGGTACGCTCATAAAGCGCCGTTCCACTAAAGATAGTCATGCAGCAGACTACCGGTGATGTAGACATGTTTACTTCAGTTTGAATTTCTGTGCATGCGCTGTAAACTACCGTAGATATCCACTGTATTGAATGTGTACTTCGATGATTTGATTAAATACCCCTTTCTACGACTTTGCAAACAGTGTAGACCCAGATCAGATGGCCCCTGTAGGATCCGTCTTATCAGCGTCTGCTCTGTTTGTCTATGAAATAAAAGAATTATGATTATATCATGCTGCAGTTCCTGTCATGGGCAATATTTTACGTGCCAATGTGATAATTATAATTATAATTAATACCAAGGGAGTCATTATTTATTATATAAATATTCATAGACTAAACGTTTAGACACGCATACAGTCAGACAAGTATTTCATATCATGCAATGTTACCGTTATTTATGCAAATATAAAAACACTGCGAGTACTGTGAGCAAATAAATGGATATAATTTTGTATTATATATTTGCTTTCTGTACTCTATCCATTTTTACTCTTTGTACTTTCCTCTACAAAAAGTGTTATATAATATAAGTTTTCCAAGTTCAATTTCCCTACTTTTCCATTTTAAAATGAAATGATTATAATACAGCATGGATCGTGATTAGATAATGCGTTACTATAGATCCAAATTATTTGCGTAATTGTAACTTGATGATTTGAACGAAATGTAAACTCCCAATACGATTCGTGTCTGAAATTAATGCGTACTGCTACCCAAACTGTTGTTGTCGCGCGATGCCAGTGTATACACACGAGTGCAATATAGTGGTTACGAGGAAAAGAAACAAAAAACTAACTGACCTCGGATTTTTCTTGTCAGGTACATACAATTAATATATATTTATACTGCTGCATGTCTTTATTTAAGAATTTTGTTGTTTTTGGAAGAAAATCCAGCAGCAAACAGAAATCATTTGCTGGCTACTGAGTGTGTACTGAGGAACGTCCGAACCTAAATCGGTCTTAACGCCTGTGTACTCTGCCGGGATATCTTTTAAACCGAAAGTAGCTCGATATCACCATTTAGAGTACACAGATGTGAACTAGTGTACTCTGCTGGGATATTTTCTGATTTTCTGACATCTCTGATTAAAACCGAAAGTAGCTCGATATCACCATTTAGAGTACACAGACGTGAATAGAGCTTAGCGTCTAAACGATCAGACAACATGCTAAATGAAAGATTAACCCTTTCCCTCATAGAAACGTGTTTTCACGCATTTGCAAACAGAGTAGACCCAGATCAGAAGGAGCCATCTGATCAGGGTCTGCTCTGTTTGCTTTAGGAATTTGATAGATCTGTGTCTTTACTTTCTAAAATAGCTACAATGTACCACCTTCCATATTTCATTATAACTATTTTGCTAATGAATATTCAGTAGGTATTGAAATTAGGCGAATATACAGAACAGGGTTAAAGAGGTTGTGGACAATGTTAGGATTTCGGACGATGACGCCAACGCGGACGCAGGAGTTACGATAAAAGCTCGTGATTTCTTCGGAACAGACAAGCTAAAAATTTGACATATTTTCAATTATCCACAGTAAATACTAAACATGTCAGCCCTTTTTTTATGCCATTTTTGGGGCCGATATTCGGCCCCATTCCCCAAGCCAAATCATATACTTTTTTCCCCAAAATCTGGTAAAAATTCCCCACCTCATTTCGTATTTTTGAAGGCCGATGTTCCAAATTATTTCTGTCCAAACAACTGTTGCACCGAGATTCGTAGACGTAACTTCTGTATATGTGAGATATTCCGATAGTAGGGAAATTTGCGAGTAGTTCCGAATGTGAGTCATCATCGCTAGACGCTTATTGAGTTAATACTAGAAAAGTCAAGCGTCGTCGGGACATGAAACGTGTTTTCTGTACACATCGAAAATGTCTCATAATATTAATTTTGTTGTTATGTGAAAAAATTAAAAAAGAATGACAGAAAGGGATCTTTTAAGATTGACTTTATTTTATGTTTACGCAAGCTGTCATGAATCAGTCTAGCTCGGGCACAAATGTCTAACGACAGTGAAATCGTAAATTCTGAGGAAACACCTGGACCATCGGGATCGTGCGCGGATGTTAGCAAGTGTCATATTCATTATAGTAAACAAGTTTTATGAAAACAATTTGTAACTAGAGGTTTGTTTTTGTCACAAAAACAGATGTCTCCCCCTCCCATCCTCTTTCCACTGTATAGAAGATATAAGTGTACACTTGTCTTCAAGTCTTGTCATATTACATATGCAAACAGTCTAGTCCCAGATCAGAGCGCTCCTAAACAGCCATCTGGTCAGGGTCTACACTGTTTGTAATTTTGAAATATATTGGAAAAACAACCCTTAAATAATAGTCAAGAATGGACTTACTAGACTTAATTGGAAACATTTACCTGCAAGTGTCAATTTTGAAATACCAGTGAGGAATGAGTTAAAATAAACCCTGGTTTTTGTCGCCTATGAAGACTGTTACAGTGTAATTTTTCCCAAAAAGGCCCAGTTATGTTGCAAAATTTTTCCCCAAAAGGCCCAGTTATGTTGCAAATTCCCCAGTCTAAAGGCCCCGCCACACTTCCCCAAAACCTTAAAAAAAAGGGCTGCATGTATAGTAGGAGTCGATGGTATCGCGGGTTCGAAGGTATCGCGTTATTTTATATTTCCGAGAATTCCGACCTAAGCCCCGCCTCTATTTTGTTCCGGTTGAGTAAACATTTACTACGAAATTACGTTTGTGTTTATATCCGATAATTTGGAAAAATGCAGCATTTCCAGGTAAGAAATTACACATTATTTGTTATACCTATGAAGCATAATAAGAATGGAATACCTGCTGACCCCCTGCTTTAAAAAACGTCCATATCTTCCTGTAAAAACTACTTTTAAGATATTTTTTTCCGGTCAGACGTACGTCTGCTTAATAAAATTTATGAATGAAGTTGTTTTGGTCATGTGACTGCAATAGCACGCGCACATTGCCCTTGTCTGTAGCGCCCTCAAAATAAGGGGAATAATTACGAGGCCCTGACATCGAAATTTACTACAGGGAACATATCGTAATAGTTGTCTATTTTTAATGCAGTTTTGATATGAAAATCTTACTTTTTCGTTTGTTTTATTATTATAACATATTACTGAGTAAATAAATCAAATGTTTTTGCAAAAAAATTTTTTTTAAATATGAAAGCAAAATAGAGGTTCCTGTGTATTTTGCAGGATCCAAAACCTAAGATTCCTAGGTTGCAGTATGATAGGGATAATTTGCAACGTGCATATGATGCTACCAGAAGACAGGGCATGTCGGTGTATAGGGCTGCAAGGATTTACAAAGTACCTGAGTCCACTCTTAGAGACCGTACCAGAGGCAATGTCAGTGTTGATTCTAAAATAGGTTTTGAAAGATTGTTTACACAAACTGAAGAGAGAGATTTAGTGTCCCATGTGAAATACATGGCTGACATAGGTTACGGTTACAACAAGTCTGAGTTGCAGTACATGGCAAGAGACTTTGCAGTATCGCTAGGGAAACCCGTTAAATGTGATAAAGCACTCAGCAATTCATGGTTTTATGACTTTCTTAAGAGGTGGAAAGATCTAAAAGTGGCAAAACCCCAAAAACTAGCACTTGCAAGGGCCAAATCAGCTTCTCAAGAAACCATTGATAATTACTTTAAAGAACTTGGGACTATACTTACCACCAATCACTTACATGAATACCCACAGCACATATTCAATGTAGATGAGACTGGTATCTCTACTGAGCATACGCCATCCAAAATTGTATGTCGTAAAGAGTGTGCCCCACAGTCTGTTACCTCTCCCAGATCATCAAATGTGACAATAATTGCTGGTGGAAATGCAATTGGGAATCATATACCCCCTTACTATGTCTTCCCTGGTCAAAGATGGAATGATGATCTTTTACAAGGTGCTGCTGTTGGATCAGGGGGTGAAATGACAAAAAATGGATGGTCCAACTCCAATGTTTTTCATAATTACATGACTAAACATTTTGTTAAATATGCCAATATTTCAGGTGCGAAGGATGGACAGAAAACGTTGGTATTGTATGATGGTCATAAGTCTCATGTACGTCTCACACTTGCTGGTTGGGCTGAGAGGAGCAATGTTATATTGTTTGTTCTACCGCCACATTCATCTCACATTACTCAGCCATTAGATGTGGCTGTTTTTGGCCCACTGAAATCAATGTACAATCAGCAATGTAAGGCATACATGAAACAGAATCCAGGTGTATCAATTACTAGATACGAAGTTGCAAAATTAACTGCAAAACCCTATGTCAGTGCCCTTAGTCCAGCAAATTTGGTGTCTGCCTTTCGCAAAACTGGAGTTCACCCATTTGATAAAATGCAGATCTCAAGCAAACAGTTGGCCCCTGCAATTATTTATCCACCTAAATCTGTTGACTCTGCACAGCAGGTTGAAAATAAAACAGAAAATGACTGTGCAAATACAGTGATGGGGTCTGGGTCTGGATCTGCTGACATAGAATGCCCCACTAATCCATGTGTACGCACGTTCTTACAAGACAGAACTATTTCAAATGTTGTATCACGGCCAAAACGTAAATTTGTGCCACCATTTATTTCAGGAAATTTGTTAAAAGCATCAAATTTGAAATTTCTAAAAATTACTGAACAGAAAAAAGCATCTAAAGAAAATCCATGCTCTCAAACAAGTTCTCTAAAATCAGCAAACAGTGTAACCCCTGTCAAAAAATTGAAAAGTGTAACACCTAAACCATCAACATCCGGCTTGAATAAGTCCGGTGGTGCTATTCATTTAGATCCTGAAGATTCTCAAGACAGTGATACTGATGTATCTGTATCAGATGAAGATCTATGCTGTGTATGTAAAGATTGGCAGCCGGAGGAGCTGAGGAATTGTCAAATAATATGCTTTGTTACTTGGGGACAGTGCAGCTTTTGCAATCACTGGACCCATCTGAAATATTGCACTCCAGTAAGAGTTCTTAGGAGTGACAGTGTATTCAGGTGTCCCCACTGCTTAGACAAACAGTGACATGTATCAAGACACTGCAATTATTACATAGTATATTTTTGCAGCCATTCTGAAAGAATAAAAAAAAACATTTTTTTTTTCAAATATTTTCACTGCCAAAAATAATATATATATATGTAAAATATTGGAATGATTATTATAATATAATTAAATTAAAAAGAAGTGTTGTGAAGAATTGGAAAAAAAATCTTCTGAATTTATCGTATTATATAGTTAGTTATTCAATTAATAACCCATGCCCGGGCCTCATTCACTTGCCGCGATATCAGCGTAACCTCCCTTTGCTAAACTAGGTCAAAATGACCGAAACTCCGATGCTGAAGTTCAGCGAAGCGGAACTTGCTTTTTTTCCTGGATATGGTACAGGTGAAGAAGAAGTAACGAAGAAGTAATTGGTAAGACAGTTTAACTGAGTTCAGTTCTGTTGTTTAACTGTTCATTTTTTAAACCGTTAGTACCGCGATACCATCGACACCCAGCCTACAGAACCAACTTCCGGGTTCACAGTCACACAGTCCAGAGTCCACTGTGAAACCGTTCTTCGTCTTTCAAGAATATCTAAATACATTTGTATATACTATCTATATAGAGAGGGAATTGTCCGACAATATCAAATTAAGTTCTCACCTCAATCGTAAAAGGGAGTGCGCCTAATCGTCCACTAAACAGACATTTGTGTGCGGAAGGTATTCGTGAGCCCATTCGTGAAGTCGCCCCTAGATGTCGTCTGATCCCACAATGCATTTAAGCACCGGGATCGGGTTGGTCTAAAACACGCAATGGAAGAAATGAAACACAAAACACGCAATGGTAATTCTTAAGGCATTTATGGGTCGATTTTAATAATTTTTTCAACAAATATAGGTACAATAAGATAATTTCGATTGATTTAAACCACATAAAACAAGATTGGTCAATAGATAACCATAAAATCGCGTAGTTACTGAAAACGTTTCCATTTCGCCAGTGGAGAAATGGAGATGAAATGTGCAATTTTTATGTTGATTTTGTTCATTTTTTAGGTATTATGACTACTCTTACACGAATTCTATCGAATAAGATCAAGCTAAGTAGATGTCGTCCATTAATAATTGTGCAATCGTGTATTTACTTTAAACAAGAGGGCCAGAATGGCTCTGACATCGCTCACCAGGCAATCAGAGGAGAAGATGTTCAAAGTTTTCACTATATGTTTCTAGAGAAAACTAGCCACCCCTGGGGCGGGCCAATTTTGATCCAAGGGGCATAATTTATACAACTTTTGTAGAGGACCTGAACATGATGCTATGTGCCAAATATGAAAGCTGAGAACCTTCCAGTTTCTGAGGAAAATATTTTCAAATTTGACACTATATGTTTCTATTGCAAACTGACTACCCCTGGGGCGGGGCCAATTTTGACCCCGGGGGGCATAATTTATATAACTCTTGTAGAGGACCTGAACATGATGTTATGTGTCAAATATGAAAGCTGAGAACTTCCAGTTTCTGAGGAGATGATATTCAAAGTTGTCACTATATGTTTCTATTGAGACATGGCTACCCCTGGGACGGGGCCAATTTTGACCCCTGGGGCATAATTTATATAACTTTTGTAGAGGACCTGAATATGATCCTATGTGCCAAATATGAAAGCTAAGAACCCTGTAGATTTAGAGGAGAAGATTTTCAAAGTTGTCACTATATGTTCTATTGAAAACTGGCCACCCCTGGGGCGGGGTCAACTTTGACCCCAGGGGCATAATATATATAACTTTTTTAGAGGACCTGAACATTATGTTATGTGCCAAATATGAAAGCTGAGAACCTTTCAGTTTCAGAGAAGAATATATTCAAAGTTTTACCATATATTTCTATTGAAAACTGGCTACCCCTGGGACGGGGCCAATTTTGACCCCAGGGGCATAATTTATAAAACATTTGTAGAGAACCTGAACATGATGCTATGTGCCAAATATCAAAGCTGAGAACCTTCCAGTTTCAGAGGAGAAGATTTTCAAAGTTTCACTATCTGTTTCTATTGAAAACTGACCACCCCTGGGGCAGGGCCAATTTTGACCCCAGGGGCATGATTTGTAAAAAAAAATTGTAGAGGACCTGAACATGATGATATGTGCCAAATATGAAAGCTGAGAACCCTGTAGATTCAGAAGAAAATATTTTCAAAGTTGTCACTATATGTTTCTATTCAAAACTGGCTACCCCTGGGGCGGGGCCAATTTTGACCCCAGGGGCATAATTTATATAACTTTTGTAGAGGACCTGAACATGATGCTATGTGCCAAATATGAAAGCTGAGAACAGTGTAGATTCAGAGGAGAATATTTTCAAAGTTGTCAGTATATGTTTCTATTCAAAACTGGCTACCACTGGGGCGGGGCCAATTTTGACCCCAGGGGCATAATTTATATAACTTTTGTAGAGGACCTGAACATGATGCGATGTGCCAAATATGAAAGCTGAGAACGCTGTAGATTCAGAGGAGAAGATTTTCAAAGTTTTACTATATATTTCAATAGAAAACAAGGCACCCCTGGGGAGGGGCCAATTTTGACCCCAGGGGCAAAATTTATATAACTTTTGTAGAAGACCTGTACATGATGCTATGTGCCAAATATGAAAGCTGAGAACCCTGTAGATTCAGAGGAGAAGATTTTTAAAGGTTCAAATTGTTGACGCCCGACGACGGACGACGCACGACGGACGACGCACGACGACGGACGACGGACATCAAGTGATCACAAAAGCTCACCCTGAGCACAAAAGTGCTCTGGTGAGCTAAAAAGTCCATTGCGCCACAAGAGAAATGGAGAGAAAACACGCAATGGAAATTTTAAAAGTCATTTCTGGGTTGATTTTTACAGTTGTTTCAAGCAATATAACCTTAAAATCGAGTAATTCATTAAAAAAAAGTCCATTGCGCCAGTGGAGATTAATAGTAGAAATGGAAATTAATTATATGCATTGATATGTTTTTTTTTTGTTTTTTGTTTTTGTTTTTTTCAGGCATTATGACTACTTTACAGGAATTCTATCGGATTAGAGCAAGCCAAGTCTCATTTGACCATTAATAATTGTAAAATCGTGTATTTATCTAATCAAGTCCATTCCGCCACTAGAGAAATGGAAGGAAAACACGCAATGGAAATTTTAAAGTTATTTCTGGATCCATTTTAACCGTTTTTTCAAGCAATATGGTTACTGTCAGGTAGGGTCGATTGAATCCCACCAAATAAAACACGATGTATCAATAGATAACAATAAAATAGCGCATTTACCAAAATATCCATTTCGCCAGTAGAGAAATGGAAAGAAACACGCAATGGAATTTTTTTAAGTCATTCATTTGGAAACACCCCCTCCTGCTTTACTAGGACAGGGGACCCGCAATAACCTCATTTTGAATAGATGCTATTGGCGCAGTTTATGTTCTTTATATAAAATTAAATTAACTAACACAGCTGCATCAACATTGTTTCATTTTAATGGACAATGAAACATTATTAATTCAACGCTGTTAGCCATAAATTTATGACGGACAGTCTAGACAGTTTAACTGCTCCCTGTAAGAACTCAGACAGGGCAGACCCTGATCAATCGGTTCCTACACGAGCCGTCCCATCTGGATCTACTATGTTAGTGTAAGATTTCTGACGCAAACAGGGGAGACCCTGATCAGTCGGTTCCTACATGAGCCGTCTCATCTAGGTCTACTATGTTAGTGTAATAAATGTATAACGACGTTACCAATAATTAGAGTAAGATTCTGAAAATTACAAGTATCTTTCACAAATTGAGAAGCAAACAGAGCAGACTGTGATCAGTCGGCTCCTACACGAGCCATCTGATCTGGGTCTACTAAATATGTTAATCCTAAGAAATAACGATGTCAACATTAATTAGATTTTATTCCCCACGTAGAGTGTTGGTCACTGCAAAATGTAAAGTGTAATTTAATATCTCGGAAAACAGAGCAGGCCCTGATCAGTCGGCCTCTATAGGAACCGTCTGATCTGGATCTAATATGTTAATCATAAGAACTAACGATGTCACCATTTATTAGATTTTATTCATCACATAATGTTTTGGTCATTGCAGAAAATGTCAAGTCTAATATACAATTTAAACTCGGAAGCAAGCAGAGCAGATCCTGATCAGACGGCTTCTACAGAAGCCGTTTGATCTGGATCTGATATGTCACCATTTATTAGATTTTATTCATTACATAAGGTTTTGGTCATTGCAGAAAATGTCATGTCTAATATACAAACTCAGAAGCAAGCAGAGCAGATCCTGATCAGACGGCTCCTACAAAAGCCGTTTGATCTGGATCTGATATGCCACCATTTATTCGATTTTATTCATTACATAAGGTTTTGGTCATTGCAGAAAATATCAAGTCTAATTAGGTATTAAAGAAGTATATAACAGAGCAGATCCTGATCAGTCGGATTTGATTTCCGCACCCGTGAAAGTCCTGAACGAATTAATGGAAAAGTAGTAAAGTCAAGCAGGCAAAGCCACATGCAAGACGCAGCCACCACCAAAACACCGATAGACAGCATGACACACACACACACACACACACACACACACACACACGCACACACGCACGCGCGCGCGCACGCACGCACGCACGCACGCACGCACGCACGCACGCACGCACGCACGCACGCACGCACGCCAAGGCGGTACTCTCTTTGTTACCCTTCCTTTTGTTTGCCTTGCGTCTTTGTGCTTGTGGTTTGTTCATGTTGTGGAACGTTTGTCCCTGGTTCTTGTGTCTCTTTTGGTGTTTTCTGTGTTCATTTCGTGTGTATGTGTGTGCGTGCGTTTGGGTGTGTGGTTGTGTGTGTGTGTGTGTGTGTGTGTGTGTGTGTGTGTGTGTGTGTGTGTGTGTGTGTGATGCTGTATATCGGTGTTTTGGTGGTGGTTGCGTCTTGCATGTGGCTTTGCCTGCTTGACTTTACTACTTTTCCATTGAAAAAAAACAACTGTAAAAATCAACCCAGAAATGACTTTAACATTTCCATTGCGTGTTTTCTCTCCATTTCTCTTGTGGCCTAAAAACGGGTCAAATAGGACCAAAACCAAACCAACAACAACAACGGCCTGGGTCAAATCGGACCAAACCGAACCGGGTCAAATCGGACCACGTTCTGTATTGAATAGAATGTCCATGTGGTTGATTAGTCGAATTACAGTCAAACCGGTCCCAAGTCAAACCGGCCCCTGGTCAAACCGGCCTCTAAAAAGGTCAAACCGGCCTCAAATGAATTAATTTTTTGGTCAAACCGGCCCCACATTTTTAAATCGAGTTTTTAACCATGTGTATTATTAATTATTAATATAAATTATTTCTAGAAACCCAATGTAGATCTAGTTGTTTATCACCACGAAGTATTTCGTGTTATCACATATATTTTGGTCAGATAGAAATTCGGCAATGTATTAGCTATAGTTTATAAATACTCGGCCCACATTTAGATTAAGTGACATTGGCGCTTAGTTAATGTCAATTAATGGCACGCATGTGTCTTTCGGTAGGTGTGATAATCCAATTAATGGCACGCGCGTGTATGTTGTTTGTGATAATCCAATTAGACACGCGTTCATTGTGTCAGTTGAATATCTGTGTCCCTTAACCTTATTAATAACATTATTAATTATCATGATTGTACTTTGTCATAGTGTATGACTATTGTGTGTATTGCATTTCCTCTTGTTGCACTTCGGTGCCTGAGATGTAATAAAGTTCAGTTCTGTATATGTCTCTGTATGAACGTAAGGTATTGTTTATCTTGGTATGTAGACATAGTTGCACACAAAAATAAAGTAACGTTCAAAAGTACATATAAATCTATTTCAAATGTTGTAAAATGATGATATCGAGTTAAAATTTCGAAAAAAAAAATTAGAATCAGAATTATAACTATTTCCTTCATATAAACGTACGTGTATTCGTTTTAAGTTATTTTCAACCTTTACTCTTTGATTTGATATGAGTTTCATTTTGACCTAGGCAGAAAATATAGATTCAGATCTAATTAATATACTGTAAGCAAACAGAGCAGATCCTGGTCAGAAATCTCCTATAGAAACCATGTGATCTGGGTCTACTCTGTTTGCAAAGGCGTAGAAAGGCGTAATTATGTAGTAAAGGACTGACTACAATGTATTATCATCAATGCAAACAAAGAAAACTCAAACCAGATGGCTCTGAGTCTTGCAGGGTATGCTCTGTTTGCTTTGGAATATCATAGGTCTTGCTAACATAAATAAGCATGGATTGAAGGTTTAAAAATATTTGTTTATATAATGACCATGGAACATATACATAGAACATCATACATACTCTAAAACACATATAATTAACCTGTCTGTTGAATACATCATATATAAAACACACATAAATAATCTGTCCGTAGAGCACTTAGATTTGTCTGCGTTGTTCAGGTTGAACAATCACTGAACAGAATGTCGCTCTTCAAAAACGCCGAAAATTAATGTAACCCGTATATTGACGGAACCCAACACTGGAAACAAAGGGATTAACAGCTTAAATACATATATGTGTTACCGCCACGTGCATCCCTTAGCAATTAGTGTTCATCTTTAACAATAATAAATGGGATTAACGCTTTCCCTCAAATAAACGTGTTTTCACGCATATGCAAACAGGGTAGACCTAGATCCTTTAGGAGCCGTCTGATCAGGGTCTGTTCTGTTTTCTAATGGAATTTGAAAGATCTTTTCATTTAGTTTTTAAAATGGCCTTCCATATTTAATTATAACTATTTTGTCCTTGAATATTCGGTATGTATTGAAAAAAGCATAGCACAGGGAAAGAGTTAAGTACCTTACATTTACCGCCACATGCATAACATACCAATTAGTATTTGTAGCAACAAATAATAATGTGTTCATTGTTCGGTTAGATTAAAGGCAAACATACATTGACGATGGATAGGTATATAGATGTTACGTACATGTATCTATCGTTCACTATTTACAGTATATGCATATACACTATAGTTATGTACAGTAAACACCCGATAGTTGGAACACTATAACAAGTACTTGTACGTATCAGTATCTGTTTTTAACCGTTTCCCGGTTCTATGTTTATTCCAAATTTCAATACCTACTGAATATTCATGGATAAAATAGTTGTGATGAAATATGGAAGCTGGAACAGTCTAGCCATTACAGAAAGTAAAGAAACATTTGTATCAACTTTCATTGGCAAACAGAGCAAACCATGATCAGACGGCTCCTATGGGAGCCGTCTGATCTGGGTCTTCTCTGTTTTAAATGCGTTAAACACGTTTATATGAAGGACAGGATTAAGGCAGTTGGCAGCTTAATGCAGAGCGAAAGTCGTGCAGAAAGTTCTTTGCATTAAGCTGAATCCTTTCCTCCATGAATATTCATGTAAGAAATGATGACGTCATGCATATTTAACCATTTCCCTGTTCTGCGTTTATTCTCATTTCTATACTATAATACCTACTGAATATTCATGGAAAAAATAGTTACAAGGAAATATAGAAGGTAGAACATTGTAATCATTTTAGAATGTAAGGAAACAGATCTTTCAAAGTCTATTAGCAAACAGAACAGACCCCGATCAAACGGCTCCTCTAGGAGCCGTCTGATCTTGGTCTACCCTGTTTGCAAATGCGTGAAAACACGTTTATATGAGGGAAAGGGTTAAGTAGATTAATCTGTTTTAATAGCACATGGGCACATGAAACATTGGCCATGACAGAAACTATAGAGTCATACCTATATTATATCATATAAGCAAACACAGTAGACCCTGATCAGACGGCTCCTATGGTCACAGTGATCTATACTATTTAAAAAGTCTCAAATTACACATCTTATATTCCAAACATGATGTGATATGACATAATATCAACAAGTTCACTCTGCCACAAAGTTTTATTGATTACATGTGCAGTTGTTCTAATTCTTTACCTCAAAATTAGACATTTTGTATGGTACTCATTGACGTTAATACTAGTAATCGCCTCTTCGCGCATTTGCAAACAGAATAGACCCAGGGCAGATGGCTCCTGTAAGACAGTCTGATCAGGGTCTGCTCTGTTGCTTATAGATATGATTCCGTGTATGTGTTTAGTGAACAGTAGCCCTTACAGTATTATGTAATGTTTCGATCGTAATGTAAAGACCGAAATGTTAAAATTTGCTATTAATATTACTGCCTTTTTACGCATTTGCAAACAGAGAAGACCCAGATCCAGGATCTAATCAGTGTCAAACTAGGTCTGCAAATGCAAATGCGTCTCTATGAGGCAACACTTCCTTTCACACAAACGTATGTAGAACCTAATCAGGCTCTTCTCTGTTTATGAAATTTTAATGGATCTGATTCTACAGTTTCTAACAGTACCGAAACTCCATGTTTACATTTGTCATACAAAAATTCAACTTGTAATTATTCATATCACGAAGTAAATACAGTAGTATTTACTTCGTGTTCATATTCATTATTGTGTAACCGGATTGGTCTGAACACAGAGTTTTCACAGAAAGCTCTGCATTCAGCCGGTTTAACCTAGGTTCCATTTTACGTCAAGACATTTGTAACACAGAGGGAAAACATGCAATACCGAGACCAGATTTTCAGATTAGAACTTTAATCTTTAGAAAATAATATGTTTGTATATAGTGCGGACAGTTTAATGCACATAATCGTCAAAGGAAACTATCAAACATCCGTCAAGGAGTGCTCCGAAGAAAACGTAGGAAAATACCAGACAACAACAACAACTGGATCTGTCTATCTATCTATCTATCTATAATGCCGGACTCCACTTGTCGTGTATTATCGGCATTAGGGGTTTGTGAGTCTTGCAGATTAAAAGCAAATAAAAGTTGTGAAAGGAAGACTTCAAAAGAAGGATAGAGAGGAGAAATAAAGTGAGACAGGTGTTAAAATAGGTGAAAACAAAGAAGCTAAAAACACTGATCCCAGGCCTCAGTGGCGGTTTGAGATGAGGGAGGGGGTTACGATGTTACGGAACCCCTCGAGATCAGGCTGACGGACTGCGTCCGCTGGTAGGCTGTTCCACATCACCACCGTGTAAGGGTAAAAAGAATATTTGAAGTAGTTGGCTGTGGTGTGTACCTGTCGGCAAGATAAAGGGTGCATGTGGCGGGTCATTCTCGTAGGCCTTTCTAGATAAGACGGCAAGGACATGGCTACCAACCCATACACAATTTTATAAAATATAAGGAGCCGTCCTAGGTCACGTCTGTCTTGCAGAGTCTGCCAACCCAGGCCCTCTCGGAGTGCTGTTACACTGTTATAGTATGAATAGTTATGTGTTGTCCATCTCACAGCTCTTTTTTGGACCTTTTCTATTCTATTAATATTTACCAGAGTGCTGGGTGACCATACACTTGATGAATATTCCAATTGAGGTCTTACCAAAGTCTTGTATGCAAATTCCCGAAATTTTTTTTTTGTCTTGATGTTCCTGGAAAGAAAGCTAAGAGTTTTATTTGCTGTAGGGGTTATATTTTCATTATGTTTATTCCAGGAAAGGTCCTCCGATAGAGTTACTCCAAGATATTTGGCATAATCTACATGTTCTAGAATTTGGTCATGAAGTCTATAATTATAGAGGGACTTTTTCTTACTTTTGGTGATGGACATAACTACACACTTACTGGGATTGAATTCCATGTCCCATGTCCGTTCCCATTTTGTGAGATTGTCAAGGTCCTTTTGTAGGAGGTCACAATCCTGAATGTTGTTGATGGTTAAGTATACAGCCGTATCATCAGCAAAAAGACGGACTTGGGAAGTAACAGTATCGGGAAGGTCATTTATATAAAGGATAAAAAGGAGTGGACCTAAAACAGATCCTTGAGGTACCCCAGATGTTACTGGGACCTCTGACAACTGGTCTCCTTCTAGAACAACTTTCTGTGATCTTCCGATCAGAAAGTTCCTAATCCATTTTATAACAGGCTTATTTACCCCATGTATTTCTAATTTGTGAAGCAATTTTAGATGGCTAACTTTATCGAAAGCTTTACTAAAGTCTAGTAGGACCAGATCTGTTTGCCTACCATTTATCATATTTTGTGAAATTTCATCAACAAGCTGTAACAGTTGGGTCTCGCATGAACGTCTTTGTCTAAAGCCATGCTGCAAATCATAGAGAATATCACATTTGTTAAAATGTTCAGTGAGTTTGGATGCAATAATATGTTCTAGGGTTTTGCATAGAATGCATGTTAATGAAATTGGGCGATAGTTGGCTGGGTCTTCCTAAATTGTCGCCTTTCTTAAATAGGGGTGTGACATACATTTGCAGACGTCCAGATTTTAGGGATCTTACCTGTATCAAGGGACTTTTGGAAGAGGAGCTGCAGGACAGGAGCAATCTGCTTGTAGAGATTTTTCAGCACTAGTGGCTTGATGTCGTCAGGTCCTGCAGCTTTGTCTGGTTTTAAATTTTGTAATAATGTCTCCACTCTTTGGATGCTCACACTGATGTCTGGGTAAGATTTATGGTTTACAGGGAAGGGAAGTTTGAAGTTTGATATTGTTGACAGACAAACCTTTGAAAGTGAAATTGGTGACAGAGGGGAAAACACCGATTGAAACTGTCTGTTAAGTAGGTTTCTCTTTGGTTTCTACCAGTACCTACAATCCATGTTTACTTATCTCGTTTCAAAATTTCAACTGACAAATATTAATATTTATGACTGCAATATTTAATTCATAATCATTCAACAGAGAAAGTTAAACAAACCAAAGGGTTGAACGTATAATACAGACCAATTAAACGCGATCCCGCATTTTTTCAGACTACTTTGTCGATGTTTTATGCTGTCCTCATTTTAATTTGGGTCTCGCGACATTATACGAGACTTCGCAGTGCGTCCTTGGATCACAAGGTAAACAATAGTTAATTTAGGACAAATTATTGATGCATTGGACTGGTGTGGTGCGTGATATTTCCATTTTACATGTGTTATTTTGAAACTGAATGAAATTAGCAAACTGAATGCGACAATATCCATCTCATTAAACATACGGAGTGTCTATTTCCACGTATTTTTCTAACCGGTGAAAGGGTAAAAATCACACGCATCGTGAGAATTACACAATACGGCCAGAAACTCCGATAAGATCCTAATAGTACATTAATATGCATTTAATTGGACGAATAAACTATTCATATAAATAAATTATAAATCTTAATACTGTTTTATGAAGGCCAAATGTAAGCATATTCTAAAATGTTTATAAAATCCTTGCCTTATATGCAAAAATTAGCCTGCACAGTCCATGTACATGGTATCAGGTTGATAAAAGTAAAGAAATAATAATCCCGTGAACATTGTGCATGGTATAGATATATAATGCATTAATAAAACGGATTAAAACTGAAAATATAAATAAAAAGAATTACCCACCTTATATATGAACAGTATATAAGTAAAATTCCATATAACAAATAGTAACTATGACAAATTCACTCAAATCCAAAATACACTATTTCACTATTTCACAAAATATCCCTCATGTAGTATTACCGAGCTCTTCCCACAAACTTCCGTGAAATAATAAAAACATGACCACAAAATTTTAACTTGATTGAAAACTCAGTATACAAGCCGAGTTTCTGTCAGCTTTGATACACACATTTCACAGTCGGTAATTACGAGTTGTTTGCAATGCAAACACCAAACAACACGCGCTAACAGCGTTGGTAAGCCGACAAACGCATTAATTGGTGTTACTCATTCACACCTGTAAACGTCTAACAGCAAGCCAACATACTGTGGAGCAAAATTTGACCAAGCTGAAGGGAACATGATTTACCTATATAAACTTCAGAGAAATCTAATTTCATCGAATAATCTGTTTCTCACGAGGCAAAGAATAATAAAAGAAATTGTAACTTGAACAGCTGTATATTGACTATGCCATATCTATTTGCATTAAAGCTGAAGCTAAAACACACAAATTCTGGTCTAACGGAAAATACGTGGTACTAAGCAAAGGGACATAACCCGCCGACAAGATCTATCTTATTAGGATAGGTTATCGTTCCTTTCCTGCCACGTAATTTGAGTTATCCCGTATTTTAAGACATAACAATACACTTTTTCACTGCAAAAGCTTTTTAATATCTCAAGTGTTCGAAAACAATGTTTTTAAAGACAATTTATAAATATTATAATTATTAATCTGAAGCTAAACTAAAAACAGTCTGGTCTAACCAAAATTACGTGGTACTAAGCATTTTTCATTGCAAAAGCTTTTTCATATATCAAGTGCTCTAAAAAAATTTATTAACTATGAAGACAATTTATAAATAAATCAGAAGCTAAACTAAACAAAATCTGGTATAACCAAAATTACGTGGTACTAAGCAAAGGGAAATCACCGCTGACAAAGTCTAACTTATTAGGCTAGGTTATCGTTCCTTTCCTACCACGTAATTTTAGTTCTCCCGTATTTTACAACATAATATTACATTTTTTTTTACTGCAAAAGCTTTTTCCTATATCAAGTGTTCGAATACATTTTTTTTATTAATTCTTAAGACAATTTATATATAAATCTGAAGCTAAACTAAGCAAATTCTGGTGTAACCGAAATTACGTGGTACTAAGCAAAGGGAAATCACCGATGTGAAAGTCTACCTTATTATGCTAGGTTATCGTTCCTTTCCTACCACGTAATTTGAGTTCAGTCTAACCTATATTACGTGGTACTAAGCGTGACCCGGTTTCTAACGTATTTTATTAAGGCATAACAATACTTTTTTCCATACATATTTTATATATTAAGCTTATTGTTACACATCTGTTTGAAAAATATCTGAAGCAAAACTGTAAAAAAAAAAAGTACTAAAATTTACGGGGCACTACAGTAAGCAAGTTATAATTATATTTCCGTGCAAAAATTATGGTCAAATTAAGCTATTTTTTCTTGTTTGATACAATTTCATACTACAATTTAATTATCTATTACTTTAAAATGAATAAAAATCCCAAATATATTAATTGTTTTTTCCTAATCAGACTTTTGGCAAATATAGGCCGGAAACTTTCTTGACGTGGGGGTGATTTTCACGAAAAGGTGATTATTATGTGCATACGTGGAAATAGCGAGTCGCTATTTCCACGTAAAATACGTGGAAATAGACTCGGCCTTAAACATAACATCCAATGTCCAGCGCATGTCATCCGTTTTCGTGGCACAAACAGCCCATTTTATTCAATCAGATAATTAGACATAACAACAAACATATGTTTAAAATCAATTTAAGCACGTTTTCATATGTGAATGATAACAAATTCCAATATTAAAAAGTAATATGAAATAGGCACAGCCTATAAGCGAGCACAGCTGCCAAACGCATTCAACTAAATAAAGTGAAAGCATAACACCAAATATATGGTGAAATTGATGATTTAAACACCAGATTTAGATGAAATCAGTAACAGCAATTATAACTCTCTAAAAGTAACAGAGCAATAAACGAATACAGAACACCTTGATAAAAGTTGAAAGCGCAACTTCAAATAACAAACTTAATCTGGTCAACAATCTCTTACTTTTCTTTAATACATATCCAAGTCGAAAAGCGCTTGATAGATCTACTTTTGGTCGAAGACTGTGACATCTTATTGGCTGATGTTGTGTGTTTCAGACTTATATAAGTGACTGTCCTACTGCAATTTATTTAATGTATGTTTAATTGGTTAGCGACGATCATGTCACCCACCATACTATGTTGATTTAAAAAAATGGCTTTAACTGAACCTTGGCAATAAGACAAGTACTGTAATATTAACGTGAAATAGTTGTGTATTGGTTAGCGATGTTCATGTCACCACCATACTTCATTCAATTTCTAATAAACAAAATACTACAGTTAGTAATAAAATGTATATATATTAGCAATATATATATATATGTTAAATATTGTAATATAATGTGAAATAGTTGTGTATCATGGTTAGCGGCGATCAAGTCACCCACCAATTTTTAACTAGTTGGATGTTGTAATATATCAGTGAAATAGAACTTTGTGTATTGGTTAGCGACGTTCATGTCACCCACTAATTTTTACAAGTAAAATAAGAAACTCATAATGCTGCGATGTGATGTTTAAATTATTGACATAGTCTAAATCACAAGACTGTAGATAAGCGATATTAACCATTTCCTCCATTGCCAGAAGGGCATTACATGTATAATGTAATACTGCTTAAAGCAAGCTGAAATTAAGGTCTCATCATGATTTAAGCTGCCATCAGATCTGTATTCGTCATCATCAGTAAATGTTAATTGTAAAAAATATACATGTAGTAAAGGTGTCATATGTGTTAAATATGAAGAGGAAAGGGTTAAAATGGCAAGACAAACTGTGTGTTAGTTGTGGTATATTTGCATGTACACCAGGTAGAGTAACTTCGGGTATATTCGACACTTTAAGCTTTAATAATTTGTAAAAATATGCATGTCGAAATTAGCCGACAAATTACTTCAAAATGGTATGTAACGATAAGTTCCAAACATTTTCGAGTGATATGAATGTATAAAACACCGCCAGTTGCCTAGTGATGGGTAACGGTTGTACATACTGTGCTTCGGGTAATTTCGACACTGTTAAGCCAATTTCGACACTTGTCAAATTACTTGTCCAGAAAGGATTTATTAAACAAATTAAAGTCTACTTTTTGATATTTTACAGAGCACATATTTTACATAGCACTATCCGCATATTTGTGTAAACACTTTCGTTTTGAGGCGAGGTCTTGTCGCCAAATAAGTTGTAGCATTTGTTCACTAGAATTAATTAGACGTCGCTTTACCCGAGACGAAGACACGCTCAACATTACAAATTTTCGTTACGAATGAATCTGTTAAAAAGTTGAGGTAGTATTGGAAGTGCTAAGCAGAAGTATAATACATAGTAGTAGTAGTAGTAGTAGTAGTAGTAGCAGTAGTAGTAGTAGTAGCAGTAGTACTAGTAGTACATAGTAGTTGTTAGTAGTAGTAGATTTTAGTAATAGTAGCAGCAGTAGTAGTACTTAGAAGTAGTAGTAGTAGTAGTAGACCAGTAGTAGCAGTAGTAGGTAGCAGTAGGTAGTAGTGGACTACTAGTAGTAGTAGGTGGTGGTAGATGGTAGGTTAGTATGTAGTTGTAGGTGGGTTGGTAGTGGGTGGGTTAGTAGTAGGTGGGTTAGTAGTATTAGTAGTTAGTAGTGATAGCTAAAGTACTAATTAGTAGAAGTAGTAGTTAATAGTAGATCTAGTAAGTAGTAGTGAGTAGTGATAACAATTATTATTTGTAGTTAATAGTGGTAGTAATTAGTAATAGTAGTTAGTAGCTAATAGCTGTAATAGTGGTAATTAGTATTAATTGTTAGTAAATCTAATTGGTAAGTAGTAGTGATAAATCTAGTAGTAGTAGTAGTAGTAGTTAGTATATAGTGATAGTAGTTAGTTGTAGATCTAGTATAGTAGATCTAGTAGTAGTAGTAGATCTAGTAGTAGTAGTAGTAGTAGTAAATCTAGATCTAGTAGTAGTAAGTAGTCAATAGTAGTTAGTAAGTATTTTAGTTAAGTAGTAGTAGAGTCTAGTAGTAGTTAGTAGTGGTAGTATAGAAGGTGTAATAGGTAGTAGGTTACTTCTAATAAGCTTTAATTGTGTTTCTTAGAAAAATTAAATTGCCACTTAGATATCTAAAAAGTGGGTGTGTACTGTCTTACAGTAAGTGACGAAATTACCCGCTTATGCAAGATTATGTCGGCTAAATTCGAGGTTTACGGACATTTCGCTACACAGCGTTTCGCTACCTTGACCATTTCGCTACCCTGACCATTTCGCTACAGTCATTTCGCACCCTTACGGGAAGTCATTTCGCTACCCTGTCACCCAATTAATTATAAGTATTCACAGATTTATTCACAGATTGAATTGATTTGGACGATAACAGTTTAACAGATGAAAAAGATACCTTTACCAATTTGAAATACCGAGCGTAGCAGCATAGGCAAACAGTTTGGATCCGAATGAAACATTCACATTTTGACAAAATCGATATAATTAAATGGACGAAACATTGTAGCCATTTCAAATAGAAAAGAATCAGAACTTATTATATCAGCAAACAGAGCAGACGCTGATCCTATATAGGAGCCGTCTGATCTGGATCTTCTCTATTGGTAAATGAGTTAAAACCTGTTTGTATGTGGGAAAGGGTTAAAAAGTAAATTGTATTTTCATTTGATCGTAATGCAAGTGTCATATTATATATCAATGGAACAAGAGCAAAACTGCAATAAGCAAAAAAAATTTGTAGCACGTGTCCATGTTAATTCAATCAGTGTCACATACCGATACACATATCTAATCGGCTTATAGGCGGTACCTGTGATCTCGGAGTGGACAATATTGTCACGTGGACCTGCTAAACAATGGCCAAACAACGGTGTCATAAGTACGTGTTTGTAATTAATGATTGCTTATTTGACAAACAATACATCGGTATAATCGATGTAGTTAATTATAATAATTTTAAGTCATTATTTATATTACATTTATACAGGGTCTGTATTTCTAAAATTAAGACACATCATTCATCCTCTGACATAACACTTTATTTTCCAATATTCCTATAATTCGTTTTGGTATCTGAATATAGATATTTATTATATGTTAATAAATTCGAGTCTCAAATCACTAACCACCCCGCAACAATATTGGTTTTCCTATTAAATTCGATAGGTAGCGAAACGTACAGGTAGCGAAATGATCAGGGTAGCGAAATGACTTCTCGGTGGGTAGCGAAATGACTGTAGCGAAATGGTATGGGTAGCGAAACGTCTGACAACCAAATTCGACACCCCTCTGATCATAGCTTGCAAACGATTACTCTTTGAAAATCAAGGTCATACAGATAAAAACAATGTCTGCGTGAGATTTAACTTGCGAAAAATGACAAAGAACAGTGAACAGTTAAAGATAGAGTACTCCTGACATACTGTCCCTTCTTATGAAATCTTATAACGTCGTCTTAAAATAGCGTAACGTCACTAGGTCAATATTTACATGACCCACATTTCTTCAAAAGAAACCCTCAAGAGAATCAACGACATTCTTATGATGTCATGGAATGTTATTACGTCATAATGTTTGCACACAGAGAAATGATCAGCCCAATTATAATGAAACATGAATGGATAACAAAGTATGTGCCGAAATTGCCCGACTGTCGAATTTACCCGAAGTTACTCTACATTTAGGTGCATTGAGATAGAAACATGCAGAAAACAGAAGATATTGATAGAGCTGTTGTGTTAGTAACTTAATGTCAATTGATGCTAATGATGGTGATGATAGACTTTGAAGTTACTGGATAGCTCAATAGGATAAGGACAATACTGTGTGCATGCATATACATGTATTTATTAACACATACAACACAATGTTTAGCTATTTCCTATTTAGCATGGAGGAAAGGATTAAACATTTGAACTATGTGTTACACATGCATATAGTATATCTTAGGGGTAGTTAAAAGCTATTTTCGTTTGAAATCCCATGAATCAGAATCATTTTCATCATTAAAATTGTAATCAATAGCAGCAGCATCATCAGCAGCAGCAACATCTTGCAGGGAAGAAGGACAACTTAAGTCATTCAAAACTGTCTTGCAAACAATGGAAAACCACTTGTAAGTTAGCCAGTGATCAGGATGAACTCCATCATACATATATGAACATAACTTCAATAGTAAATTTTCTACATTTTTAGCTCACCTGAGCCGAAGGCTCAGGATGAGCTATTGTGACCGCTATTTGTCCTTCGTCCGGCGTCCAGTGTCCGGCGTCCGTCGTCCGTCCACATTTTCAAACGACATTTCCTCTGAAACTACTGACCCGATTTTAACCAAATTTTGTCAGAAGCATCAGTGGCTAGGGGGAACGAAACATTGTTCACATTATGACCCCCGGGCCAAAAATGGCCCCGCCCAAGGGCTTATCACTTTTTCATAGGAAAATCTTTAAAAATCTTCTTCTCTGAAACTGTAAGGCCTAGACCTTTGATATTTGGCATGTAGCATGATCTAATGGTCCTCTACAGAAATTGTTCAAATTATGACCCCCGGGCCAAAAATGGCCCCGCCCAAGGGCTTATCAGTTTTTCATAGGAAAATCTTAAAAAATCTTCTTCTCTGAAACTGTAAGGCCTAGACCTTTGATATTTGGCATGTAGCATGATCTTATGGTTCTCTACAAAGATTGTTCAAATTATGACCCCCGGGCCAAAAATGGCCCCGCCCAATGGCTTATCAGTTTTTCATAAGAAAATCTTTAAAAATCTTCTTCTCTGAAACTGTAAGGCCTAGACCTTTGATATTTGGCATGTAGCATGATCTAATGGTACTCTACAAAGATTGTTCAAATTATGACCCCCGGGCCAAAAATGGCCCCGCCCCGGGGCTTATCAGTTTTACATTAGAAAATCTTTAAAAAATCATCTTCTCTGAAACTGTAAGGCCTAGACCTTTGATATTTGGCATGTGGCATTATCCGGTGGTCCTCTACAAAGACTGTTCAAATTATGACCCCCGGGTCAAAAATGGCCCCGCCCAAGGGCTTATCAGTTTTTCATAGGAACATCTTTAAAAATCTTCTTCTCTGAAACTGTAAGGCCTAGACCTTTGATATTTGGCATGTAGCATGATCTAATTGACCTCTACAAAGATTGTTCAAATTATGACCCCCGGGCCAAAAATGGCCCCACCCAAGGGCTTATCAGTTTTTCATAGGAAACTCTTTAACATTCTTCTTCTCTGAAACTGTAAGGCCTAGACCTTTGATAGTTGGTATGTAGCATGATCTAATGGTCCTCTACAAAGATTGTTCATATTATGACCCCCGGGCCAAAAATGGCCCCTCCCAAGGGCTTATCAGTTTTTCATAAGAAAATCTTTAAAAATCTTCTTCTCTGAAACTGTAAGGCCTAGACCTTTGATATTTGGCATGTAGCATGATCTAATGGTCCTCTACAAAGATTGTTCAAATTATGACCCCAGGTCAAAAATGGCCCCGCCCCGGGGCTTATCAGTTTTTCATAGGAAAATCTTTAACATTCTTCTTCTCTGAAACTGTAAGGCCTAGACCTTTGATATTTGGCATGTAGCTTTGGCTTGTGGTCCTCTGCCAATATTGTTCAACTTACGACCATGACCTCTGGGCGAAACTTGGCCCTGGCTTATCAGTTTTCATGGGAAAACTATATCATTTTTCTCTGAAACCATAAGGCTTAGACCTTTAATTAATGGCATACTGCTTTGCCTTGTGGTTCTCTACCAAGGTTGTACAAATGATGGCCCCGTCCCTGGGGTATCTCAGGTGAGCGCTTCAGGGCCTCATGACCCTCTTGTTTAGAATTTTGGGCATCCCTCGTTTTTTGTGCTTGTTTTCTGGATGTCTCTATCCCATCTGATTGTTGGTAGATTGTGCTGAGTGTTTATGTGTGATATTTTTGTATTTATTTGTTTTATGTCCTTCTAAATATTTTTGTTTAGTGTGTATTTCAGTGTCAGAGAATTGACTTGAATGAAATTTGCTGTGCTTGTTTTTGAATTCTTTCTATTTCTGAAGTGATGCTGGTGGTATGTTCCCAACCTTTAAAGTTGTGATGTCTGTGTTAAATGATGTTGCTAAGCCTTCAAGTTGTTCAATTATGTTATTAACTTTCTGTGTAGAATGCTTGTAAACAGAGAATATGTCTTCAAGGCTGTAGATCTATGTCTGTGGTATTAGATGTGTGTGAGACGGACAGACAGAATGCTTTTTGTAAACCAGTAGGCCTATTTAAAGAAGTCAGACAGACAGGCTGATTTATGTAAAACAGTATTTAAAGAAGGACAGAAAGACTACGAAACTTAAACAGTACACTGACAGACAGACCTGCAGACAGACAGACTACTCTAGTCGAAAAAAAAAAAAAAAAAAATGTGATCGAAGTACAGTATATTGGCGATATTTCGAGCACCGTCGGGAATCAGCAAAAACCTCGAATTATCGCAATGCTCGAAATAACCGATCTCTAGCATTTTGTGTCATTTCCATGAGCATTGTTTGACGACAAGAGGAAGCATATATCTTCACAGTAAACTTTTTAACATTATCATAAACTTCAATGCGTTTTTATAATTCATCGATTCTTTCCTTATATAAGTGATAACAGAAAACACCATTTACATCGGCGACCGAAGTTTTGAACAGTATAATTTGTATGGGTCCGTTCAACGGACCCTTCACAATAAACTCAACACTTGTTTCAAACCATTTAGGCATATCCCTTGAACAGTCCCGGCATATAGCGTTATGACGTTTATTTTGCATATTTTCCATTTGTCGACATTAATTTAGTTGTCGGTACTGAGTTGATGCACAAACAAACATTTTCGTTTCGTTCCCGTGCTGTTTCGTAGTAAGGAAAATCAGGGCGAGTGACCAAATTAATTAATAATCGGAACACTCGGCTTTTTTCGTCTGACATAGTTATTCTCGTTCATCTCTCGTAGCAAGAGTCTGCATGAACGAGACTGTCTAAAATTAACAAAAATATCGCGAATTTCAAAGCACTACACGAAAAGCACTGCACTATTTCTAAATTTAAAGCAGAAAGACGTTATATGGCACCCTTTCAGCGGTACCGAAAAATCACAACACGTTTGCGAACGTATGCAAATTATGATTGTGACTCTGTTTATTAAGACTTCAGTCTACTAAATTCTCATCATTATTTACACCAAAGTAAAGTCTGCATTCAAAAAATGTGTTATTCACACATTTAAAAGATCTAATGCCCCAAAGACGGATCTTTCAAAAGGTCACGACAACGTATCGAGAAGGTGTGAATAATTACCTCGGAGGTGGGAAAACACCTAGCTCGAATTAAACAATCAATAAAAGGAACCAGAATGATCCGCGGGACCAGCATACATGCTCGAATTTTCGGATTATCGCTATTCGGATTAATGCAGGTATTTTCAATTAGATTTGATAGAATTTGAGCCGGGACCTCAACATTCCCTCGGAATAAGAGGGTATCTCGGAAAAACGAGAGTCGAAATAACGCCGTTATACTGTATGTTCAACTGGCCTAAAACTATCTATTTGAACCTTAAACCACACCGAAAAACGAGAAAAACACGACTCGGAAAAAAATTCCTATCGGGTCTATATATGTATTGAAAGGTATCTAACTAATACAGATCAGCGGCGGAAAATACAACAGTCATGTTTTTCAAAGTCTTACAGCAAAGCCAATTCAACACCGATTTTAATCATTTTGGTCTTGTTCCGTTCCAAATTCCATATGCTAAGCGGCACAATTAGTGTTTTCCTTAAATATTGCCCCGTCTTGTCGCTGCAAGACCGCGAATTTGAAAATATGCTAGAGCGAAACGATGTGACTCCCGCCAGGATGCATAGAAGTATATAGGGGGATCTATATTCGTTAATCTTTTCAACAAAAACGCGAATTATGGTTAAACACTATCTTAAAACATTAAACTCGCCGCAATTAAAACGGTGCTTACTATTTCCAGTCAGCTATGAGGCGCCAGTTTTTTTTTCTCCAACTTTCCTTTTGAACGGATGCGACCATTTTGCTGTGACCCGGCTCATAAACTATTCGATATGCAAATTGACTACTACTTCCGGGCCACAGCGATTTGGCCACTTCCGTTCAAAACGAAAATAGGAGAAAGAAAACTGGCGTCTCACAGCAGACTACAAATAGCCAGCACCGTTTTAACTGCGGTAAGTTGAATGTTTTTCGAATGTGTTTCAGCATAATTCGCGTTTTTGCTGAAAAGTTTAACGAATACAGATCCCCCTATATACTTCTATGCATCCTGGCGGGAGTCACATCGTTTCGCTCTAGCATATTTTCAAATTCGCAGTCTTGCAGCGACAAGACGGGGCAATATTTAAGGAAAGCACTAATTGTGCCGCTTAGCATATGGAATTTGGAACGGATCAAGACCAAAATGATTAAAATCGGTGTTGAATTGGCTTTGCTGTAAGACTTTGAAAAACATGACTGTTGTATTTTCCGCCGCTGATCTGTATTAGTTAGATACCTTTCAATACATATATAGACCCGATAGGAATTTTTTTCCGGGTCGTGTTTTTCTCGTTTTTCGGAGTGGTTTTTAAAAGGTTCAAATAGATAGTTTTAGACTAGTTTAACATACTTCAATCCCATTATTTTTTAAAAAAAAATGGTGGGGGTGGGGGGGTGGGGGGGGGTTCCATGGGTGAGTCCAAGCATGCGTCGAGCACCTTTGCGTTGCCGTAGATCAAGTTCTTTATAAAATCTCAGTGATATCTCTACATTCGTTTGCATGTTTCACTCACATATTTATTTAAGCAATCGGCATTTGTTTAAGTAGGTCAAATTTACGAAAACCGCTTACACCGTCGAAAACACCCTACGCCGGGATAAATATCTAGACGTAGATCTAATTCAAATAATGTGATGTTTTGTATTGACAACTGATTCAAATGAAAGAAAATTAAATAATCAATGTCTGAATTACTCGCATACAAAGTTATTGACAGTAGGAACCGGAAGAGTAACACAGCTGAGGTAAACAAAATGCACTTCAGACGATAAATGGAAGTCATGTGACCACAACTACGTCACTTACAAGTTGTGGATAATACGTCATCAGATTTAACAAACATACGCTCGGCCTTTTCCGCTAACTGGATCTCGGACGGAGATGTTTACCGACCGGAAAACATTAATTTTCTGGTAAATAAATAGCGATTCAAATAGTTATATATCTAAATCTACACCGAAACGAAATGCAAGTTACAATTTAGTAAGTTTTAGAAAATCGATTTTCTTCGTAGACAAACGTTGTTGCGATTTGTGTTGACTGTCGGGTATTGAGGACCAATTGTAACTACTCGCTGTATTCCGTCAGAGTTCGGAATATAGGAATCACTCGGAACACCTCGGCTATTTCGAGGTGCTCCGATTGCTGAATGGATCAAACCGGAAGCGAAAAAAAATCGGTACAACCGATTCCAGGTTAGCAATGTACAGCTTAGAGAACCAAAATTATATCCTACGCGTTACCATAGAGCTCACTTCGTAACCAAAATTATATCCTACGCGTTACCATAGAGCTCACTTCGTTGTGCCAAAGGCAATTCTTGCGAGCTGTGCTCGCTATCAAAAGTCGGAGCTATAAATAAAGGTGCCTACTCAAATACTAAAACCGTTATTTCGGCATCAACCACTGACGGGTGCTGGAGAAATCGCCTAATGACGAAATCGCCTACAATTAGATGTATAGTAAACTAATTGGCGATTTCACCTAGAAAGCAATTATATAGTGATTGTGTTTCACATCTATGGTACAGGTAAAGATAACATGACAGAAATTATTACAGGGGTTGATAATTATATACCGGATATTGGCAGAAAATGAAAATGTAATATGTACGAAAGAGTTATATAATATGAGTCTTACTTCTTGTTAGATTATCAGGATCCAATAAATACAAGATATTTTATTTGTAAATAAAGGCCACCGGCCCAAAATACAACATGATTATACACAATAATTATAAACAGAGTTGTGACCTTCATACAACCTGATTATCTGTATAGTGTGGTTGACAGCTGTCGTATTCTATTCATTTTTGTCTTTTATTTCTAAATAGCTGAAACAAATTTAGCAATATTTTTAATTGTAAAATAATTATCACTTTTAAAAAATTTATGAAAGTGTATTCTATTAGTGCCACCATTAGATACGATAACGTAGCTCTATTCCTAAATAGAGCTACGATTCGCTAGCATCTCTACAATGGCGCAAAATCTAAAGTGCTTGTAAACCAGCACGAGTCTCGAAACAGTTAATATGTTCCTTTAAAACTTATTATTTATCAATAAAAATCAGATTTTATCAGCCTATGCTATCTTATAACTTCTCTGCGGTCGATTTAAAATATTTGCAAAACCGGCCGACTTTTATTTTGATCGCCATGACAGATCTCGCGAGATCTTGTTTTGCCATATAAGGAAACCTTACTACGGGTCGGCCATGTTGTTTAGATTGATGATTGGTGCTCGTTTTACTACAATTTCCATATATGGAAGCTATTTGTATATAAGGTCACCTGTGACCACCCGGAGCATGGGTAATTTTTTCAAAATGGCCGACCATCTCTCGGAAACGTCGTCCGCTTAGAGTGGTAAAACTTTAATCAGAAATTACATGATTTTCAAGAAAGGTAACATAATTTTGTTAGCCCAGCGTGTTCAAAAAATCGTTTTAAATCGAAACATTGATTTATTTTTACATTTGTTGTGAAAATAAAAGCGTTAAACCGCCGCGTGTGATTCACATTCGGCTTGCGCCACAGTAGAGATGCTAGCATGTCGTAGCTGTAAACTGGACGCTAGTCATTATCAGTCTTACAGCTACGATATCGCATCTATGCCACCATATGTACCAACTGAACAAGACTTCTTGACGTAAATCATTATATTTACAACATTTAAAGAAAGCATGGTACTCATCCTCGACCAAGACTGCCTTGGTATTTACAGAGCATACAAAACAAGTTCTGTACTCTCTATCGATACCTAAGTGTCTTCCTATTTCTATGTTTAGTTTGTGACTTGAACACCTAAATCGGGCTAAACTCTTCTTCAATTTGAAATGTATGTTCAAGCACAGATATTTTTTAGGATTTAACATGGATTTGATATTTTTATACATATCGCACCTTGAGGAATTATTTACATCATTATGCCAGTTTTGTGTCATACAGTCTTCTAACCTTCTTCTATGTACTGTAGCAAAAACAAGTTAACATCGCCAATATCTTGTGACAGCCAGGCAAAGCCAAAACCATATCTAAACAAAAGTTCTTAAACCTTAGTCACCCAGTTAACTCTACCTAAGTCATCTTGAGCCTTAAGCATTTTATAGCATTTTTTTTTTATATATCTATGCAGGGTCACAGATGAGGTTTGGATGCAATTGGGTATTTACTCCTTGTTTTTTTACAGAATTGGGTATTTGCAATTTTTAATGGGTATTGGCAATTTTCGTAATTGGATATTATTCATATTCTTAATTGGTATTCTAAATTTTGTTTGCTTTTTGCTATATTTATTTGCTTTCTGTTACTCATTTTTTTAAAAAACAATTGCTTTTTCCACAATTTTAATTGGGTAAATACCCCAATACTCCAGTCCCCTTATCTGTAACCCTGTCTATGACTTGGCATATTTAAGAGTTTACACCAATATTTGATGCACTTTGTATGATAAATAACACACAGCGGAAGTCTACTGCATTCTCCAAGAGCCATGCTAATGTTAATAGTACCGTTTACACCAAGAAACTGTTTGCAAAACTGATTCTGCACCTGCTCGATGGTTGCTGAGTTCTCAAACCCCCATATTTCGGATCCAAATGCTAATATTGGTGAGACCATCAAGTCAAATAGTTTAAACATTTCCTGATGTAAAAATCGTCCAAAAGGTCTCTCATAATTCTTCAATGAATAAATAGCCTTTTTAGCTTGTGCAGATAATTTGTTTTTTTGCTGCTGTCCATGAAAGTTTAGGAGTAAAAAGTAAACCCATGTATTTATAAACAGATGTTGTAATGATTATTGTATTATTAACTTTCCAATTTTCATAATTTATGGTAGTGGTCCGTCGTTTCTAAATACTATGATCTCTGTTTTGTTTAAATTGACTTCCATTCCCGTATTAGTACAGAAATCTGAAATAGCATTAATTTGTTTTTGTAAGTTATTGACTGTATCAGCACAGTTTGCAACGTCATCGGCAAAACGTATACATTGGATATCCGGTATGTCACTAGTTATAAAGATGCAAGCGTTGCATTTTTCACTTAAATGTGAACAAAGGTCACTGATAAAGAGATTAAGAATTATCGGACTACTTATGTCCCCTTGTCTTGTCCCTATATTACACATGAACGACTGAGTTACAGAGTTATCTACCCGTACACGTGACTTTAAGTTTGAGTACATTGATAATAATACTTTCACAATACTGCCTTTCAATCCCTTTTTGAAAAGACTATTAAATATTTTCTGATGCACTAAGAAGTCAAAACCTTTTTTGAAATCAACATATAAAACGTAAAAACGGCCACTTGGTCTTGCAATGTACATGTACTTTTGAACAATTGATTGCAGAGTAAAAACATAATCAATGCATGAGTAACCTGCTCTAAAACCTGACTGAGCCTCCTCTAGTATGTTATTTTCGTCTGCCGATTTGCATAGCCTGTCATTCAAAATGGATGAAAATATCTTATACATAACATCAATGAGAGAAATTCCCCTATAGTTTGAGGGGTCGTCTTTACTTCCGGATTTATAAATTGGAACAATAATACTCTCACACCATAGCACAGGAAACTGACCTGTTGTTAAGATTCGATTAAATAATACACGTAATAATGGGAGTATTAACTCACAAGAATGTTTGTAAAATTCGGCCCCTATACCGTCAAGTCCACTTGATTTCCCCGACTTTAGATTACCTCACTTATCGGATCATTTAGAGTACAATCAATTTCGTTGTCATCTAAATTAACACCACCATTCAATATATTAGGCTGTCCCACTTTATACAACAAACTCTCAAAGTAGTTATACCATTCATTAGTACTTAGGAGCGTGGCTTGTTTATGTCCTTGGAATTTGAAGATTTTAGCATTTTCCAAAATTGCTTTGGATCTTTAACATTTGCGATTAATTCTCTTCTCTTATATTCTTGAAACTCACCCTTTTTATTACTGCAAACAGTTTTAAAAGTTTACTTTGCCTGCCTATAATTTAGAAAATCATCGTTATTATTCGTCCATCTGAACCTTCTCAATAATGCATACTTCATCTACTTTGCTCGATCACACTCTCTATCCCACCAGGGCGCATGGGCACATGTCTTACCCACTCTCCTTCCAGATAACAACATACAGTCTGCAGAACGTTTATACATATTTACAATATAAGAGGTCATGTCATCCACTGTCCATACACTCTATATAAATCTGTCATATACCCCGTTTAAGTTTTCATGTTAAGCATGCAAAAATCTCTCTTTATAGCTATCTGACCATCTATACCTATCAATTGACTTAGTTTAGGTCGTATTTGCACGTGGAGCCTCAGGTTGTGCATCAGGTTTACGAGTAAATGACAACTTAGCAACAACAGGAAAGTGATCTGAGTCATCACGGTTATCAATTTTAAAATCAGTACAAAATTCAAAGATTTCACACGACGCGTTTACCATTGTTTGACATATATAAGTATAATTGCCACCTGCATCATGAAATAAGCGGCCATTTAAAATACGAATATCAAAAGTATAACTCATATCAACTGAAGATCTGCCATATTTGTTATAGTGATTTGAATCCTTATTTTCTCTAGGCATATCAAAATTATCGCCGTTGTACTCTACATCTGTTTGAAAAATATAATTCAGATTATCGTCAGCTATAAAGTCTAAGAAGTTTTTTGTATGTGCATTAAAATCGCCAGCAATATAAATATAGCAATCTGTATAAATCTGCTTTAATTTTACTAAATTATTTTCTAATAATGTGATTCCATCTATATGAGTATGATATATGGGCGATCCTTCAGGTGAAATATAGGTAATATACAAAAGCATATCTCTCATATTATGAAACAAACCTGTTTTGATATACAAAAAATGCAATCTTGAAAGTTTCTACATACCTGACATACTAAATTTTGTAGAACAAGGTCTGATCTAACAAACACGCTCACTCCACCACTATTTCTTAAACATGTTTTTAGCTCGACTATTCGAAGAATAGTGGAGCTATCCTACTCGCCCCGGCGTCCGCGTCACACTTTGGTTAAGGTTTTTGTTAAAGTCCACTTTTTTCCTCTAACCTTTGGAATAAAGCTTTGAAACTTGGAACACTTGTTCACCACCATTAACTTTATCTGTAGGTAAGAGTACATAACTCTGTCAATCATTTTGACAGAATTATGGCCCTTTTTAACTTAGAACTTTTGGTTAAGGTTTTTGTTAAAGTCCACTTATTTACATAACCCTTTGAGATAAAGCTTTAAAACTTAAAACACTTGGTCACCAACACAAACCTTATCTGTAGGCAAGAGTATATAACTTTGTCAAGCATTTTGACAGAATTATGGCCCTTTTTAACTTACAATTTTTGGTTAAGGTTTTTGTTAAAGTCCACTTTTTGCCTCTTACCTTTAGAATAAAGCTTTGAAACTTGGAACACTTGTTCACCACCGCAATCTTCATTTGTAGGCAAGAGTACATAACTCTGTCAAGCAATTTGACAGAATTATGGCCCTTTTTAACTTAGAACTTTTGGTTAAGGTTTTTGTTAAAGTCCACTTATTTACATAACCCTTTGAGATAAAGCTTTAAAACTTGGAACACTTGTTTACCATCACAATCTTCATCTGTAGGCAAGAGTACATAATTCTGTCAAGCATTTTGACAGAATTATGGCCCTTTTTAACTTAGAACTTTTGGTTAAGGTTTTTGTTAAAGTCCACTTATGTACATAACCCTTTGAGATAAAGCTTTGAAACTTTGAACACTTGTTCACGACCTCAAGCTTCATATGTAGGCAAGAGTACATTACTCTGTCAAGCATTTTAACAGAAATTATTGCCCTTTTTTTACTTAAGTTTTTCTCTTTCATTAAAGAGTTCAGAGATCCTACATCCTGAATACTATTAACCCTTTCCCTCATATAAACGTGTTTTCACGCATTTGCAAACAGAGTAGACCCAGATCAGACGGTTCCTGGAGGAGCCGTCTGATCAGGGTCTGCCCTGTTTGCTAGTGGAATTTGAATAGTTCTGTTTCTTTGCTTTCTAAAATGGCAACAATGTTCCACCTTCTAGGTTTCATTTCAACTATTTTGTTCATGAATATTCAGTGGGTATTGAAATTTGAAATAAACATAGAACAGGGAAAGGGTTAAAGATATTTTACTGAGACTGATTACTTGCTTCTAATATCATTGGACTCTATTTTAGTCCACTATCAAGCATTTTTACACTAACAATTCTGAGAATAGTCGAGCGTGCTGTCCTGTGACAGCTCTTGTTGTTTTGAGTCTCACAGAGTCAAAATGTTTAAAGGATAGGAGTAGTAAATCAAATTCCCCAGCAAAATCGCTCCATGTTTCAAGCAAACCTATAATATCAAAGCACTGTAAGTATACTTTTTTAAACAGTTTATGTTCCAGCTCATAATGTTTATGTTTTCATGTACAGATAATTGTGACGGATCTTGACCTACTCCCTATGCCGAATTCTCGATCTCCTGATCTGCCACGGGAAGCATTTGTCCATCCGTAACCGCCGGCTGGCTGCTATTGTCCACAGGTCTGTCACGTGATTGTCTATCACGGAATCTCGCCGCCGGTTGCCCTCTCGCTTTACCTACACACACAATGCTATCATTGTTCTCGTCTTTTTTGTAGACATAGTCTTCCAAAATGAGTTTGTCATAGCTTATCCCAGCATACTTTCCCTCTTGTCTCGCCTCAATCATGCGTTTTCCGAGCTCCCGTCGGTGTTTAAGTACTCGATGTGTGAAATCTTCGTGTACAGAGTATGGCGAGTCGTTGTCTAGGGTTTTTTGGCATGGTTTAATATCGTTTCCTTGTCTTTATATTTCTGAAATGTAACCACAATCGGACACAAGCGACTATTATTGGATCCCGCTTTGTGCGCCCGTTCAATTTCCACATTTTCTAAGTCCGGCAAGTTGAGATCATCTTTAATGAAATTTCTAATCTTCCCCTCACTGACTCCCCCATTCCTCATTCGACATTCCATCTATGCCCTTAAACCTCAAATTATTTCTACGGGATTGGGCTTCAATTTTGTCAATATTTGTTTTCAGTGAGTTAACTTCTGCTCGTAGATTCTGATTTTCTTTTCTTAGTTCATCATTTGATGTCTTTATTTCACTGATTTAGGAGTTAATACCATCGATCTTTCTATTCACGGACTCGAATCCGCCACATATTCCTGCTTCATCTTACGTAGGAAAGACAAAACAGACTCATTACTGTCACATTCTAGGCCAGAATGCTGCTGGCAATGTTGGGTTTCAGCAGATGGAAGCGGCGATTGTGATGAAGCCAACGATAATTGCTTTTGTCTGGTACTTCTTGGCGGGCCTGGATTTTTTTCCACGTCACCACTTGACACAATAAGGATAGCCAACGCTAAAGCAAGTCTCAAAACACACTTACAGTTCGGCGACATACTTACAGACCTCTGAATATACTCTTGCGTTTGCGAGGCATGCTGAAACACCCTATCCGCATTCTGTATAACATTATGTCTACCATATTTCTGATATTTTTCTCAATTTATGTCAGAGTAACATAAATATACCGCCATTACCAAGGGACACAACTCCAAAACTGATATCTATGAAAATATTCGAATATAACTTGTTCAATGCGTATGACATTCTTACTTTCTGTATGACTATTGGTAGTATAATTACCGCTCTATATAATTGCTTTCTAGGTGAAATCTCCAATTCGTTTACTATATATCTAATTGTAGGCTATTTCGTCACTAGGCGATTTCCCCGTAAACCGTTATGACAACTCATTAGAATGGTCTCTTCGAGAGGATTCTAAAGTTTGGGGGAGAAATAAAGAAGTTTGTCTTGAAAATGTTTTAATAAATGAGGTAATGGGTTAATGTTCATGAGTAGGGTAAGTTATTTAAGTGGAAAAAGTTGACAGAAAGTTATTTGTTTTCAGGTGTGAAAAACACCCAGGACAATTGAAGATGTCAGACTTCTATTCAGATGATGATGACTTTGTTGAATCTAAAGATCCAGAGCCCATGGTTGTAGCGGTGACAGGGCTAGGCAGTAAAAGGAGTCCAGTGGCAGCTCGTAGGAGTCCAACTAGTAGAAGTCCAAGCAGACGATCATATCAACATGCAGAGCTGTCAGAGTATGTACATTATTGCAAGTGTTATCTCAGAGAATGTACATTATTGCAATCTCAGAGTATGTACATTATTACAAGTCAGCGGTTTTTTCCGAATAACGGCGTCTTCCCCTCGGACATTTTTCCCCTAGCTTGTCTGTTCCCCCCCCATGAAAGAAAAATCCCCTCTAGAAACCTTTTTCTTCCATCAATGTCCGAAATTCCCCATTAGGGTGTGTGGCAGAATGTAACAGATTGATAGAACTAGATCAATTTCTTCTCTGCCGATTGCAAAGAAAGGGCAGTTTTTATATCGACACCGGTTAATAGGCTAAAATGTCGACCGCATTTCTCTATACATACGACGCCTCATGAATTAGCCGGGCCGAGACACACCTCCGCCGTAGACCAATGAGGCGTCGTGTTACAAAATTCTCGGTTTACCTCGGTAGACCAAAAATGTTCGCTGCTTGACGAAATCAAAATATCGCTCAGGAAAAAGGTTCGTTTCGTTTCATTTAAAAGATTTATTCAGACATTGAGCGTGGATTGTGACGACAATTTATAGAATTGAGATGTCAGTTGCTGGAATTTGTATGTTCATCGGGTTTTAGCTGTGTTTTACCCGTGATACAGTAGATTTACCGAAACTGTGCAAATCGGATCTCTTCTGAAAATCAGTTGATGGATGTGTGAGGTTTAATATTTCATGCGATTTGGAAAGTATTGCAATGGCAATAGTATTCCCGTAACAAGTATTCATTTCTCTAAAAGTCAGTAACTATTTTGTTAAAATCGATGGGAAATTGTTGGATTAATGTAATGAAAATGGAGAGTGGTGTGCGTTTTCTGTACAAAACGATGGAGAGTAAATGACTTTGGGAAAGTTTGCTGGTTAAAGAAAATGAATTCAATGAAAAGTTATGATATTTGGATGGTGTTTAAGGACATTGGGTGGGTGGGTGTGGGGAGCTGTAATCGATCAAAGTAACATACACCCGGGCAACTATACTATCACAGACCAAAACTGAGAGCATAGTCAACCTATTCAAGGCTGAAAAACCAAGGGCTATTCAGTTGTAATGTAATTTCAATAATTATATTACACTATAAGAGCTGCATTTAGTACTCTGTTCATTTGCAATGTCCCCTGTTCATCATTATAATGTTAAAGTTTATATTTCATAATCTTCCCCCAAAACATCTATTTCGCGCTTATATTTTCCCCTAAAACATGCTTTTCGCGCTTATTTTTTTCCCCTCAAGAAAGGCTAGGCCCCTTCCCCTAAATCTGAGAAAAACCCCTGCAAGTATTATCTCAAAGTATGTACATTATTGCAAGTGTTATCTTAAAGTATGTACATTATTGCAAGTATTATCTCAGAGTATGTACATTATTGCAAGTGTTATCTCAGTGTATGTACATTATTGCAAGTATTATCTCAGAGTATGTACATTATTGCAAATGTAATTTCAGACTATGTACATTATTGCAAATGTTATCTCAGAGTGTACATTATTGCAAGTGTTATCTCAAGTGTATGTACATTTTTGCAAGTGTTATCTCAGAGTATGTACATTATTGCAAATGTTATCTCAGTGTATGTACATTATTTGCAAGTGTTATCTCAGGTGTATGTACATTATTGCAAGTGTTATCTCAAAGTATCTACATTATTGCAAGTGTTATCTCAGGTGTATGTACATTATTGCAAGTGTTATCTCAGGTGTATGTACATTATTGCAAGTGTTATCTCAAAGTATCTACATTATTGCAAGTGTTATCTCAGGTGTATGTACATTATTGCAAGTGTTATCACAGTGTATGTACATTATTATGAATATGGATGGAAGATTCCACTCAGAAGTCCAGGTAAGATGTGTAACTCAATTCAAGAATAACTTCTTTATTTCTTCACCAAACCCTTTGCTGTGACCACTTTTGAAAAGACGATGCTAAAGAGCATTCACCAGAGCTACAGATAATGATGTGTACCCAAATACAAAAATCATCATTTCTGCACCAAACCCTATACTGGGACCACTCTTTGGATTCATCTCTTTGAGACAATTCTAAAGAGTGGTCACAGTATAGGGTTTGGTGGAAAAATAGGGGAAATAATGTCAAAAATGATTTTAAACTAATTAGAGCAGACCCACATCAGAAGACTCGTTCAGGAGCTGTCTGACCCGGGTCTACTCTGTTTGCAAAGGTGTGCAAATGTGTTTGTATGAGGTAAAGCGTTACTAAATTTTCTCTTCTTGCATTGCTCCTTTTGCTTTCGAAGGATCTCTTACAATCAGGTTTTTTTAATTTGATTTATTTTTGGAAAAACATAGAATATAAAATAATCAAATGTATCTATAGAGTCTGTAACATACTGGTTTAACATTGTCCCACATATAAATGTATTTTCTTACAATTGCAAACAGAGTAGACCCAGATCAGAAGGCTTTGGCTCCTATAGAAGCCATCTGTTCAGGGTTTGCTCTATTTGCTTATGAAATTATAGTAGGTCCGGCTATACAGTTTCTATGAATACCAAAACAATCCTGTCTACAAATGTTATTAAAAACTCAGCTAATAAATATGCATGATGTCATTGTTCCTTACATGAATATGAAACAGAGAAAGGGATAAGCTAACAGAAGTTTTCTGATCTGGGTCTTCTCTGTTTTCAAAGTCAAACTTCTAACCGGGTGTTTTATGTGCAGAGAACAATGCAATGTGACCCATTCGCTGAATAACCTCTAGGATCTTCCTCCATCTGTTATTAGCTTGACATCGAGATATTACGGAATTACTGTTTTAACCCTTTCCTCCATAAATAAGCCTTTCTACGCCTCCGTAAAAATCACCTATTGAAACCATTGTGATAAATAGCATTTGAAGGAATGGGTTAATGTAACTATCTGAACTCATCAGTTAACCCTTTCTCTGTTCTTTGCTTGCTTAAAATTTCATACTTATGGGAGCCATCTGATCTGGGTCTACCCTGTTTATATGAAAGAAAGGGTTAAAAGGTTAAAGTGAGGTTATTTGTAAGCTCTCTAATCTGATCTGGATCTACACTGTTTGCAGTACAATACCTTGTTGTATCTCTTAGCTCATTTGATATCTCTCTCAAAATTGGATTGCAGTGAATACAGTGAAGAGGAGGATGATGATGAGGATGTTGAGTACCTAGACGAATTAACCACGGCCCGCTCTAGTGCTCGTCGACCACGCAGTTCCAGAAACATTAAAACAGTGAATGGTAAAAAGAGCATCAACATGACCACGCCTGACAAACTGCTGGAGAAAAGCAAAAGGCGAGCGAGGAAACTTGGAGCATCCAAACGAAAGGTAGAGCTGAAAACTTCTGTAAACTGTTAGGACACCAAATCTCACCTCAAAGCTAAGCTAAATACAGTATAACGGCGTTATTTCGACTCTCGTTTTTCCGAGATACCCTCTTATTCCGAGGGAATGTTGAGGTCCCGGCTCAAATTCTATCAAATCTAATTGAAAATACCTGCATTAATCCGAATAGCGATAATCCGAAAATTCGAGCATGTGTGCTGGTCCCGCGGATCATTCTGGTTCCTTTTATTGATTGTTTATTTCGAGCTAGGTGTTTTCCCACCTCCGAGGTAATTATTCACACCTTCTCGATACGTTGTCGTGACCTTTTGAAAGATCCATCTATGGGACATTAGATCTTCCAAATGTGTGAATAACACATTCATTGAATGCAGACTTTACTTTGGTGTAAATAATGATGAGAATTTAGTAGACTGACGTCTTAATAAACAAAGAGTCACAATCATAATTTGCATACGTTCGCAAACGTGTTGTGATTTTTCGGTACCGCTGAAAGGGTGCCATATAACATCTTTCTGCTTTAAATTTAGAAATAGTGCAGTGCTTTTCGTGTAGTGCTTTGAAATTCGCAATATTTTTGTTAATTTTAGACAGTCTCGTTCATGCAGACTCTTGCTACGAGAGATGAACGAGAATAACTATGTCAGACGAAAAAAGCCGAGTGTTCCGATTATTAATTAATTTGGTCACTCGCCCTGGTTTTCCTTACTACGAAACTGCACGGGAACGAAACGAAAATGTTTGTTTGTGCATCAACTCAGCACCGACAACTAAATTAATGTCGACAAATGGAAAATATGCAAAATAAACGTCATAACGCTATATGCCGGGACTGTTCAATGGATATGCCTAAATGGTTTGAAACAAGTTTTGAGTTTATTGTGAAGGGTCCGTTCAACGGACCCATACATATTATACTGTTCAAAACTTCGGTCGCCGATGTGAATGGTGTTTTCTGTTATCACTTATATAAGGAAAGAATCGATGAATTATAAACGCATTGAAGTTTATGATAATGTTAAAAAGTTTACTGTGAAGATATATGCTTCCTTTTGTCGTCAAACAATGCTCATGGAAATGACACAAAATGCTAGAGATCGGTTATTTCGAGCATTGCGATAATTCGAGGTTTTTGCTGATTCCCGACGGTGCTCGAAATATCGCCAATATACTGTATGTTAATTTGGTACCATTTGCATAGCTTCAATCCTTTACTCCAAGAATATTTATGTAAGAATTAATGATTCCATGAATATTTATTAGATAAAGTTTTATAATGGCACATTAACCCATTACCTCATTGGCTATTTTTAGATCCATTCACTTTGAATAAATCTACCAAAAAGGAGCATTAACTAGAGAAAAGGAAAGTTTTAGAATTTTGTAGTTTGAAACCATTGTGATAAATAGAGCATTTGCTCCTATGGGAGCAAATGCTCTATTTATCACAATGGTTTCATAAAGTGACTTTTACAGAGGCGTAGAAAGGCGTATTTATGGAGGAACGGGTTAACACAGCAATATTTGTCCATGGCAGCTACTGTAGAATCATATCTATATTAAATCATAAGCAAACAGAGCAGACCTGATCAGACAGATCCTAAAGGAGCTGTCTGATCTGAGTCTACTCTGTTTGCAAAGGCAAAGAAAAGCGTATTTATAGAGAAAAGGGTTTTTTGCGACAGAGACATCATGTAAAGGATTTATATACATTTTAGGATGGATTTCCAATAGTATCTTTTTTTCTGAACTCAGGCAGACGAGGCTGTGAAGGAGCGTGTGAAGATTCTGGCTCTGACTCGAATTGTGTACGGAAGCAGCCATTGGAAACTTGCAGAGGCTCATGTGAAACTGGCCGAAGACTATCTTGAGCTGAAAGGTATACAGATGGCAGCTTAAAACAGAGTGAGAGTCATGTGGAAAGTTCCTCTAGGAGCTCTCTGCATGACTTTTGCCCGCATTAAACAACCATCTGTCTAAGAGTATCTAATTTTCTCAACTAGAAGTCTGGGTCCATGCTTATAAAACGTTTAGTTGAGTCTGAGTTCGTTCTCAAGTTTTTGATTGGTCAGATTTGAGCCTTTGGCTCAAATCTGACCAATCAACAGCTTGAGAACTCAAATCTGACCAATCAAAAGCTTGAGAACGAAACTCCGACTCTACTAAAAGCTTTATAAGCATGGACCCAGATTTAGAGAGGTTTTACTGCATCTTTGTCATGAATATGAGCTGTTAACTCTTAACTCCATGAATATTCATGTAAGAAATAAGGGCATCATGAATATTAATTAGATGAATGTTTATTATGGCAAATGTATAAGAGAATGTTTGACTGATAGAAACTGAATATTTAGATCTATATTATTTCATAATCAAGCAGGGCAGACTGATCAGACAGCTCCTACAGGAGATATCTGATCTGGGTCTACTCTGTTGGCAAATATGTTTTAGCCCTTTCCCTCATATAAACGTGTTTATACACATCTTCATACAGAGTAGACCCAGATCAGACATTCCTATAGGAGCTGTTTGATCAGGGTCTGCTCTGTTTGCTAGTGGAATTTGATAGATCTGTTTCTTTACTTTCTAAAATGGATGCAATGTTCCACCTTCCATATTTCATTTTAATTATTTTGTCCATGAATATTCAGTAGGTATTGAAATTGTAATAAACATAGAACATGGAAAAGGTTAAAGGCATATATATGGGGTGAAGAGTTAACCTTTCCCTCATAGAACTGGTCAAATGCCTTTTAACACATTTGCAAACAGAATAGAGTCAGATCAGAAGGCCACTGAAGTTTTTAGCTTGACTATTGGAAGAATAGAGCGACTTTCCTACTCGCCCTGGTGTTGGTGTCCGTATCCATGCTACACTCATAGAGGAGCTTTCCTACTCACCCTAGTGTTGATGTTCCTGTCCATGCTACAATCATAGAGTGACTTTCCTACTCGCCCTGGTGCTGGTGTCCGTGCCCATGCTACGCTCATAGAGGAGCTTTCCTACTCGCCCTGGTGTTGGTGTCCGTGTCCATGCTACACTCATAGAGTGACTTTCCTACTCGCCCTGGTGTTGGTGTCCGTGTCCATACTACACTCATAGAAGAGCTTTCCTACTCGCCCTGGTGTTGGTGTCTGTGTCCATGCTACACTCATAGAGGAGCTTTCCTACTTGCCCTGGTGTTGGTGTCCGTGTCCATGCTACACCCATAGAGGAGCTTTCCTACTCACCCTGGTGTTGATGTCCGTGTCCATGTCACATCTTTGTTAACCACTTCCTATACAAACTCATTTTCATGCATTTGCAAGCAGAGTAGACCTATAGGAGCCCTCTAATAAGGCTCTGTTCTATTTGCCAATGGAATGTGATAGGTATGTTTCTTTCTAAGATGGCTACAATGGTCCACCTTCCATATTTCATTATTCAACTATTTTGTACATGTATATAGTATATATATATAGTATAGGTATAGTCAGTAGGTACTGAAATTGTGAATAAACATAGAACAGAGAAAGGGTTAAGGTCTATTATTTATTATTTGCCTTTAACCTTTGGAATAAAGCTTTGAAACTTGGAATACTTGTTCACCATCACATGCTTTATCTTTAGGCAAGAGCATATAATCTGTCAAGCATTTTGACAGAATTATGGCCCTTTTTAACTTAGAATTTTTGGTTAAGGTTTTATGGTCTTTTGTAACAGGTTTTTCTTTTCATTATTGATTTCAAAGAGATCCAAAATCTTGAATACTATTAAAGATATTTTTAATTTACTGAGGCTTTAAATAATTATACCCCCACAAACAGAGTTTGAGGGGGGTATACTGGAATCAGCCTGTCGGTCGGTCGGTCGGTCGGGTGGTCGGTCGGTCGGTCGGTCGGTCGGTCCGGCGGTCGGTCTGTCTGCAAAATCTTGTACGGCGAACTCCTCCTTCAGTTTCAACCCGATTCACTTACCACTTGGCATAATTGTAACTCAGGAGTAGTAGATGTGCAAGACACAAATTTCAGGTCTCTGTGACCTTGACCTTGACCTTTGGCCTTGAAATTGGTCTTGAAATTGTCAGGCAAAGTCTTGTACTTTGAACTCCTCCTTCACTTTCAACCTGATTCACTTGATACTTGGTATAAATGTTACTCAGGAGTAGTAGATGTGCAAGACACAAATTTCAGGTCTCTGTGACCTTGACCTTGACCTTTGGCCTTGAAATTGGTTTTGAAATTGGCAGGCAAAATCTTGTACTTTGAACTCCTCCTTCACTTTCAACCTGATTCACTTGATACTTGGCATAAATGTTACTCAGGAGTAGTATATGTGCAAGACACAAATTTCAGGTCTCTGTGACCTTGACCTTGACCTTTGGCCTTGAAATTGGTCTCAAAACTGGCAGGCAAAATCTTGTACTTTGAACTCCTCCTTCAATTTCAACCTGATTCACTTGATACTTGGCATAAATGTTACTCAGGAGTAGTAGATGTGCAAGACACAAATTTCAGGTCTCTGTGACCTTGACCTTGACCTTTGGCCTTGAAATTGGCAAGCAAAATCTTGTACTTTGAACTCCTCCTTCAATTTCAACCTGATTCACTTGATACTTGGCATAAATGTTACTCAGGAGTAGTAGATATGCAAGACAAAAATTTAAAATCTCTGTGACCTTGACCTTTGGCCTTGAAATTGGTCTTAAAATTGGCAAGCAAAATCTTGTACGGCAAACTCCTCCTTCACTTTCAACCTGATTCATTTGATACTTAGCATAAATGTTACTCAGGAGTAGTAGATGTGCAAGACACAAATTTCAGGTCTCTGTGACCTTGACCATGACCTTTGGCCTTGAAATTGGTCTTAAAATTGGCAGGCAAAATCTTGTACTTTGAACTCCTCCTTCAATTTCAACCTGATTCACTTGATACTTGGCATAAATGTTACTCAGGAGTAGTATATGTGCAAGACACAAATTTCAGGTCTCTGTGACCTTGACCTTGACTGTTGGCCTTGAAATTGGTCTTAAAATTGGCAGGCAAAATCTTGTACTTTGAACTCCTCCTTCACTTTCAACCTGATTCACTTGATACTTGGCATAAATGTTACTCAGGAGTAGTAGATGTGCAAGACACAAATTTAAAATCTCTGTGACCTTGACCTTTGGCCTTGAAATTGGTATTGAAATTGGCAGGCAAAATCTTGTACGGCGAACTCCTCCTTCACTTTCAACCTGATTTACTTGATACTTGGCATAAATGTTACTCAGGAGTAGTAGATGTGCAAGACACAGATTTCAGGTCTCTGTGACCTTGACCTTGACCTTTGGCCTTGAAATTGGCAGGCAAAATCTTGTACTTTGAACTCCTCCTTCAATTTCAACCTGATTCACTTGATACTTGGCATAAATTACAGAATTTTCTCTATTTGAACTTTGGGTATTTTTGTTATTTGGTCCTGTTACATGTTCAAAACTTGGATTTGCAATCAAGGCTGCCGTGTGGGGGTATTCATCACCTTTAGTGATAGTTCTAGTTGCTTCTAGTATCACTGTACACCATTTTAGTCCATATCAAACATTTTTAGCTCAACCTTTCGAAGAATAGTGGAGCTTTTTCTAACTCGTCCTGGCATTGGTGTCGTCATCCACATCACACCTTTGTTATGGTTTTGGGGAAAAAAATTCTTCTTTGAATTTATAGTTTGCATTGTTGATTTACTCTTTGTATTTATAGGCTACAATGTCAGTTTCCTCTTTGTATCTATAGGCTACAATGTCAGTTTCTTCTTTCTATTTAGATTACAATTTCTGTTTCCTCTTTGTATTTTTAGGCTACAATATCAATTTCCTCTTTCTATTTATAGATTTCTATTTATAGATTACAATGTCAGTTTCCTCTTTCTATTTATAGGTTACAATATCAATTTCCTCTTTCTATTTATAGGCTACAATGTCAATTTCCTCTTTCTATTTATAGATTACAATGTCAGTTTCCTCTTTCTATTTATAGGTTACAATGTACAGGCTGAGTACCACACAGAGAATGCCATGACGATAATGCTGAACTCAGTTACCACAACGTCCGGTGAGCAAGAAAAAGCTGACGTGTTTGGAATTTTGTTTCAGCTGAACTACCTACAGGGAAAAGCACAGATAGCCCTGAAGAAATACACTGAAGCAGATGCTGCTTTACAAAAGGTACATGACTCAGATATCCCTTTCCCTCATATAATCAATTTTTCACTCCTCTGCAGACAGATTATTAGACAGTTTCTATACGACCAGGATCTGCTCATAGAAAACTTTAAGGATTAAATCCACAGAGGCATGGATCACATATCTGACACATTTACTCAAACCTCTAAAATACAGATTTATACATGTTTGAGAATTGTTTAGGGACTGTTTAACCCTTTCCCTCATATAAATGCGTTTCACACATCTGCAAACAGAGTAGACCCAGATCAGGCGGCTCCTATAGGAGCCGAGTGATCAGGGTCTGATCTGTTTGCTAATCAAATTTGAAAGATCTTTATTTTGTAAAATGGCTACAATTTTGCACCTTCCATATTTAGTTATAGCTATTTTAGCAATGAATATTCAGTAGGTATAGAAATTCAGAATAAAGAGAAAATGTTAACCTATTACTATGCCTTTGCATCCTGTAGGTGCTGTTCTGATATATTTATATGTCTCCCCGGTATACAAATATTCTTTTTGTGGGTGGCATTCGCTCATCCATCTGTCCAAGTTTAATCTGCTTGATTTCTTAAAAAACTTTGGTCAGATTTTCATGAAACATTAAATTGGAACTTTGAAGATTTTACATGTGTATGTGTGTGTGGTGGGTGGGGGGGGGGGGGGGACATCAGTTTTTGTATCAAAAACAATTCTAGTATGCAGTCAAACCTACTGTTATACTGTAAGCGGTCAGTCAAGGGAAGTGGCTGCTTACAGCAGGTGATCGCCTACACCAGATGCATGTTACCAAGCGTACTTTTGAGTAATTATGACAGACATGTATTATGTGTACAGCGGTACTAATCAGTAATTATAAAGACCGTTCTGACCTAAAGTGCCCGTAATAATTGCAAGTCATATCGAATTAATTGCCTTGTTTGTCCCTTATTCTTATGTCAGTTCTCTCATTTGAATAGACCGGCCACATGGTTCAGTGGTAGAGCGTCCGCCCTGCGATACGGAAGGTCGTGGGTTCGATCCCCGGCCGTGACAGACCAAAAGTCTTTAAAAGTTGGTACTAGCAGCTCCCTTGTCTATGCTCAACATAAAAAGGGCAATTCTAGGACTGGTTGGCCGGGTTCAGGACAATGTGATTAGGTGGGGTGCCCTGCCATGTGCCCGCGGTTGGGGTATATCAGTGAGGCAGCACTCTAACTTGTCTCATGCGAGTGCCGTCTGCAAATAACTGAAATACTGTTGGTCGGGCGTTAAACCCAACTCACTCACTCATTTGAGTAATACACATGCCAGTGTAATTCGAATTTGGCTTCGGGGCAAAACTTCTAAACGGTGTAGCCATCTTTGACCCAACTGGTTTCCCGAATATTCCGTACGCAAACATCTGAGATATCTATAGAGCGAAAGTCGGGAACCAGCTGGTTCACGTGTGATTACATTCCTGGGGAATACCGAGTAGAAGGTAAATCCCCAATTAATATGGCATGAACAACTGACGCGCTTTGTAAACAAACAAAAGAAACTGTGACAAGGGGTCCAAATTGGTCATGACTGTTGGTTATATGCATACAAAGGTGACAAAATGTCTGCTGTTGCTGATCGATAGCCATTGTTTGCACACTTTACATTTGTAGAACAAACAAATGTCCTAGAATCTCAAATTTAAACATTTTCAAGAGTAACTTGAAAACTCTATGTCATTACCACTCTTTGAAATTGTCTCAAAGAGACATAGGGTTTTTGTGGAGAAATGATGTTTTTAGTTTTTCAGTATACACCTTTATCTGTAGCTCTGTATTTTGTTTCGCAATAATCAAAGTTTGATCATATTTCAGGCTGATAGAGCGTACCAGGCGTGTTCCAAACTATCTTGTGTCACAGATGATGAGTGTGATGACATGGAGATAAGGTTAACACAAGCAACTGCCAGGTATGGGTAGAGTTGACATACATACAAGGTCCTGTGTTGATAATATTAAACCAAATCTATTCATGAAATATATTATCAAGTGATTAATGTAGCTTAAACAACCCGGTTTCATAGTTTGAGTGAAACTAATCTTTAAGCTTAAAGATAGAGACAAATATCTGATCTGCTTATTTATGGAGTAATGGGATAAAGGAAAGCAAAATGCCATAATACAAGCAGAGAATTTTGCCTTTCCAGATTGTCATGGCGACAGAAGAAGTATGCTGTAGCAGGGTCGCAGTTTGATAAAGTCATAGATCTGACACGACGAAGGTTTGGGGATGATTCAATTGAGTTAATTCCCTTGTACCAGGAGTCAGGAAGAATATCCTTTATAGTTATAAACAGTCCCTGAGGTTACAAAACGTTTTGTGTTAGTCTGAAATCAATCTCAAGCATCTGATGGGTCAGATTCTGAGCTTGCTCTGATCAATCAGATACTCAAGATCTCAGAAGTTTTATAACCTTTGGTGGCAGGGCTCAAGCTGGAGCTCCACATCAGAGAGAAGTTCAGTGGGAATCACTCAGCTTTTGTATTTGGCACATAACATCATAATCAGGTCTTCTACAAAAGTTATATAAATTATGGCCCCAGGGTCAAAATTGGCCCCGCCCCAGGGTTGGGCAGTTTTCAATAGAAACAAATAGTGAAATCTTTGAAAATCTTCATCTCTGAAACTGGAAGGTTCTCAGCTTTCATATTTGGCACAGAGCATCATGTTCAGGTCCTCTACAAAAGTTAAACAAATTATGGCCCTTTGGTCAAAATTGGCCCCGCCCCAGGGGTGGGCAGTATTCAATAGAAACATATAGTGAAATCTTTGAAAATCTTATTCTCTGAAACTAGAAGGTTCTCAGCTTTCATATTTGGCACAGAGCATCATGTTCAGGTCCTCTACAAAAGTTATATAAATTATGGCCCTGGGGTCAAAATTGGCCCCGCCCCAGGGGTGGGCAGTTTTCAATAGAAACAAATACATGTAGGGAAAACTTTGAAAACCTTCTCCTCTGAAACTTGGAAGGTTTTCAGCTTTCATATATGGCACATAGCATCATGTTCAGGTCCTCTACAAAAATTATATACATTATGGCCCCAGGGTCAAAATTGGCCCCACCCCAGGGGTGGGCAGTTTTCAATAGAAACAAATAGTGAAATCTTTGAATATCTTCTTCTCTGAAACTAGAAGGTTCTCAGCTTTCATATTTGGCACATGGCATCATGTTCAGGTCTTCTACAAAAGTTACATAAATTATAGCCCTGGGGTGAAAATTGGCCCGCCCGAGGGGTAGCCAGTTTTCAACAGAAACATATAGTGAAAACTTTGAAAATCTTTTCATCTGAAACTGGAAGGTTCTCAGCTTTCATATTTGGCACATAGCATCATGTTCAGGTCCTCTACAAAAGTTATGTAAATTATGCCTCTTGGGTTAAAATTAGCCCCGCCCCAGGGCAGGCTAGTTTTCTATAGAAACATATAGTGAAAACTCTGAAAGTTTTCTCCTGATTGTCTGGTGAGCGCTTCAGGGCCATTCTGGCCCTCTTGTTTCGAAAAATGGAGGTATTGTCATGACCCTCTTGTCGGCGTCCGCGTCGGTTAACCTTTTTGTTAAGGTCCATTTTTAGTTCACCAGAGCACAAAGTGCTCAGGGTGAGCTTTTGTGATCGCCTGATGTCCGTCAGCGTTCGTCGTTTGTTGTTCGGTGTTCGTCGTCAACAATTTGAACCTTTAAAAATCTTCTCCTCTAAATCCACAGCGTTCTCAGCTTTCATCTTTGGCACATAGCATCATATTCAGGTCCTCTACAAAAGTTATATAAATTATGCCCCTAGTGTCAAAATTGGCCCCTCCCCAGGGGTGCCTTGTTTTCAATAGAAACATATAGTAAACAGCCCCGCCCCAGGGGTGGGCAGTTTTCAATAGAAACAAATAGTGAAATCTTTGAAAATCTTTCATCTCTGAAACTGGAAGGTTCTCAGCTTTCATATTTGGCACATAGCATCATGTTCAGGTCCTCTACAAAAGTGAAATAAATTATGGCCCTTGGGTCAAAATTGGCCCCGCCCCAGGGGTGGGCAGTTTTCAATAGAAACAAATAGTGAAATCTTTGAAAATCTTATTCTCTGAAACTGGGAGGCTCTCAGCTTTCATATTTGACACATAGCATCATGTTCAGGTCCTCTACAAAAGTTATATAAATTATGGCCCCAGGGTCACAATTGGATCTGCCCAGGGGTGGGCACTTTTCAATAGAAACAAATGGGAAATCTTTGAAAATCTTCTTCTCTGAAACTGGATGGCTCTCTGCTTTCATATTTGGCACAGAGCATCATGTTCAGGTCCTCTACAAAAGATATATACATTATGGCCCTGGGGTCAAAATTGGCCCCGCCCCAGGGGTGGGCAGTTTTCAATAGAAACAAATACATGTAGTGAAAACTTTGAAAACCTTCTTCTCTGAAACTAGAAGGTTCTCAGCTTTCATATTTGGCACAGAGCATCATGTTCAGGTCCTCTACAAAAGTTATATAAATTATGGCCCTTGGGTGAAAATTGGCCCCACACCAGGGGTGGGCAGTTTTCAATAGAAACAAATACATGTAGTGAAAACTTTGAAAACCTTCTCCTCTGAAACTTGAAGGTTTGCAGCTTTCATATATGGCAAATAGCATCATGGTCAGGTCCTCTACAAAAATTATATAAATTATGCCCCCAGGGTCAAAATTGGCCCCACCCCAGGGGTGGGCAGTTTTCAATAGAAACAAATAGTGAAATCTTTGAATATCTTCTTCTCTGAAACTAGAAGGTTCTCAGCTTTCATATTTGGCACATAGCATCATGTTCAGGTCTTCTACAAAAGTTATATAAATTATAGCCCTGGGGTGAAAATTGGCCCGCCCGAGGGGTAGCCAGTTTTCAACAGAAACATATAGTGAAAACTTTGAAAATCTTTTCATCTGAAACTGGAAGGTTCTCAGCTTTCATATTTGGCACATAGCATCATGTTCAGGTCCTCTACAAAAGTTATGTAAATTGTGCCTCTTGGGTTAAAATTAGCCCCGCCCCAGGGCAGGCTAGTTTTCTATAGAAACATATAGTGAAAACTCTGAAAGTTTTCTCCTGATTGTCTGGTGAGCGCTTCAGGGCCATTCTGGCCCTCTTGTTTCGAAAAATGGAGGTATTGTCATGACCCTCTTGTCGGCGTCCGCGTCAGTTAACCTTTTTGTTAAGGTCCATTTTTAGTTCACCAGAGCACAAAGTGCTCAGGGTGAGCTTTTGTGATCGCCTGATGTCCGTCAGCGTTCGTCGTTTGTCGTTCGGTGTTCGTCGTCAACAATTTGAACCTTTAAAAATCTTCTCCTCTAAATCCACAGCGTTCTCAGCTTTCATCTTTGGCACATAGCATCATATTCAGGTCCTCTGCAAAAGTTATATAAATTATGCCCCTAGTGTCAAAATTGGCCCCTCCCCAGGGGTGCCTTGTTTTCAATAGAAACATATAGTAAACTTTGTAAATCTACTCATGAAACCGGAAGGTTCTCAGCTTTTGTATTTGGCACATAACATCATAATCAGGTCTTCTACAAAAGTTGCATAATTATGGAAAAAATAGTCAAACAGGGAGAGCCACACACGGAATGACACCGCATCAAACATCATCTAACGAGAAACGGTAAAGCCACAAGACAAAACATAACAGGACGCATATCAAGACGAAACACATTAAACATTAAGCATATTAAAAAACAAAATAGACCGTAGGCGGAAAGCAGGAGTGCCGCCTTGGAATGGCCAGCAGCCAAAAGCAATAAAAAAAAGGGCTACTGGGGGACTTGAACCTGGTTTACGGGTACCCAACCTCGTCCTTATCCCACTTTCACCAAAGTCAAAATGTAAATAAAATTCCCCCTCCAGACAACACCACAACATGCGTAACGATGTATGCCAAAATGAAAATGATTTGAAAATGAACGCTATTAGAAGTAAACAAGCGACGTCATCATGTAAATGACGTCATAATTTAAAAGTACGGGAAAACTATTTGAAACACTTCTACACCGACATTTAAAAGATCAATCGCAAGAAAATACAATTACCAGTGGATATTAATCATACACAACTGTTTTGTTTGAAAAAGAATAAACTTGACATCGTAGGCATGTACTCGATGACTATTCAGGTCAGAGCAGCTGTGGAGTAGTCATTTGGGGTACGACAGAACTGGCAAAATACAAATTATACCCCTGGGGTCAAAATTGGCCCGCCCCAGGGGTGGTCAGTTTTCAATAGAGACATATAGTGAAAACTTTCATGATAACTATTTTGTCCTTGAATATTCAGTAGGTAGTAAAATTAACCCTTCTCTTGCTGAATTGTAAAATACATGTCCCCTTCTTTACCCATGCCCTGTGGTATAATTACATATATCTTCACTGTCTACAAGTATTTCTCTGTGAAATCACTGCTGTGGAGTGCACTGGTTGCACAATCAATTTGTAAATAGTGCAGACCCTGATGAGACAGCTCCTGTCTTCACTATTTACAGGTAGGTATATTGATGTGAACAGCAAGCGAAGGGTTAAGAATAAACGTTGAACAAGGAAAAGGTTTAATTCTTTACAAATTATCATTACAGATCACCCTGAGACCCTGCTCACATTTTTGAAGAATAATGAAGAAAAAATTTAACTTTAAGAATTTCAGAAGATGATATTAGTTACATAGTCATATAGTGACCGGGTACGGGATGATACCTGGTGAGTAAATGTCATACCCGGCGAGGCGAAGCTGGCGGTAAACATGACGTCGCACACTGATGTTCAGATAATGATTACGTCATGTTATCATCTTCAATGACAGCGGTCTCCTTCAATCTGTTTCGTCAAAAATAAAAGGTAGTCGGTTACACTGTGTTCAGATTACCTAATATGGAACTCTTATATGTATTTATATAACAAACACACCCTTTGCAGCTATTACTTCAAGTTTGGGCTATACGCTGACGGGGGAAGTAACCTAGTTACTGACCGTGTATTGAATTTCTACAGACTGTGTATTGATTTTCTAGTGACAGTGTATATTTTGTTATTTATCTTAACCGTTTGTCACCTTGAGCAGTCAAAGGGACGACTAGCGAACCATGACAAAGCCATTGAGATGTTTCTACAGGCACACTCTATAGCAGGAGCCAAGTAAGTACAAGCTTCATATAACTTCATATAACTACCCTAAATGTTAACCCTTTCCCTTATATAAACGTGTTTTCATGCATTGGCAAACAGAGGAGACCAAGATCATATGGCTCCTATAGGGTCTGCTCTGTTTGCTCATGGAAGTTGATAAATTTGTTTCTTTTCTTTCTAAAATAGCTACAGTGTTCCACCTTCCATAGTTCATGCATATCCAGGGTAAGAGTAAAACTAAAGTGAAGTAAACAGGGTAAGAGTTAGGACACCCAATCCTCACCTTGTCACCCATTTGTTAACATGAATAAGTCAAATTGGCGCCATTTGGTAGCTTTAAATTAGATTGACATAGTAGAAAATAGTGTTGACCTTGATCAACTGGCTCCTTTTGGGATAGTGTGGACCCTGATCAAATGACTCCTTCAGGGATAGTGTTGACCTTGATCAAATGACTCCTTCTGGGATAGTGTGGACCTTGATCAAATGACTCCTTCAGGGATAGTGTGGACCTTGATCAAATGACTCCTTCTGGGATAGTATGGACTCTGATCAAGTGACTCCTTCAGGGATAGTGTGGACCCTGATCAAATGGCTCCTTCAGGGATAGTTGATCTGGGTATACATTATTTGTTAACTCTTTACTCAATTTTTCTGTGCCTTTACAAACAGAGTATACCCAGACCAGATGGCTGTATTAAGAGCTGTCTGATCAGGGTCTGTTCTGTTTGCTTATGAAATAATTTACATCTGATTCTGCAATTTCTATGTCCTGTATTAAAATGTCATTATAAAAAATAATGTAATTAATGTACACAATGTCATTTTGTCTTGCATTAACGTTCATGGAGTAAAAGGTTAAGTTTGTCTGCCTGTCTGAATAGTTAGGGCAATTAGTGTTGCCCTGTCAGATTGTGTAAGGATGTTTATGATTATTTTTCACATGAATATTCATCAGCTAAAGGTATATCACCTGCTACATCCAGACTTAGACTTATTTTTCTTGGCCACTTAACCCATTCCCACATGGGCTGTTTTAAGATCCAACCTCTTTGAATAAATCTACCGAAAAGGAGCATTAACCCATTCCCTCATATTGACAATTTTTGACGACTATGTAAAAGTCACTTTGTGAAATCATTGTGATAAATAGAGCATATGCTCCTATAGGAGCAAATGCTCTATTTATCATTTCAAACTACAAATTCTGAAATTTTCCTTTTCTCTTGTTAATGCTCCTTTTTGGTAGATTTATTCAAAGTGGTTGTGTCTAAAAATAGCCTATGAGGTAATGGGTTAAATAGAGATAAGGACAGTTTTAGAATTTTGTAGTTCTGAAACCATTGTGATAAATAGAGCATATGCTCCTTTAATAGGAGAAAATGCTCTATTTGTCACAATGGTTTCAAAAAGTGACTTTTACAGATGCATAGAAAGGCGTATTTATGGAGGAAAGGGTTAAGACCGGTTCTGATGTATGTTTATTAACATATTTATCCGATATTGTTGCAGTAAGTAATAGTATGTGATGACAGAGATTTAAACAAACTGGATCCAAATGAGACATCTATAATGTCGGTGTAGAATTGCGCCAGGTGTAGGCTGCACTTTCTTTGCTCTCATTGTTTTGAACTTTATCAGCAAATCTACTGCTGGTACAGACCTATAAATTGTCATGAAGTTGTATAAATGTGACAAGAGTGTATATATGTTGATTTTATTCGGGATTTTTATGCTGAATTTTGTTAATTTTAACCTAAAAGATATTTCTAAATATTCAATTGGTTTTAAATCAGAGTGTATTTTGCCCTCAGAAATGATGAGTGAGCGTATATCAAGGACTGTACAATACATGTCCGATATAAATAACCAGTCGACCGTGAAGCAGGTATAGTCGTGATCAACTATTGGAAGTAGGATTAGCGGTTTCTAGCGATAGGCAAAATAATAAACTGAACCATTGTGTACGCAGTGTTATCAATAAGCTGAACATTTCTCGAACAAAAAAACGCCAGAGGGGTAAACGTGGTGGCAAGCTTAAAGTTTTAACAAAGCCAAATGGTGCAAATCTCAACAACTTGATTTACCCTACAAAACACAATACGCGTATCCGGCTTGGGGAAAGGGTGAACTGTTTGACACTTAATTGTAGATCGGTTGTTAACAAAGATTCTTTTGTTGGCCAATACTTGAGAGAAGAAAACATAAACTTTGCATTGTTGACAGAAACATGGTATTCTGATGATAAACAACATCAATATGAAACTTCAGATCGTAATCAATATGGTTACAAAATCAGTGTTACAAATCGTAGAAAACGAAAAGGTGGTGGTATTGCTTTAACTTGTAAAACTGAAACGAAAATGAAGAAAATTGAAAGTGGACCAAAACAAAGCTTTGAGTGTGGTATATGGAAACTAGTGTTCAAAAGTATAACTATACATGTAGTTGGTGTTTACAGACCCCCATCTTTAGCCTCATGTGAACAATTTGCTTCCGATTTCTCAAACGTTTTGGAAGACATACTACCTCAATACTCTAATCTGATGGTGATGGGAGATTTCAATATGCATATCAATGATGGCAGTAATACATCCACAAATTTTAATAATTGCCTTCATGCGATGGGACTAGAGCAACATGTAAACTTTAGCACCCACACCGGTGGCAACTGGTTAGACCTAGTCATTACAGAGGCAACAAATGGTGTAAGTGTACTGAAATGCGAACAAGGTCCGTATCTCTCAGATCATTGTGTTGTGAAAGTTGTAATCAATGTCAAAAAAGAAAACATTACGAGCAAAACTGTAAAATTTCGTAACTGGAAGAATATATCTCACTCAGACTTTTTGAACGACTTGGCCGGAATATCAGTTGATAGCGAAGATGTTGATACTTTTGTGAAATTGTTTGAAACAGAAATACAGTCTATTGTTGATACTCATGCTCCCGTAAAAGAACACACTAAAATATGTAGAGTTCCGAAACCCTGGATTAATAACAATATTTTGCAACTTAAACGTACTGTACGGAAAAACGAAAGACTTTGGAGAAAATACAGACAGCCAAAGCAATTTAGAGATTTCAAAGAAGCGCGGAACAGGTATTGTAATGAAATTGAATGTGAAAAGAAACGCGTGATTAGTGATAAAGTAACCAATGCCATAGGTGATTCAAAAAAACTTTATAGTTTAATATCGGAACTTACTGGTACTAAAACTGAAAATCCTATGCCTCAATTGCAAAGTAATGGTGAACTTGCAGATAAGTTCGCTGATTTCTTTATGGACAAAATTTCTAAAATTCGTCAAACGCTTGTAAATTTTCGAAGTTTTCAACCTCAGGTGAAACTAGTTCAATGTTTTGACAACTTTGAGGATCTCACAGAGTCAGAAGTCAGACACCTTATCAATAAACTTAGCACAAAATCATGTGAGCTGGATTTACTACCCACCCATATCCTAAAGTCATACTTATGTGAATTAACGCCTACAATTACGAAATTAGTCAATCTTTCTCTAAGACAAGGTGTGTTTCCTTCACATTGGAAACAATCCATCGTTAGGCCCTTACTTAAAAAAGCTGGACTTGACCTTCAGTTTTCTAACTACAGACCTGTAAGCAATTTATCTTTTCTCTCAAAGTTAGTTGAGAAAGCTGCTCTATTCTGACTTAATAATCATGTCGATAACAATAATCTGCTACCCGTAAACCAGTCTGCATATAGGCGTTTCCATTCATGTGAAACTGCACTCTTTAGACTTGTAAATGACTTACTGGAGGGTATGGAGAAACAAGAAGTTACAGCACTGATTGCGATTGATCTCAGTGCTGCTTTTGACATTGTCGACCATGATATTTTATTAGATGTGTTGCGAAGCCAGTATGGAGTGTGCGGTACAGCATTAGCCTGGGTTAATTCATATCTTCGACCACGTAATTGTCGTGTAAGTGTAAATTCGGCTGAGTCATCTCCACGTCCTCTTGAATGCAGTGTACCTCAAGGCAGTTGTCTGGGACCTTGGCTCTATCTTACCTATGCCGGAACTTTATTTGATGTAATTCCACCAACTATATCAGTGTATGCATTCGCTGACGATCACAACGCACTTAGACGTTTTCGACCAACTTCAGTGTCAAATGAAGTTAATGCTATTACAGATCTTGAACAGTGTGCAGTTATTATTAATAATTGGATGAATGCGAATAAGCTCAAAATGAATACAGATAAAACGGAGTTCATACTGTTTGGCAGTAAATCACAATTGAATAAATGCTGTACAAAAGAAATTGACATTGCAGGTGATAAAATTAAATCTGTTGGTACTATTAGATACTTAGGTGCGTACCTGGATGAATCACTGAAATTAAAAGAACATATCAAAACAAAGTTTAGAACTGCTATGTTGAACTATCTTAGAATAAAAAATATCCGTAAATACCTTACTGAAGACGCTACTAAGATTCTGGTTCTTTCTTTAGTTATGTCTCATCTCGATTATTGCAATGCCATATTGTTTGGAACCGCAGATGCTGACTTAAACAAAATGCAACGTATTCAGAACATATGTGCCAAACTTCTCTTACTACGTGGAAAGTATGAAAGTTCCAAGGAGGCTCTCTTTGATCTTCACATATATTTAACCCATTCCCTCATAGGCTATTTTAGACCCATTCTCTCATATAATAGGCTATTTTCAGACCCAACCTATTTGAATAAATGTACTGAAAAAGAGCATTTACTGGAAAGAAGGGGAAGTTTTAGAAACTATTGTGATTAACAGCATTTTCTCCAAAGGATCAAAATTTAATGCTCTGTTTATCACAATGGTTTCAAAAAGTGACTTTTACAGTGGTGTTAAAAGGCATCAATATGAGGGATTGGGTTATAATGCTGGATGTGGTTATCAATCCTCTATCTGATAGACATTCTCTTTGCAAACAAGAGTAGACCCAGATCAGATAGCTCCTGTAAGGGTTGTCTGATCTGGGTCTGTTTTGATTGTTTATGGATTTATAGATCTGATACTAGTTTCTTCAATGGCCAAACTATCCTGTGTACATGTATGAGCCCTTTCCCTGTTCTATGTTTATTTCATATTTCAATACATACTGAATATTCATTGAAAAAATAGATATAATGAAATATAGAAGCTGGAATATTGCAGTCATTTTAGAAAATAAAGGAAAAGATCTAACAAATTCCATAAGCAAACAGAGCAGACCCTGATCAGACGGCTCCTATAGGAGTCATCTGATCTGGGTCTACTCTGTTTTCAAATGCGTGAAAACACGTTTATATGAGGGAAAGGGTTAAAGATCAGCTTATAAAATATTCATGATTTCATTATCTCTTTTATTAATATTCATAAAGGGTTTGGTAAGAGATACAAGTTCAATAAGTGATGAACTCAGTACTTGGTCCCTTCAAAAAGAAATCCTTTTCTGTAGATCTAAAAAGTACATGTATTATTCATCTATTTGTTATTCAGTTTTGTTCGTTTTCTGCTTTTATTTTTCTTCTTTATTGACTGTTAGTGTGTTCAGTTTCACTTATTCACTTCTGTTATGCTTGTTTCAGTTACAAGTATGCCAGTGAAGAGTTGGTTGACACAGCTCTAGCCCTGGCGCAAGCATACGCAAACACAGGAAGAGAAGAGGCAGAATGTAAGTAAAATTTCCATTTAACCCTTTCCCTCATGTCAATGTTTCTCATGCCTTTATAAACTGTTTCTCTGTACAACATCCAACAAGACGTGACAAAATTAAAATACTTAGCAGGCTTAAACTGGCACACCCAGTGGCAGATGTAGACAGTTTTGAAATTTCCCTACTCATAGGTTCAGCTTCATATTTGAAAATAGTGTTAGGGGCAATAGACCCATCGTAGTACAGTCCAAAATAGGTTGTTTGCTTTCTGGTCTGCTGCCGCTGCCAGTTCAGAGAGAGAATTGCTCAGTAGCTCAACACCTGCTGAATGTGATTACATCATCACCAAAACCCATGGACTTGGAGCGCTTCTGGATATTAGAATCCCTTGGTATCACTCAGGAAGAAGAAGCATCTAGTTCAAGTGATTTGAAATCTTACATGGACAGGTGCATTTCATTCAGCAAGGGTAAATTTACTGCCAAACTGCCATGGAAAGTAGACCATCCACCGCTGCCGATGAATTATGCCATCACCTTGAGGCGTATAGAGAATATGATCCGCAGACTACACAATGAGCCCGGTTTGTTTGAGAACGTTGCAAACTGGACTATTTAACCGCTTTATGAGAGCGCCATAGTTCTTCTGGAAACAATCAACAGACAATACGGGTCGGAGATTTCATCCAGATACACCATGAAATCCTTAGAGTGAGATGGAAACTGGCTGTTATCGAGGAACTGATCCCAGGGAATGATGGATGTGTGTGTGCTGCAAAAATCCGAACTGATTCTAGTGTTATTAACAGGCCAATAGTGAAACTCTACTACTCAAAGTTATAGACTAGAATTAAAATATGCATGATAAAACTAATATGTGATTGCAGTTGTAAACTTAAGATACTGTGCTATGAAAAGTAGTTCAGGTTGTGAAGTTAAATCTTCAAATCAGAGACTGTTGTGAGTGACAACTTATGGATATAGTGCAAGAATTGATTTCTGCTTTAATCACTTTTTAAATCAGTTTAAAGACTTTGACATTAGAGATAGTTCATAAAATTATTATTTTCTAAATTCTTGTGTTATTGCAAAAATATTGCTAACTTTTTGCGGCCCGGAGTATTTAGGGTACAACTAACGTCATGCGGCGCCAAGACGTCACACGTCCTTACGTAACGTTGTCAGTAACAAGACAGAGTTAAATAAAGTAGTGAAACTGACAAGAGGCTTAGTTTCCTTTATATCCATATTTAAAATTGAGTAACCATAAAGCCAAAAGCCAAGGTTAAATGACTTATGAATTTTATGTGCAGTTGGTTGTCACATTTTTTTCATCGTCTTATATCTCACTAACTGCTATAGCTATTGGCATGAAATTAGAGCTATTCCTGAAAATGTTTAAATTTACTCGTCTTATCTTGATCACTGTTGTATTTAATATTTTTCTCTACAGCCTCAGCAGAAAGTTACCTGAATGAGTGTCTGTCCACATGTACCACAGTGTATGGCCCGAACCATAAAAAAACGCTGGAGGTGCAGGACGAGCTGGCTAGACTGCTTATACGCACAGAAAGAGAGCAGGTATGTACAGAAAGAGAGCAGGTATGTACAGAGAGAGAGCAGGTATGTACAGAAAGAGAGCAGGTATGTACAGAAAGAGAGCAGGTATGTACAGAGATGTAGATGATAAACCATACCTGTCTTTACAAGCGGGGGACTGCTTAATGCAGGATGAAAGCCATGCAGAGCTTTCTGCATGGCTTTCGTCTTGTATTAAGCTACCACCTCGTCCTGTATTAAGCTACCACCTGTATTAAGCTACCACCTGTACTGTATTAAGCTACCACCTGTATTAAGCTACCGCCTTGTCCTTTATTAAGCTACCACATGGTCCTGTATTAAGCTACCACATCGTCCTGTATTAAGCTACCACCTGTATTAAGCTACCACCTCGTCCTGTATTAAGCTACCACCTCGTCCTGTATTAAGCTACCACCTAGTCCTGTATTAAGCTACCACCTGTATCAAGCTACCACCTCGTCCTGTATTAAGCTACCACCTCGTCCTGTATTAAGCTACCACCTGTATCAAGGTACGGCCTGTCTCTGAAACCCAGACTTATGCCACCTTTTGCTGGTCGCATTAGAGGGGTTTTACTGTACAGAGATGTAGATGTGATATAGAAGATAGGCTTTGAGGCTTTGGAGGAGAAATAAAAAAGATTTATCCCTGTTAATTCGACCTTGTTAGGCTATTGCAAACAGAGAAGACCCAGAGTAGACATGCTAGACAGCCTTCTGATCTTGATATGCATCATTGGCAATTACCAATACATGTACACACACTACCCAAATCAGAGTTTAAACTCCTTGTATGCTAAAGGTGACCTTTGTTTTAATCTGTTTGAACAGCTTAGATTCAGATGCAGATCTGTAATTGTTCGAAAAAGATGTTTGCCATAAAATACTAGAATTTATTGTTAACATTTTCCTCCATAAATACTTCTTTTATTACCTTTTCAAATTGACTAAACCAAGATCTGATGGCTCTTGGAACAGCTGTCTGATCAGGGTCTTGATTTCTATACAAACTGACTAAACCAAGATATGATGGCTCTTGGAGCAGCTGTCTGATCAGGGTCTGATTTCTATACAGACTGACTAAACCAAGATCTGATGGCTCTTGGAGCAGCTGTCTGATCTGAGTCTGCTCTGTCTGCATATAGGAATAATGTGGAGCTGATATTCAACAAGTATAGTGTTAGGACTGCAGCAGATTTTTTAGCCAGTTACCATTTAGAAAAATGTCATAAGTTTATGAGAATACTGAGGACTGTTCCATTTAAATGTGTATTGGGGGCAGTAAGGCACTTTAAAAAAACAGCTATGCATGGGTTTCGCTGCAAAAATGGTATTAATTGGTTTGTGCATAAGTAAAAAACTTGTATGGGTGGGTGACCGAATTTGAAAGTGCCTTCCTGCACCCCCATACACATTTAAATGGAACAGCCCTGATTCTCTCATTCACTCAAAGCCTATTTTTAGACCCAACCACTTTGAATAAATCTTCCGAAAAGGAGCATTAACTAGAGAAAAGGAAAAATTTAAAATTTTGTATTTGAAACCATTGTGATAAATAGAGCATTTGTTCCTATAGGAACAAATACTCTATTTATCACAATGGTTTCAACAGGTGATTTTTACAGAGGCGTAGAAAGGCGTATTTATGGAGGAAAGGGTTAAATGCTAAAAAGATTTAATTTGAATGTGAAACTCAGTTTAACCCTTAATAATCTGAAAGAGACGCATTTTGACACATTTGCAAACAGGGCAGACCCAGATCAAATGGCCCCTGCAAGAACCGTCTGATCATGGTCTGCTGTGCTTGCATATGGAACAAGAGGGCCATGATGGCCCTAAATCGCTCACCTGGTTAAAATATCCTCATTCGTATTGGGATTATAAAAATTCAGCTAATTAATATTCATAATGTCATTTTTTCTTACATGTATATTAACACTTTTCCTGTTATATATTCAGTCCAAATTGCAATATCTACTGAATATTCATGGACAAAATAATTATAATGAAATATAGAGAGTGTAACATCGTAGCCATTTTAGAAACGAAAGAAGCAGATCTATCAAATTCCATTAGCAAACAGAGCAGACCCTGATCAGACGGCTCCTATAGGAGCTGTCTGATCTGGGTCTACTCTGTTTGCAAATGCATGAAAATGTATGAGGGAAAGTGTTAATCCGCTAAAGGGTTAACATCAACAAAATAATATGTTAGGAGATTGTTTTACTTTTCAGGAGGCTTTAGACATGCTATGTTTTACTTTTCAGGAGGCTTTAGACATGCTCCGTTCCAGTATTTCCCTGAAGGGGGAGGTGTATGGCGATTATTCCGAGAATGTATCGGACACATACAAACTCATAGCATCTGTCCATCTAGCCCAGGGAAATATAGAAAAGGCCCTACGCTGTTATAAAAAGGTAACCACAAAAAGTATTGAAAACAATAAAAATGAGAAGAAAAGAAATCGAAAGGTAGACGGAAATAAATAAGACCAGAGAATAATTCAATGTTTCTGTTTATCTTTTTTTTATTCATTCCATCCAATGATTGAGTTTCATGAGTCAAGGGGTATGTATTTAATGACTAACCCTTTCCTTCATACAAACACTGTTTAAAGCGTTTGCAAACAGAGTAGACCCAGATCAGACAGCTCCTATAGGAGCCATCTGATCAGGGTATGCTCTGTTTGCTTATATATGAAATAATAATAGATCGTTCAAGCCTCAAGTTTCTTATGAACCTAGATTCCTTAGATGCTCCTCTGTGTAGTTACTGTTGTGGGTCTGCATTGTTTGCAGTTCAGTTACTTGAGGTGGCTTGGCCCAGTGGTTGAGCTGATAACCCAGGGGTCCGGGGTTTGAATCCCGGCTGAAACACCTCCCAACTTCAGAGACGCTTTTCAGTGTCTCTCACATGCACGAGGTTGCCTCCTCTCCACCCAGGGGTTAAAATGGGTTCCTGTGAGCGCCACTAGCTGGTACTGTGGCTGCGTAATTGTGTCATGTGTTAGCAATGCTCAATATTGTGGTGAATGACTCAATGACCAGAGGAGTAAATGTACGATGGGCTGAGCAGTCATTCGGACTGAAAGTAGACTATAACTAGGTACTTTACTTTGTAAAATAGTGTAGCTGGGTAGAAATTGTGAAACGTGTGGACTGTGTGGCTTGATAGCTCAGTCAGTAGAGTGTTGTCATGGTATGCCAAAGGCCTAGGGTTCAAGTCCCAGTTGAGTCATTTCTTTTTCACCATGTTGCAATTATTTAACCCAGTATTCTGAGCACCCCCCCAAAAAAAAAAACAAAAAAAAAAAACACCCTGATTTGTAAAGCTGTACAAGTCAGTTAACCCTTTCCCTGTTCTGTATTTAGGCCAAATTTCAATACCTACTGAATATTCATCAAGAAAATAGTTATAAAGAATTATGGTAGGTGGAACATTTAAGAAAGTAAAGAAACAGATCTATCAGATTCTTTTAGCAAACAGAGCAGACCCTGATCAGACGGTTCCTCTAGGAGCCATCTGATCTGGGTCTACTCTGTTTGCAAATGCGGGAAAACACGTTTACATGAGGGAAAGGGTTAAGCACAATTCTGATAAATTCAAATTAGGCTGGCATAGAAGCAAATAGTGTAGACCCTGCTCAAATGGGTCATTCAGGGGTTCTGGGTCTGCACTCTACCTAAGCTCGTCTGCCTGAATACTTTGTATAACTTAACCCTTTTCTTCATATAAATGTGTTTTCACTTTTAAAAGCACTTGCTGAGTAGGCTCAGGTCCTATAGTATAAATACGCCTTTCTACGCCTTTGCAAACAGAGTAGATCCAGATCACATGGCTCCTATAAGAGCCATCTGATCAGGGTCTGCTCTGTTTCCATATGATAAAGATATGATTCTACGGTTTCTACCATGGCCAAAACCTTTTTGTATGCAGGTGCCAGTATTAAAAATAATCTAATTAATATTCATGATGTCACTATTTCTCACATGAATATTCATGGAGGAAAGTGTTAAGGTATACTGGCTATGGACCCAGTATTGGATATAGGCTAGTTTTACCTACCTGTAAACATTCCTTTGTTTGGTGACCATTATAAAAATCTAGTTAATGAATATTCATGAAGTAACGAAATCTTGTTTAACCCATTCCCTTATATTGACGACTTTTGACAACTCTGTAAAAGTCATTTTGTGAAACCATTATGATAAATTATTTATCACAATGGTTTCAAACTACAAAATTCTAAAATATTCCTTGTCTCTAGTTAATGCTCCTTTTCGGTAGCTTTATTCAAAGAGGTTGTGTCTAAAAATAGCCTATGAGGGAATTGGTTAAGCAGTTTGGTTAATCAGTTTAGTAAGTGGTTATGTACTACATGCATGTTCGTTTTTCAGTGTCACAATATTGAGGTGTTGGTGCTGGGGAAAAACTCAAAGAAAGCCAAAGACTCAGAGAGTACAATTGAAATACTACTGGCGTAAGTTGGCACTTCATTTTTTATCCCCACCCTTAACCCTTTCCCAGTTCTATATTTAATCCAAATTTCCATACCTACTTAATATTCATGGACAAAATGGTTATAATCAAATATTGAAGGTGGAATATTGTAGCCATTTTAGAAAGTAAAGAAACAGACCTTCTCAAATCCCAGTAGCAAACAGAGTAGACCCTGATCAGACAGCTCCTATAGGAGCCGTCTGATCAGGGTCTACTCTGTTTGCAAATGCGTGAAAACACGTTTACATGAGGGAAAGGGTTAACCTTTCCCTCATATAAACACTTTTTCACAAAACCTAAAATTTGGGGGCAATTTCTGTTAGTCCAAATGCTGCAATTCCGCAAGAAAATCAATGTAGCGTAACAAATTGAAATTTGATCAGTAACTCATTATAATAAAGGTATAGCAAAGACAAAACTTGAATATCTGAAAGGATTTAGAAAAAAAGTTTGGAAAACCTAAAATTTTCGAGAAATAAGTCCAAATGCTGTAAGTCAGTGAAACATCAATGAAACGTAACAAAATTATGAGTATCATTTCATTAGCAGCTTGGATTTAGAAAATAAAATCAGGAAAACTACCTAAAATTTCCGGAAAAGTCCAATTTCTGTAAATCCATAAAAAATAATACATGATCTGTTACTAATTATAATAAAGCAGCATACCAAATATCACTTCAGTATCTGTAAGGGTTTAGAAAAAAAAGCAATGCAAAAAGCTCCCTTAGACTTTAAGCAACCACCTGTGCATAATTTAAGTAACCATTACATAAGGAAGATTTGATTTCAGTGACCATTTTCTGTTTATATTCTTTTTCAGGAGTCCAGCACTATCAAAGAAGTTCGTTTTGAATAAAGACGACGAGTTAAAGAAAAGGCCAAGATTTAATGCATTTTCAGCCAAGAAATGATAATGAGTGTCTGTTATCATGCATTGCTAACTTGACCCTCTACTTGATAGAGAGGCCTTTTAATGCCTTTGCAAACAGTAGACCCAGATCAGATGGCTCCTATAGGCGCCATCTGATCTGGGTCTGCTTTGTTTGGCTGTATGTTATAGACTGTTTGCCGTTTACCATGGCAGTAGATTGCTTATTTTATATTTTTAAAAGTAGGATTAAAGTAATAGATATTCATAATTGGAAGATTCATTCTTGAATATTCATGAGGTAAACTGTTAACCCTTCTCTTGCTATTCACGTCAATACACCTACCTGTAAATAGTGAAGACCCAGATGAGACAGCTGCTGCAGGAGCTGTCTCATCAGGGTCTGCACTATTTACAAGTTGATTGTGCAACCAAGCCACTCCACAGCAGTGATTACACAGAGAAATAATTGTAGGCAGTGAACATATATGTAATTATACAACAGGGCATGAGTAAAGAAGGAGAATTGTATTTTAAAATTCAGCAAGGGAAGGGTTAATTCTTTGCATGGTACAGTGTATTTGTGGTTAGTTGAAATTGTGATAAACTTAGCTTAAAGTTTGACTGAGACACGCAATAGTTTTTGATCTGACTTTGGTCCAGTGTGACTGACACATATTTTAGTAGAGAAATCAGGGGTCCAGATAAAATGTGTTAATTAAAACAGTTTCAAGTATAACTACTTTATTTCTCCACAAAACCCTATGTTGTGACATAGAGAAATGAAGTTAGATTTCAACCTTGCTTAACCCTTTCCCTCATATAAATGTGTTTTCATGCATTTGCAAACAGATCAGATGGCTCATGTAGGAGAGCCTACTCTGTTTGCTAATGGAATTTGATAGATCTGTTTCTTTAGTTTCCAACATGGCTACAATGTTCCACATTCCATATTTCATTATAACTGTTTTGTCCATAAATATTCAGTAGGTATTGAAATTTGGAATAAACATAGAACAGGGAACCAGGGTTAAACATAGAACAGGGAACCAGGGTTAAACATAGAACAGGGAACCAGGGTTAACCCTTTGAATGTGCACTGACATTTGCAAACCGTGTAGACCCAGATAAGAGGGCTCCTAGAGGAGCCCTGATCAGAGGCTACACGGTTTGCCATTCAAAGCCCTCTAGTAGTATCTCTTTTGTTCTTGTTGCCATTTCAAATGTCTATTAGTTGTAGCATATTCTCTAACCCTTTGATTTATTCATCTATCTTTTCACACTTTGGCAAACAGAGTTGATCCAGATCAGATGGCTTTTCTTGTAGCCATATGATTAGTGTCTGCTCTGTTTGCATATGGAAATATATAGATTTGATTCTAGAGTTTTTTTTACCGAGGTCAACACTTCTTAGTGATATGCCATTATAAAGCTGTCAGCTAGTTCATTCATATTTATAAATACAGTACATGTACAAAATTCGAGGGCTTGGTGCAAAACTATTCTAACTCCTTCACAAAAATGAAGGAGTTAGAATAGTTTTGCACCAAGCCCTCGAAATATTCTTTGGGTAATGGGTGAACCCTATCCCTGTTCATTGCAAATTCCAATACCTACTGAATATTCATGGACAAAATAGTTAAAATGAAATATGGAAGCTGGAATAGTGTAGCCATTTGAGAAAGTAAAGAAACAGTACTATTAAATTTCATTAGCATACAATAGAACTATAGGAGCCGTCTGATCTGGGTCTACACTGTTGGCAAATATGTGAAAATGCGTTTATATGAAGGAAAGGGTTAGCCCTTTGCGCCATTAATACGCCTTTCTATGCCTTTGCAGACAGAGAAGACCAAGATCGGACAGCTCCTATAGGAGCCGTCTGATCAGGGTCTGCTCTGTTTGCTTATGATATAATATAGATGAGATTCTACAATTTCTGCCATGGCCAAAAATTCATGTGTCCATGTGTTATTTTAACAAATTAATCTAATTAATATTCATGAGATTATTTTTACATGAATATTCATGAAGGAAAGGGATAAACCTTGAGCACTGTCTGTCTGCAAAATAATCTGGACTTCAGTTTTTTTTGTCATATTTCCTTTCAAATGTCAAACAGTTTGGATCCTGATGAGACTGTGTGTTATCAAGTTTTTATTTATTTCCTCTGCAAACAGTTTAGATGAAGATGAGGCAGCCAACAACCCAACATCTCATCATGTTTTATATCCCAAAAACAAATGCAAGTTAACCCATTCTCGCATTTTGAGCCTTTTGACGCCTCAGTAAAAGTCAATTTTTGAAACCATTCTGATAAATAGAGCATTTGCTCCATAGGAGCAAATGCTTTTTTTATCAGAATGGTTTCAATTCTACACACACAATTCTAAATATTTTCTTTTCTTTAGTAAATGCTGCTTCTAGGTAGGCTTTTTCAAAGAGGTTAGGTCTAAAAATGTCTAAAAATAGCCTAAGTCTAAATTTAGCCTAAGTGGGAATGAGTCTTATCAGGCGAGTATACCCTGTTATATTCATCTAGAACTATTTATATAACACTCCATAACCTATCGGAGAATACCCTGTTATGTTATGGTCATCAAGAACGTTTTATTGTACAATCCTTAACCCTTTACTTCATAAATACCCCTCTCTACGACTTTCAAAACAGAGTAGACCCAGATCAGACGGCTCCTATAGGAACTGTCTGATTAGGGTCTGCTCTGTTTGCTTATGATATAATATAGATATGATTCTACAATTTCTGCCATAATCAAAAATGTGTGTGTCCTGCTAATAATTCAATTAATTTTAATTAATATTCATGATGTCATTATTGAATATTCATGGTGGAAAGGAATAACCTCGCAGACAATATCCTGTTATAGTCATGAAGAACTATGTATATGCCACTCCATAACCTAGCGGAAAATACCGTTATAGTCATCAAGAACTATTTATACGAAATTCCCTAACCTAGCGGAGAATACTGTTACTATTTATGTTACACTTTGAGACCGAGTTAGCAGAGAATACCCTGTTACTATTTATGGTACATTTTGAGACTGAGTTAGCAGAGAATACCCTGTTACTATTTATGGTACATTTTGAGACTGAGTTAGCTGAGAATACCCTGTTACTATTTATGGTACACTTTGAGACTGAGTTAGCAGAGAATACCCTGTTACTATTTATGTTACATTTTGAGACTGAGTTAGCAGAGAATACCCTGTTACTATTTATGGTATATTATGAGACTGAGTTAGCAGAGAATACCCTGTTACTATTTATGGTATATTTTGAGACTGAGTTAGCAGAGAATACCCTGTTACTATTTATGGTACATTTTGAGACTGAGTTAGCAGAGAATACCCTGTTACTATAACCTAGTGAGTGTACCCTGTTACTATAACCTAGTGAGTGTACCCTGTTACTATTTATTCACACTCTGTTATCTAGCAGAGCTACATGTTTAGTATTTTCTTGGTAGATAACCCCTTACTTCATGAATAAGCGTGTAAGAAATAACGACATGGATTGTAATTAAATGATTTTTTGTAATGACATGTAACAAGGGAATTTTGTTATTATGACAGAAATGGTTGAATCAGATCTTTATTGTTTGTCGGCAAACAGAGCAGACCGTGATTAGACACTCCTGTAGGAGCTGTCTGATCTTGGTCTTCTGTGTTTGCAAAGGCGTAGGAAACGGAATATAGGGTTCAGTAGTAGATTTTTTTTTTTTTTTAAATATCTTTCGTCTGTGATAGTTGTTTATGTATTAACATTTTTGTGTTGGTTATACATTCATCATGCAATATTTATTGTTGAATTAATAAATAAACAAGATCTTGTAAGTTATTTTAGATTTTAAACTTTACATTTATGTAGTTTTTGTTGAAAGGAGTTATCATGGCATAATTAATAGTAGAATAAAGTATGATGTCTCAAGGTTAGTTTGTGATTTTTGTACCCCACCCACCACCCGACTACTTTGTGGATATATAGCAGTAGGATGCTTTCTGATAGGTGTTAGGTCAGTGTGGACATTTCAGAGTACAGTAAAACTTCGCAATAACCACCACCACTAAATTGTGTTAATTAGTTGGTATTTTGGGTAGGTGGTTGCTTAATTTAGTTAAAGCAAGGTGAAAGTAAAACAGAACGCTCCTATAGGAGCGTTCTGTTTTACTTTCACCTTGCTTTAAGCATCCACATGCCTTTAACACAAAATACATGATGTAATTTAGTGGTCATTATAGAGAGGTTTTACTGTACATGTATCCATGGCAAACTATTTCTACAGTTTTCATGTCATCTTCCTTAGCAGAGCTATGTTGAGCCTCAAATGTCTTACGTACGCATTCTTCTCATCGCAAGAAGAACGCGCGCGCATTATTCTCACAAAAGTGAGAAGATTGCGTTCGGACCACATGGTGGGACCTAGCATCGGAACGCAATTTTCTTACTAGATCAAACTCATTTTCTCCTTATAATGAAAAGAACTTAGAAAATTTCGCATGCGCTTGAAAATGAAAAATCCTCAAATTTATCAAAAGCAGTCATAAGCACAGGTTTGTAATGAGTTTTCACCTTTATTATTATACCCCCACAGACGAAGTTTAGGGGTGTATACTGCAGTCATCATGTCCGTCCGTATGTCCGTCCGTCGGTTCGTCCGTCCGGCTTGTCCGGATCATAATTTCCAAAGGATAAAAGCTATTGACTTCAAACTAAGAATCTCTCTTAGTAAATTGTAAGAGAAATGTATTCTTTGATTATTTTTTTAATTCAACACGTTGTCTCCTTGTGAAGTATTTTCCGATTATTCGCAAGCAAATAATTACGTCATTCAAGCGCAGACCAAAGCGCGTGTTGACATTGAATACAGTTTCTACCAATATCAAACTATCCTGCATGACATTGTGAAAATTCAGCTAATAAATATTAATGTCATTATTTCGTACATGAATACTCCTCCAAATATTCATTTTCCTATCTGTTTTACGGACTTTTGTGACAACAGTATTATGAATTCAGGACCCGTATTCACTAATATTTTGAATCTAAATTTCAGACTCAGACTCAAAATATCCAAAGTTATATAATTTCGCCTGCCTAATTTACACTACATGTGGACATGTTGTTTTATTCGCATCATAAGTATCATATCATTAGACAAATGAATTTAAAAAACTTAATTGATTTTTTTCTAGTCCAGCGACTTCATAGCTGAGCCCTCTCATCACGACCTGCCCTGTTTGTATTTTAACCCATTCATCCATAAGCTATTTTTAGACACAACCTGAATCTGCCCAAAAGGAGCATTAACTAGAGAAAAGGAAAAAAAATAGAATTTTGTAGTTTGAAACCATTGGGGTTAGAGCATTTGCTCCTATAGGATCAAATGCTCTTATTATAACAATGGTTCGATACTACATAATTCTAACATTTTCCTTTTATCTAATAAATGCTCCTTTTTGGTAGATTTATTCAAAGAGGTTGTGTCTAAAAATAGCTTATGAGGTGATGGGTTAATATCCTTTAGCAAGTTGATGCCTTCAACCTTTTACTCCATGAATTAGTCTTTGCAAACAGCGTAGACCCAGATTGAATGTTTCCTTTAGGAGTCGTCTGATCAGTTTGCTTATAATTGGCCAAACATTCCTGTGTTTATGTGCTATTATAACTATTAATCTGATTAATATTCATGATGTCATTTTTATGCCCCCCCCAACAGCGGGCATATAGTAATCGCATCGTCCGTCCTTCTGTCTGTCCGTCTGAAGTTTTGTGTCCCTTCTGTAACCTTTTTTTATATCTGTGAATGGATTTCACAAAATTTATGTTCACCCCACAAAGACGATGTGTCGAGTTCAACTCCCTAGTCCTGGGGTCAAAGTCATCCTTCAGGGTCAAAGGTCAGGTCTTGTTTAGTCTATGAATAATCATGGTGTTAATGGTTTGTACTGAGTGGACCTCGTAGTAGGCTACTTTTAGATCCAACCTCTTTGATTAAATGTACCAAAAAGTGCATTTACTAGAGAAAAGGAAAATTTTAAAAAACACTTTGATAAAAAGAGCATTTGCTCCATAGGAGTAACTGCTCTATTTATCACTGGTTTCAAAAAGTGGCTTTTACAGAGGCGTTAATATGGGGGAATGGGTTAAGAGGCATCAAATGGCATCACTATGGGGGGATGGGTTAAGAGGTATCAAATGGCGTCAATATGGGGGAATGGGTTAAAAGGCATCAAATGGCGTCAATATGGGGGAATGGGTTAAACACTGATGGGCTATTTGACTCAGGGTAAACTCACAAATATGCGTGTTTTTATTAACATTTATTTCTTAAATCACAGTACAAAGTGTAATTGACAGTATAGCTTCAAACCACACAGATGACAGCATAACGATATACAAGTTCTTATGTTGATTATAAAACTATTCAAAGCATGTCCTTGTACATTACTTTCTTCAAGCTGTTGCTTTAATGTGCGGTTTGTTTTTACAAGTGGCATATCATTTCTACAAACTGATGAAGTAGATTGTTTAACATTTTATTTTAAATTTGCAGACCTTATAGGAGGGCACTTCTGATCTTAGTCTTCACAGTTTGCTAATACACACACTTCACACATACAAAGAATTTAACATTATATTCAGGTTTACCACCTTTGTTTTAACCCTTAATCTGTTCTACTTTTATTTCAAATTTCAATACCTATTGAATATTCATAGACAAAATAATTCAAAGACAAAATAATTACAATAAAGTATGGAAGGTGGAACATTGTAGCCATTTTAGAAAGTAAGAAACAGATCTTTCAAATTCCACCAGCAAGCAGAGCAGACCCTGGTCAGATGGCTCCTATAGGAGCCATCTGATCTGTTTTACTCTGTTTGCAAATGCGTGAAAACACGTTTATTTGAAGAAAAAGGTTAACATTCGCGGGACATATTCTCATTGTTTACAGTAATAGTTTCTGCCTTTAATAGAATGAGTTTTATATGATTGAGTCAAAGTATATTAACAACAGATTTTCTTCATGTATGGTATTGTGGAACACAAACAATGTAAAATGTACACAATATATGCTCAACAACAAGTGCCCACTGTATGAAGTAATAAAACGGGTCTTGAGCTTGAAACACAGCCAGCATTTTATGGAAAAAAGACACTTTGACATCTGCTACATTAGCTGTCAGCTATAGGAGCTGTCTGGTCCGGGTCTTCTCTGTTTGCAAATGTGTGAAAAGGCGTTTATATGAAGGAAAGGGTTAACTGTCATGTGTTAAAGTCAAGTGCTACAATCCTTGGAACTGTTTGCATAGGTTATCACAAAGCTGCAGCTAGCATGTAGCGAGCTAATACTATTTTGTATATAACCCTTTCCTCTATTAATAGCCCTTCCTTCACATCTGTAATAGTCACTTCTTGAAACCATTGTGATAAATAGAGCATTTGCTCCATAGGAGCAAATGCTCTTTTTATCACAATGGTTTCTATACTACACAATTATAACATTTTCCTTTCTCTAGTAAAATCTCCTTTTCGGTAGATTCATTCAAAGAGGTTATTTTTTGGGTCTAAAAATAGCGTATGGAGGAAAGGGTTATAAATACTATGTTCAAAAACAAATTTGATGTACTGTGAATGACAAATGCAAAACTTCTGACATCTTTAAACAGAAAAAACCCCCAGAGAAATGTGTTTATGAACATGACATGATGATGAATTCAAATAACCAGCAGTTAATTTTAATTTTAATTTAATTAATTTAATTTAATTCATTTAATTTTCAACTTAATGACAATGATCCAATCTTTAACCTTTTACTTGATAGCTAAACACATCTTGAAACGAAGGAGACAGAGATCAGATCTGTGCAAGTAAGAACAAGCGTCGTCTAATCAGGAATGAGAGCCATCTGGTTAGGAACAAGATCTACTCTGTTTGCTAACTGAATTATATAGATCCAATTGCACAGTCTCTACCATGGCAAAAAACAAATACTGTGTTTGTATGCTATTATTAAAAATATAGAATGGTTAAATGTCTGTAAATTCATATTAACTCTTTCACTGCCAAATTTTGTTGTCTGCAAACTTTGTCGTCTGCTACAATTTTCCATTTTTCTACTTTTTTGTTTCAAGAAACAGTAACAAACAGTTTGGATCCTGATGAGACGCCGAGTTACTCTGCGTCTCATCTGGATCCAAACTGTTTGCATAGGTGTGACAGATGAGACATTGGCAGCGAGTTATTTAAAGGTAAAAACAAATTTGTTGTTCATTTCAAAGTAAATTTTTATTCCATAATATATTACATCTGTTGGTTACAATTTTAACAAAGTTACCGTGGCAACAATAAATATGTTACACTACTTTATTTTCAGAATTGACAAGTCTGTGTTAACTCCTTACACTATGAATATTCATGTAAGAAGTAATGACTATGACTATAAATATCAGTGACTAAATGTTTACTGCCATAGCTAATGCAAACACTGTAGAGACAGATCTTTATCATTTCTTAACCTTTAGCCTGCTATAGGCGGATGAGTGAATACCTATGCAAACAGTTTGGATCCAGATAAGACGCCGAGTAACTCGGCGTCTCACAAGGATCCAAACTGTTTGACACCTTGATTGAATTTTGGTAGACAAATTGATTATTGCCTGAATTTTGAAGATGCGGTACATGAAAAATTCTGTAAAAATAATTTGCTCAGCAGGCTAAAGGTTAAGCAAACAGGGCAGACCCTGATTAGACAGCTCCTATAGGAGCTGTCTAATCTGGGTCTACTCTGTTTGCAAAGGCGTACAAAATGTGTATACATGAAGTTAAGAGTTAAAGGATAGATGCCAAAGTATTCATCGCTGAGAACTTTGGAAAAGTTCAGTGTAAGAAGTAAACCAGTCTAAGAATAGATAATTCATACCAGTCTAAGAATAGATAATTCATACCAGTCTAAGAATAGATAATTCATGAGTGTAGTTTAATATCACAGTCAGTCTATATATATACATGTCTGTAAATATATCCATTTATCATGCAGAAATATATAACTGACGTCTGCACAGCACAGTTATATAATAAAACACTACAAATATTTTAACAAAATGTACAGATAAGGCCATTGGACGGAATGCGGACGGGTTAATCCTCTACCTGATAAATAAACCATACGACATCTTTGCAAACAGTGCAGACCCAGATCAGATAGCTCCTGTAGGAGTCATCTGATAAAGGTCTGGTTTGTTTGCTTAAGAAATAATATACAGTTTGTGACATAGTAAAAAGATTACATAAATAAATACATGTATTAGACAGTAAATATTCATGATGTTTTTTATAAGTTCCTGCATGATAAATTAATCAGGTAGAGCGTTAATTTCCTCACAGATAAGAATGAGTTACGTCATAAATTAAGAAACAATTTAAACAATTCTTTATTTAGCTACAAACAGTTACACAACATTTTCAACAATCGTAGCAACATAATGTATTTAACCCAATAGCGGTCTCCCTTCAACCCTTTACCTAATGAATATTCATGCAAGACTAGCAATTATGAATATCAATTAGTATAATTGCTTTTTTGAATACAATAAAGAAATTTATCACTTCTAAAACATATAAACACAAAGAGCAGACCGTGATTGGTCAACATCTGTAGAAGCTGTCTGATCAGGGTCTTCTATATTTGCTTACGGAAAGTACACCAGACTGATCAGTTATTTTTTCTTACAAGAATATTCATTTAGTAAAGGGGTTAATAGAAACAAACAACCAAAGAGAGAAATCAACTGAAGTCCATAAAAACTGAAAATTCATGACAATCGATGAACTTTTTTCAAGGGAGATAAATCACCCTTTTATTTGTCCGTAACATATCTGAAGACAGAAATCTACAGGACTCTGATGACAATGATTACATATTATGGTTTATATCACAGTTTATAATCATGTTTTCACAATAACACATAGCACATATACATAAAATCACGAAAAATAAATACATTGTTGTTTATAATAAGAGTTGTTTCAATAACACTTTCTTTTAAGTCACACACAGAGTAGTGTCCCTTTATTCACTGAGCTGACACAAGAGGGCAGCACCCTTTGCAATCCAGTAATCCTGTGAGTAATCTGATGGAAGATATACAGCCACAACGTAGTTTGTTGAATGACCTGTGAAAGAAAAAAAAATCAAGTTGTAATACAAATAGAGTTAAACCTTGAAACTGAGAGTTTTAATGTTTAGGCAGGTGGGTGCTTAATGCAGAGTCATGCAGAAAGCTCCCAGCATTAAGCTGCCACCTGTCTGAACCCTTTCCTCAATAGCCTAATTTTAGATCCAACCACTTTGAATAAATCTACCGAAAAGGAGCATTAATTAGAGAAAAGGTTGTTTTTTTTTTAAGAATTTTGTAGTTCGAAACCATTGTGATAAATAGAGCATTTGCTCCTATTTGAGCAAATGCTCTAATTATCACAATGGTTTCAATAGGTGTTTTTTACAGAGGCGTAGAAAGGCGTATTTATGGAAGAAAGGGTTAACCCTTTCCCTGTTTAATATTCATGAAAGAAATAATATCTTCAGGAAAATGAATGAGCTTAACTATTGTAAACATTATTAAACAAGAGCTGTCAGTCACGTGACAAATCCCCCCAAAGGATATTCCTGTGACCTTGAACTTTGACACATCATCTTTGTGTGGTGAACATTTGTGCCAGGTTATTTTGAAATCCATTTACAGATTAAGAAGTTATAGAAGGGACAGGAATTTGGGACGGAAGGACGGACAGACGGACAATGCGATTACTATATGCCCACCGTTGGTGGCATAAAAAGAATTTTTTAACTGATAGACAGTGTAGAATCAGATCTATATAATTCAATAAACAAACAGAACAGACCCTGATCAGATGGCCCATACAAGACCCCTCTGATCTGGGTCTACTCTATTTGCAAATCCGTGAAAATGTGTTTATATGAAGGAAAGTGTTAAAAACCAGTAATTATACTTGTTTTAGAGCTACCGAGATTTTACTGTAATTTCATTAACCCTTTCCTCCATGAATATTCATAAAAGAAATAATGTGCATGTGAATATTAACCTATTACCTCATAGGCTATTTTTAGACCCAACATCAATAAATCTACCAAAAAGGAGCATTTACTAGAGAAAAGGAAAATGGTAGAATTGTGTAGTATTGAAACCATTGTGATAAATAGAGCATTTGCTCCTATGGAGCAAATGCTCTATTTATCACAATGGTTTCAAGAAGTGACTATTAGAGGTGTAGACAGGAGTATTTATGGAGGAAAGGGTTAACACAATGAATGCTCTATTTATCACAATAGTTTCAAGTGACTATTAGAGGCGTAGACAGGAGTATTTATGGAGGAAAGGGTTAACACAATGAATGCTCTATTTATCACAATAGTTTCAAGTGACTATTAGAGGCGTAGACAGAAGTATTTATGGAGGAAAGGGTTAACACAATGAATGCTCTATTTATCACAATAGTTTTAAGTGACTATTGGAGGCGTAGACAGGAGTATTTATGGAGGAAAGGGTTAACACAATGAATGCTCTATTTATCACAATAGTTTTAAGTGACTATTGGAGGCGTAGACAGGAGTATTTATGGAGGAAAGGGTTAACACAATGAATGCTCTATTTATCACAATAGTTTTAAGTGACTATTGGAGGCGTAGACTTGAGTATTTATGGAGGAAAGGGTTAATACCTTTACCTGGTGAACATTTATTCACGAATTGATCATTTCATGAACATTTATTAAATTAAATGTTATCAGGTAATATTTTCAAACGATTTTTTTTTTAAAGAAATATAACGTCGCTGTGCTGACAAAACCTCATATATCCATTTTGGCCGAAAATCGTTTCTTCACGATTTCTGATTTAAATGTACAATGCCCACATCCTGTCAAAATCTCTGCCCAATTAACCAATGAAAAGTGTCAAAACTTGCCCGTGACTAATCCTTGTATATTTATTGGTCTGAATTTTTCAATATTAAAACCTCGTATAAATTTCACTCTTCAAGCATGCGGAGCAATGACATAACATATATCAAAACTCATGCAGATTAGGTCAGTGCATGTATTGTGGTACATAGAGCATAGGTATGTCCTTTTCTTTCTGTGTCAAGGTACAATGCTAAAACTCAAGTGAAATGTAAATTGTCGTATATCATGATCGCCTGATAAAAAATAAACAGAGAAATATCGTATAAGTGGTAAAAGCTCGTATATACATAAAGTGAACAAAACAAAGTACAAAAATATTGTATATTTAAAAAATCGTTATACCAAATGATAGAAAAAATAAAGTTTTATTAAATGCTGGAATAAATAAAGTTTTATCTATTAATTTGTGCTTTAATATGTTACCAGAATATAGACCTTATTTGTCACATAAAAATGAATTCATAAAAATAATCATTTTTTTTGCTTCTCCTGAAAAGTAGTGATTTTCATTATACGAGGTTTTGTCAGCACAGCGACGATAAACCCTTTCCATGACTATTTATATCAGAAACAATGGCATCATAAATATCACTTAAATTAATAGCACATTTTGGCCATGGCAGAAACTGCAGTATCAGATCTTTTTTATATATCATAAACAAACAGAGCAGATCCTGATCATGTGGCTCCTTCAGGAGCCGTCTGATCCAAGTCGAATCTGATTACAAATGCACAGAAAAACATAATTATGGAGTAATGGGTAAACTGTGAAAGGTGAGGCAGAAACTTGTTTTCTTTTGGCAAACCAATTTTACTTAGTGTGTTGAGAGTTAATTCTCACCTGTGGTGGACAAGGTGCCCGCTCTCTCTGCAGTCTTGTACAGCGGGGCCATGTAGTCAGCTGCATCAGGAACAAAGTCCATCTTAGGCTCCATATGGAGCATGGGAAGCTCGGAGTTCATCTCGCCCTTCACAGAGTCGATCACCTTCATTGTTTCCATATCCCAGCGGCAGCTGTCCATGAACAGACCATGGACCAGTACTCCATCAGTCGGCACGTCAAGCTGGTAGACAGAAAAGCAAACTATAAAAGAGCCTGTCTGAGGGGGCCAATCATTTACTGAACTACTGAACATGAGAGTCTTAAAAACCTGGTGGTATACCATGTCAAAAGTAAACAGAGCAGACCCATCTGATCTAGGTCTATACTGTTTGCAAAGGCATAAAAGGCATATTTATGGAGTATATACACCTTCTTCATTCATTTGCAGACAGTATGAATTAGGAAAAATTTTAAAACTGAAATATTTCTCTTTTCTGGAGATACGACTTACAGTATTTGACAGTCACTGTACATGTATTCTACTCACATCTTTGTCCATTTCCATCTCCTCTCCGAATTTGAGCTCCATCATCTGCTTGTACACTTCTTTCTGGTCGCGGACGAATGGGTAAACCTTGTAGATGAAGCTCAGGTGATCTATGGGTAGATTGTACCTCCTAGAGTAGTTCTGCAGTGTACCAGTCAGGAAACCTGGAAACAAAGAAGAGCATCTGTAATTAACCTTTCCCTGCTCTATGTTTATTTCAAATTTAAATACCTATTGGATATTCATGGACAAACTACATGCAGTTATAATGAAATATGGAAAATTGTAGTCATTTTAGAAAGTAAGAAACAGGTCTTTTAAATTACATTTATATATACAGACTCTGATCAGAGGCGTATGAAGACAGGAAATTTTGATCAAGGCATATCTATATTATTTCATAAGCAAACAGAGCAGACCCTGGTCAGACGGCTCCTACAGCAGTCATCTGATCTGGGTCTACTCTGATTGCAAAGGCATATAAAGCGTATATATGGAGTGAAGGGTTAAAACTTGGTGCCTAATATTAAAACAGTTAATGAGAATTTTTTTGTCGGCACCTTGAGGGAAGAAAAAGCCAGGCATCCAGAAGGACTTGGGTTGGCCATGCTCTATCCAGTTGTCTACAAATGCACAGCGGTAGACGAGATCTAGCACCCAGCTGCCAAGGGGCTTCAGGGACGGGTATGCGGCCTTTGCCCACATGGCGGGGACCTGGCTGTTGAGGAAGGAGTTGTAGACAGCATCAAGAGCCTCGCTCATCACAACATACCCCTTAATGGCCTTCTGTAACTGTGTCAGTGAGTTCTGGAATACATAAATACTGTGTCAGTGAGTTCTGGAATATATAAATACTGTGTCAGTGAGTTGTGTATAACCCTTTACCTGACCAATATCCATGTTTGAAATCATTAACATATTACTCAATAGATACACCGTTCTATGCCTTTGAAAAAAGGAGCCGTCTGATCAAGGTCTGCACTGTTTGCTTATGATATGATTCTAAAGTTTCTGCCATGGCCAAATATTCCTGTCTGCATGTGCTATTATATTGTTTAATCTAATTAATATGCATGATGTCATTATTTCTTATATGAATATTCGTGTAGAGAATAATGATATAAATATCAATTTAGAATTTTTTTATGCTGGTATTCACAACAAGGATTTTTTGTCCCTGACAGAAATCATAGAATCAGATTTATATTATTTCATAAGCCAACAGAGCAGACCCTGATCAGACTGCTCTTACAGAAACTGTCTGATCTGGGCCTAGTCTGTTGGCAAAGGCATCTCTATCGGTTAGCTGAAGTTTTATAACGATATTATCAACAATTGAAATTTTTACCAAGGCATAAAACTATAGAATCTCTGTAATGTCATAAGCAAACAGAGCAGACCCAGATCAGATGGCTCCTGTAGGAGCCATCTAATCTGGGTCTACTCTGTTTGCAAAGATGTGAAAATGCATCTATCAGGTAAATGGATATAACAGATGTACCATATATTGGAAACATATTACTTTATATTTCCTACTAACACGGTTTATCTGGGGCTTGGACATTTCAGGACATCATACCTTAATGACTTTGAGCAGTTTGTTAAATCTCTCCACTTCCTGAGTGAGCACGGTTGTGAGGGAGTTCAGACGTCCCTTAGCATCTGGTTCAAACATTTCCTGGTTTGCTTTCTCAATATCCAATTTGTCTTGGAGTTTACCCAGAATGCTTTCAGCTAGTTCGTATACAATTTCATCGTTCGACTTGCCAGTACCACCACTCGATAAGCGAGGCTGCACATCCAAGATTGTGAAGATCAAGTTGTGAGTTTCCTGAGTCTGAAATTAAGCAAAAATAATGTTTGCTCAAATTGCCTCATTGTTTGTACAAGTTTATGCAATGTGTTCCATGCAGAGATACACACATCTAGGGTCTTCATCCACCTGTAATGAGCTGGATGCCATGCAGAGATACACACATCTAGGGTCTTCATCCACCTGTAATGAGCTGGATGCTGCTATATCACTGAAATATTGTTAACCCTTTCCCCCATAGGCTATTTTTAGATCCAACCTCTTTCAATAAATCAACCCAAAAGGGGCATTAACTAAAGAAAAAGATTTTGTTTTAGAATTTTGTAGTTTGAAACCATTGTGACCGACCGATAGACCAACACACTAACTGCTCTATATCCCTTCTCAAACTTCGTTAGCGGAGGTATAGATATCCCTGTGTACATACACCATTATAAAAATTCAGCTAATAAACATTTATTATCTCATTATTTCTTACATGAATATGCATCAGGGATTGGGCTGAGTAACATAAAACCCCATATTAGCAAACTGACTTCAATGAAATGATACCTACCTGGAAAGCAATGTTGGCATTTTCGTGCATGCCAAAGATTTCTGGCTCGTCTATTAAAGGAAGGCCCTCAATGTATTGTCTGTATTCCTCCAGGGTAGCAGAATCAGGTGCATAATAAATGCCTGTAAAATATAGAAGTTATCTCCCTTAATATGATACACGCAACACCTCTACAAACAGAGACGACCCAGATCAGACAGTACAGCACCTGTAGGAGCTGTCTGATCAAGCTCCACTCTGTTTCCTTATGGAATCATATAGACCGGACTCTATATTTACTGTGAAAGCAAAACCATCCTGTTTTTATATACATGTACTATTATAAAAATTCAGGTAATAAATATTCATGATGCCATTATTTCTTACATGAATATTAATTAGGTAAAGGGTTGACAATCCGGGTCCATAAAGCTTTTAGTTGAGTCTGAGTACGTTCTCAAGCTTTTGATTGGTCAGATTTGAGCCTCTGGCTCAAATCTGACCAATCAAAAGCTTGAGAACTCAAATCTGACCAATCAAAAGCTTGAGAACGAAACTCAGACTCAACTAAAAGCTTTATAAGCATGGACCCAGAGTAAAAAAAAGTCTAGATCCAGATGAGAGACAGAATTAGTTTCTCTACAAGTTACAACACCATGCAAGGGCAGCTGTATTTGTATTGCTGAAGCTTACCAGACTCAGAGAACTTGTAGTCAGGAGACAAGGTATCAGGACAGAAGAAGATCTTTAGTATTGTCCTCAGACATCTCTGGTCCTTGCTGTCTGTTACACGACCCCCATATGTAATCTGAAACAACAATAGCAGAAGAACTGCAAGTGTCAATATCAAAAGTAGACTCCACAGGCAAACCAGTGACACATGTCTACAGGATACTAAGTGCATTTATAACCCCTTTCCGGTTGAATATTCATGTAGGAAATAATGATATCATGAATATTTATTAGCTGACTTTTATAATGACATATGTACACAGGATGTTTTGATATTTGTAGAAACTGTAAAGTCAGATATATTAAAATTTCATAAGCAACCCGGGCAGACCCTGATCAGGGAGCCCCTATCCGAGTCACTTAATCTGAGTCTACTCTGTTTGCAAATATGTGAAAATGCATTTGTGTGAGGGAAAGGGTTAAGTAGAAATATTGTATTTATAAAGAAGAGCGATTCAAGCAGACAACAACACTTGTCTGTGTTACTGCAAACATTACATTTCAAATGGCCATCATTCGTTAACCCTTTACTCAGTCTCTGTAGGCTATTTTTAGACCCAACCTCTTTAAATGAATCTACCCAAAAAGGAGCATTTACTAGAGAAACGTAAAGTTTTAGAATTCTGTAGTTTGAAACCATTGTGATAAATAAAGCATTTGCTCCTATAGGAGCAAATGCTCTATTTATCACAATGGTTTCAAGAAGTGGTTATTACAGAGGCGTAGAAAGGCGTATTTATGGAGGAAAGGGTTAACACTTTAATTCATTGAACACCATGGGCAATAATAAAATTTCACGTAATTGATAATCATGAAGTCATACATTCATAAAAGCTTAAACAAAGGTATACCTTAAACTCCGTATTCTTCAAAATTCTAGGGCATACATAAGTAGATATCTTTTTAGTTAAACACTTTCCCTCATACAAACGCGTTTTCATGCATTTGCAAACAGAGTAGACCCAGATCAGATGGCTCCTAGAGGAGCCGTCTGATCAGGGTCTACTCTGCTTGCTAATAGAATTTGAAAGAACAGTGTCTTCACTTTCTAAAATAGCTATAATGTACCACCATCCATGTTTCATTATAACTATTTTCCCATGAATATTCAGTAGGTATTAAAATTTGCAACAAAGATAGAACAGGGAAAGGGTTAAACACTTTCCTTCATATAAATTCATTTTCATGCATTTGCAAACAGAGGAGACCCAGATCAGATAACTCCTGTAGAAGCCGTCTTATCAGGGTCAGTTTTGTTTGCTAATAGCGTTTGATAAATCTGGTGTCTTTAGTTTCTAAAATGGCTACAATGGTCCACCTTACATATTTTATTATAATTATTTTGTCAATGAATATTCAGTAGGTAATGAAATTTGTAATTAACAGGGAAAAGGTTATCTACCCACCTCTCCAGTGATGTAGATAAGGGCGTCCCATGGAATGACACCATCAGCACAGAACATTTGGAGGTTCAACAGAGCACACTCCCGATCACTGTCATTGAACTCGTACTGAAAAAAGATCAAATAACAATGTAGAACAGTGAATAATGCTAATAATGGGCCTTTGTTAGTAACTACTATGTTGGGTTATATGTTACACATCTGTCAGTAACTGCTATGTTGGGTTATATGTTACACATCTGTCAGGAACTGCTATGTTGGGTTATATGTTACACATCTGTCAGTAACTGCTATGTTGGGTTATATGTTACACATCTGTCAGGAACTGCTATGTTGGGTTATATGTTCCACATCTGTCAGTAACTGCTATGTTGGGTTATATGTTACACATCTGTCAGGAACTGCTATGTTGGGTTATATGTTACACATCTGATACTCTCATGAACTTTTTTTTTTATATTGAACAACAAGAATAACAAGAGCTGTCCATGGACAGCGCGCTTCACTTTTTTCAGTGTTGGATAGCGTAGTGGAAGCCAACTATTTGTGTCATTAATGAAAAAGTTAAAAAAGGGGCATAACTATAGTAAAATTAAATTCTAGGGTTACCAGCCTTTGTGAAATAGGTTCCTCATGTGATAGTAAACATGCATACCATATTTTTAACAAATATCTTTGACAGTTTCTGAGACATGGACCTTAACAGAAAGGTTAACTGACACCGATGAGAGGATCAAGACAATAGCTCCACTTTTTGAAAAAGTGGAGCTAAGAATAATATTCACTCTAGGAAAAATCTTGCATGAATATTCATCAAGTTAACAGCAATTCTGTATAGTGCTATGTGACATGATTCTGTATAGTTCTATGTGACATGATGTTGTATAGTGCTATGTGACATGATGTTGTATAGTGCTATATGACATGATTCTGTATAGTGATATGTGACATGATGCTGTATAGTGATATGTGACATGATTCTGTATAGTGCTATGTGACATGATGTTGTATAGTGCTATGTGACATGATGTTGTATAGTGCTATGTGACATGATTCTGTATAGTGCTATGTGACATGATGCTGTATAGTGATATGTATCATGATTCTGTATAGTGCTATGTGACATGATTCTGTATAGTGCTATGTGACATGATTTTGTATAGTGCTATGTGACATGATGCTTTATAGTGCTATGTGACATGATGTTGTATAGTGCTATGTGACATGATTCTGTATAGTGCTATGTGACATGATGCTGTATAGTGCTATGTGACATGATTCTGTATAGTGCTATGTGACATGATTCTGTATAGTGCTATGTGACATGATTCTGTATAGTGCTATATGACACGATTCTGTATAGTGCTATGTGACATGATTCTGTATAGTGCTATGAGACATGATGTTGTATAGTGCTATGTGACATGATTCTGTATAGTGCTATGTGACATGATGTTGTATAGTGCTATGTGACATGATTCTATATAGTGCTATGTGACATGATTCTGTATAGTGCTATGTGACATGATGTTGTATAGAGCTATGTGACATGATTCTGTATAGTGCTATGTGACATGATGTTGTATAGAGCTATATGACATGATTCTGTATAGTGCTATGCAACATGATTCTGTATAGTGATATGCGACATGATTCTGTATAGTGCTATGTGACATGATTCTGTATAGTGCTATGCGACATGATGCTGTATAGTGCTATGTGACATGATGCTGTATAGTGCTATGTGACATGATTCTGTATAGTACTATGTGACATGGTTACCTTGATATTCCAGCCCAAAGGACCAAACTTCTTTCTCTCCTGGATTATTGCGTGGAAGAAACAGACTCCAAAAATAATTCTCCTCCAGTCCGTCCCAAGTGTGTGGTCCTCAAAGAAACTTGGTGTAATTTCAGCAAAAGCTCTTCTTGTGTTCGCCTGAAAATAAGATAATACAATGATATTTCAATGCTTGGAAAGATAAAAAACAACACTCTCTATCTGCAGACAATTTTATTAATATAAATTAATTACATTATAGAGACAACCACCAATAAAAATAAGTGTACTAAACCAGAAATACTTTGCAATCTGAATGTTCCTCAAAGCAAATGCTCTATTTATCACAATGGTTTAAACGCTCTATTTATCACAATGGTTTCCAAAACGAACTTACAAAGAGGCATCAAAAGGGGTCAATAAGCAGGAATGGGTAAACATATGTGACAGCTTAACACTTTCCTTCATATAAATGTGTTTTAAAAATCTGCAAGCAGAGTAGCCCCAGATCAGACAGCTAGCTCCTATAGGAGCTGTCTGATCAGGGTCTGCTCTGTTTGCAAATGGAATTTGATAGATCTGTTTCTTTACTTTCTAAAATGGCTACAATGTTACACCTTCAATCTTTCAACGTAACTATTTTGTCCATGAATATTCTGTAGATATTGAAATTTGGAGTAAACATAGAACAAGGAAAGGGTTAATGCAAATATAATGTAATGTTGAAAGCTCCTATCCTCGCCTGATCTGGAGCACTGTTATATTAAACAAGAGGGCCAGAATGGCCCTGAAGCGCTCACCAGACAATCAGAGTAGAAGATTTTCAAAGTTTTCACTATATGTTTCTATAGAAAACTAGCCGGTCCTGGGGCTGGACAGTTTTGACCCCAGGGGCATAATTTAGAAAACTTTTGTAGAGGACCTGAACATGATGCTATGAGCCAAATATGAAAGCTAAGAACCTTCCAGTTTCAGAGAAGAAAATTTTCAAAGATTTCACTATTTGTTTCTATTGAAAACTGCCCACCCCTGGGGCAGGGCCAATTTTGACCCCAGGGCCATAATTTATACAAATTTTGTAGAGGACATGAACATGATGCTCTGTGCCAAATATGAAAGCTGTGAACCTTCCAGTTTCAGAGGAGAAGATTTTCAAAGATTTCACTATTTGTTTCTATTCAAAACTGCCCACCCCTGGGGCGGGGCCAATTTTGACCCCAGGGCCATAATTTATATAACTTTCGTAGAGGACCTGAACATGATGCTCTGTGCCAAATATGAAAGCTGTGAGCCTTCCAGTTTCAGAGGAGAAGATTTTCAAAGATTTCAATATTTGTTTCTATTGAAAACTGCCCACCCCTGGGGCGGGGCAAATTTAAACCCCAGGGCCATAATTTATATCACTTAAGTAGAGGACTTGAACATGATGCTATATGCCAAATATGAAAGCTGAGAACCTTCCAGTTTCAGAGAAGAAGATTTTCAAAGTTTTCACTATTGGTTTCTATTGAAAACTGCCCACCCCTGGGGCAGGGCCAATTTTGACCCCAGGGCCATTATTTACATAAATTTTGTAGAGGAACTGAACATGATGCTCTGTGCCAAATATGAAAGCTGAGAGCCTTCCAGTTTCAAAGAAGAAGATTTTCAAAGTTTCACTATTTGTTTCTATTGAAAACTGCCCAACCCTGGGGCAGGGCCAATTTTGACCCCAGGGGCATAATTTATATAACTTTTGTAGAGGACTTGAACATAATGCTCTGTGCCAAATATGAAAGCTATGAGCCTTCCAGTTTCAGAGAAGAAGATTTTCAAAGATTTCACTATTGGTTTCTATTGAAAACTGCCCACCCCTGGGGCGGGGCCAATTTTGACCCCAGGGGCATAATTTATATAACTTTTGTAGAGGACCTGAACATGATGCTCTGTGCCAAATATGAAAGCTAGGAGCCATCCAGTTTCAGAGGAGAAGATTTTCAAAGATTTCCCTATTTGTTTCTACTGAAAACTGCCCACCCCTGGGGCGGGGCCAATTTTAACCCCAGGGCCATAATTTATATAACTTTTGTAGAGGACCTGAACATGATGCTATATGCCAAATATGAAAGCTGAGAACCTTCCAGTTTCAAAGAAGAAGATTTTCAAAGTTTCACTATTTGTTTCTATTGAAAACTGCCCAACCCTGGGGCGGGGCCAATTTTGACCCCAGGGGCATAATTTATATACCTTTTGTAGAGGACTTGAACATAATGCTCTGTGCCAAATATGAAAGCTATGAGCCTTCCAGTTTCAGAGAAGAAGATTTTCAAAGATTTCACTATTGGTTTCTATTGAAAACTGCCCACCCCTGGGGCGGGGCCAATTTTGACCCCAGGGCCATAATTTATATAACTTTTGTAGAGGACCTAAGGGTGATGCTATGTGCCAAAGATGAAAGCTGAGAACCCTGTAGATTCAGAGGAGAAGATTTTTAAAGGTTCAAATTGTTGACGACGAACGACGCACGACGCACGACACACGACGCACGACGCACGACGCACGCCGACGGACGACGGACATCAGGCGATCCCAAAAGCTCACCCTGAGCACTTTGTGCTCTGGTGAGCTAAAAATACAGAACTCTTTTTCAAACAAATATGGTTTCTTATCATCATACAGCAACAGCACTAAATATTCATATCAATCACTGTTACATTTTTACTGACCTTTAGACCTTTAGGAGGCTCGTTTGTGACTTTGACACTGTTCTGCAAGACGCTGACTGGAAATTTATTGGATGGCATCGAGCTGAGGAAGAGTCGGAACTCATCATGGATTGTGTCAGGTTTCTCACCAATGTCCTTCACGATCTCTTCTAACGACAACATCCAGGAAGCTGCCAGATGACAGTTCTGAAACACAGTGACCTCTTGTTTATCCCTTTGCCTCATGAATATTCATGTAAGAAATAATGATGTCATCAATATTCACTAGATGATTTTTTTTATAAAGTCATATGAACACAGGAGCTTTTAGCTAACGCAGAAACTATAGTATAAGATTGATATGATTTCATCATTCTTTACTCCATAAATACGCCTTTCTATGCCTTTGCAAACACAGTAGACTCAGATCTGATGGCTCCTACAGGAGCAATCTGATCAGGGACTGCTCTGTTTGCTATTGATATAATATTTGAAAAAATCCCTTGATTCTGCAGTATCTGCTCTTCAGGAGCAAATGCTCTATTTATCACAATGGTTAAACTACACAAATCTAAAATGTTCATTTCTATCTAATAAATGCTCCTTCGAGTATATTTATGCATGAGGTTGGGTCTCAATATAAGGAATGGGTTACAAAATGTAAGTGTTTATTTAGAGATACTATGGCTATTTTCCACCCATACAGAAGGCTAAGAACAGAGAGCTCACCTGTAGGAAGATCCAGTCACCATTGCCCACAGCCGTCTTGATCATCTTCTCAGCCACAGGGCCCTGACCTTGACCCAAAGAGATGGACTGGATCCTGAAGAGGAGGATGTCATAGTAACAACTAGGTACATGTATATTTTGCCCGTGTCATTGCTCTTGTCCTTCTCCTTCATGAATATTCATGTAAGAAATAATGATGCCTTGAATATGAATTACATTAATTTGTTAAAATAGCACATGGACACAGGTCCTGGAAGTTTTGAGCCCTGCAGAAACTGTAGGACAAGACCTATAACATATCGTTAGCAAACAGAGCAGACCAGAAACTGTAGGACCAGACCTATAACATATCGTTAGCAAACAGAGCAGACCCTAATCCTATAGGAGTCATCTGATATGGGTCTTCTCTATTTGTAAAGATGTAGAAAGGTGTATTTATGGAATAACGGGTTAACCCATTACCTCATAGGCTATTTTTAGATTCAACCTCTTTGAATAAATCAACCGAAAAGGAGCATTAACTAGTGAAAAGGAAAAATTTTGAATTTTATAGCTTGAAACCATTGTGATATATAGAGCATTTGCTCCTATAGAAGCAAATACTCTATTTATCACAATGGTTTAACAAAATGACTTTTACAGAGTCGTCTAAAGTCGTCAATATGAGGGAATGGGTCTAAAGTCGTCAATATGAGGGAATGGGTCTAAAGTCGTCAATATGAGGGAATGGGTTAATATTCATGTATAAAATAATGACAAAAATATTTATTAGCTGAAATTTTATAATGGGATATGAACACAGGACTTCTTGGTATTTGTAGAAACTGTGGAATCAGATCTATATACATGTATGTATTATTCAACAAGAAATAAAATTATAATAGATGTGACTAGTTTTGATCAATACCACAACATTCATATGTACATATGCATTTATAAACTCAGTTAATAAATATTCATGTCATTATTTCTTACATGAATATTCAATAGGGAAAGGGTTAAAGAATTGGAGGTAAGTGAAAAATACCTTTATTAATCTCAATATTCAGCCTGGCAAACCTGGACAAAATAGTGTAGATCCAGATCAAACTACTACTGAGGAAGATATTGGATCAGGGTCTACATAATTTGAAACTCGTTTCATTTAAAGTTATGAAATCATTGCTAAGAACTGAGACTTAAACCTACTTGTCAGTGAATCCCTTTTCACGTGCAAACCTCAGGAAGGCTCCCATGGGGTCCGATCCCGTGCTAAGCACAAACACGAGTGGACTGAGTTTAGTCATATCATTATACAGAGTCTGCAAAGCCACGTTCGGGCTTTCTACAAACTCCTGGCCAAACTCCCGCACAAAGTCTGTCGTCCCGAATATGGTTTTCTCTTCTTTAAACACTTTTATAAACATGAGTTTCTGGAAGGTTGTCAGACGTTTGTTCCAGTGACCTTTGACTGTGCCGTCATCAAGGATTTCAACATCCTCTCCCTCCTGGGGCTCTGGTGGTTCTGCTACATAGCTATCATCTGTCTCAGGGTTGGCCCGAATCTGAAACAAATTACAACAGTTTAAAACTTCACTTGCTGAATTTTAAAATACATTTTTCCTTCTTTATCCATCCCCTGTTGTATAATTACATATATCTTCACTGTGAAGACTATATATATATATATATATTTGGCTGTGAAATCACTGCTGTGGAGTGCACTGGTTGCACAATCAATTTGTAAATAGTGAAGACCCTGATGAGACAGCTCCTGTAGGAGCTGTCTCATCTGGGTCTTCACTATTTACAGGTAGGTATATTGACGTGAATAGCAAGCTAAGGGTTAAAACTTCACTTTCAGCATCAGTCACAAGTCACTAACATCCTTTGCCAACACTGTTGACCCGAATGAGAGGGCTCCTAGAGGAGTCCTCTAATCAGAGTCTGCACTCATCTGGCATCTGATATGAGTCTACTCTGGTTGCAAAGGCATTAAAATGCCTATTTATAGTTAATATAGACAAGTGTGTGTCTTACTGGATCATTGTCTTTACAAAAGGGCTGTAGATAAAAGTTTTGAAAATTTAACTAAAACATGTTTATATGTCTCCAAGACCAAACAAGTTAAGTTCATTCTTAAACTGAAAACTCAAAAATATTCTCAAATCAGAATGGTAGGAACTGGGAAATAAAAAAATTTGTTAACACATCTTCTTCAGAGTCTCAAGCCTACTGATAGGTTGCTGAATTTAGTGGCACAAACATTTGCCATACCCTAGTTACACAATATCTCTAATACACACTCCTAGGGGCCTTACTTTTTTAAAAGGGCCATCTTGCAATTACACACATGGGGCTGCATACAGAATGAAAGCAAGGCAGAAAGCTCCTAGGTGAGCCTAACAGACAATAATTAGATCTCTTTTTGAAAGCGGCTTAAACCATTCCCTCATAGGCTATTTTTAGATTCAATCTCTGAATAAATCTATCGAAAAGGAGCACTTCTAAAATGTTCTTTTTCTCTAGAAAAGGAACATTTTAGAGGTGTGTAGTGTTGAAACCATTGTGCCAATGCTCTATTTATCACAATGGTTTCAATAAGTGACTTTTACAGATGTCCTGAAAGGTGTCAATTTAAGGAATGTACAGTTAAGAAATGTACTGGTAAATTGGTAATCAAAATAGTGTCAAATCAAATTACAATGTACTCAGTTTTAAAAACTGGTTGAGAAGGGAGATTGGGGCGTCCAACTACTTCGGGTAGTTACAGTACAGTAGAACCTTTGTTAAGTGACCATTCATTCTTTGAACATATCAGTCTGTAAAAAGCAGGTGGTTGCTTAATGCAGGGCAACAGTAATGCAGAAAACTTCTATAGGAGCTTTCTGCATTACCTTTGTCCTGCATTCAACTACCACCTGCCTTACATACCCATAATTATACATCATTTTGATGGTCGCTTAAGACAGGTTCTACTGTATATACAGCTTAACTCAACCGACAGGACAAGACAAACACGGGCATCATTCAACAAACAACAAATGACATACAGCTACATGGTTGTGCATTGTTCCGTGAACACATTTACCATCTTAGCACATCTGAATAAATCTAAATGGCTGCAACAGTGGTTTACATCAAATGCAACAGTAAAAACAGTACAACAAATCAGCTCATCAAACACTTTTTGCATTTGTTATACATTTCTTCCTATATTGACAGATTTCTCTCTATGGTAATTAACCCTTACAGTGTAGAACACTAGTCGCTAATGTCTTTTGCAAACAGTGTAGAGTTAACCTCTCATCAGAGCCTGCAGTGCTTGTCTTGTTACACTTTTCTTAAGAAAAATCTATAAATATTCACCATAGGCCTGATCTGTTTGAATTCAGCATTGTAAGCATTGTAAGGGTTACCTTCTCCCTATGATCATTCATTTCCCTGTTTACTGATACTCTTTAAGTACATTCTGCACTGTTCCATCTCTATCATTCTCTGTATAGTTACGTAATCACTTCTCCCTACATTGATACTCTTTTTCCTACCACTTCTCCCTACATTGATACTCTTTTTCCCTACCCCTACTCCCTACATTGATACTCTTTTTCCCTACCACTTCTCCCTACATTGATACTCTTTTTCCCTACCACTTCTCCCTACATTGATACTCTTTTTCCCTACCACTTCTCCCTACATTGATACTCTTTTTCCCTACCACTTCTCCCTACATTGATACTCTTTTTCCTACCACTTCTCCCTACATTGATACTCTTTTCCCTACCACTTCTCCCTACATTGATACTCTTTTTCCCTACCACTTCTCCCTACATTGGTACTCTTTTTTCCTACCACTTCTCCCTACATTGACACTCTTTTTCCTACCACTTCTCCCTACATTGATACTCTTTTTCCTACCACTTCTCCCTACATTGATACTCTTTTCCTACCACTTCTCCCTAGTAATTGATACCCTTTTTCCTACCACTTCTCCCTACATTGACACTCTTTTTCCTACCACTTCTCCCTACATTGATACTCTTTTTCCTACCACTTCTCCCTACATTGATACTCTTTTTCCTACCACTTCTCCCTACATTGATACTCTTTTTCCTACCACTTCTCCCTACATTGATACTCTTTTTCCTACCACTTCTCCCTACATTGATACTCTTTTTCCTACCACTTCTCCCTACATTGATACTCTTTTTCCTACCACTTCTCCCTACATTGATACTCTTTTTCCCTACCACTTCTCCCTACATTGATACTCTTTTTCCTACCACTTCTCCCTACATTGATACTCTTTTTCCCTACCACTTCTCCCTACATTGATACTCTTTTTCCTACCACTTCTCCCTACATTGATACTCTTTTTCCTACCACTTCTCCCTACATTGATACTCTTTTCCTACCACTTCTCCCTACATTGATACTCTTTTTCCTACCACTTCTCCCTACATCGATACTCTTTTTCCTACCACTTTTCCCTACATTGATACTCTTTTTCCTACCACTTCTCCCTACATTGATACTCTTTTTCCTACCACTTCTCCCTACATTGATATTCTTTTTCCTACCACTTCTCCCTACATTGGTACTCTTTTTCCTACCACTTCTCCCTACAATGATTCTCTTTTTCCTACCACTTCCCCACTTCTCCCTACATTGGTACTCTTTTTCCTACCACTTCTCCCTACATTGATACTCTTTTTCCTACCACTTCTCCCTACATTGATACTCTTTTCCTACCACTTCTCCCTACATTGATACTCTTTTTCCTACCACTTCTCCCTACATCGATACTCTTTTTCCTACCACTTTTCCCTACATTGATACTCTTTTTCCTACCACTTCTCCCTACATTGATACTCTTTTTCCTACCACTTCTCCCTACATTGATATTCTTTTTCCTACCACTTCTCCCTACATTGGTACTCTTTTCCCTACCACTTCTCCCTACATTGACACTCTTTTTCCTACCACTTCTCCCTACATTGACACTCTTTTCCCTACCACTTCTCCCTACATTGACACTCTTTTCCCTACCACTTCTCCCTACATTGACACTCTTTTCCCTACCACTTCTCCCTACATTGACACTCTTTTCCCTACCACTTCTCCCTACATCGATACTCTTTTTCCTACCACTTCTCCCTACAATGATACTCTTTTCCCTACCACTTCTCCCTACATTGATATTCTTTTTCCTACCACTTCTCCCTACATTGATATTCTTTTTCCTACCACTTCTCCCTACATTGATACTCTTTTTCCTACCACTTCTCCCTACATTGACACTCTTTTCCCTACCACTTCTCCCTACATTGATATTCTTTTTCCTACCACTTCTCCCTACATTGATACTCTTTTTCCTACCACTTCTCCCTACATTGACACTCTTTTCCCTACCACTTCTCCCTACATTGATACTCTTTTTCCCTACCACTTCTCCTTATATTGATATTCTTTTTACTACCACTTCTCCTTATATTTAAACATTTCTCTGCATAATGAAATACTTCTTGCTACATTGACACACTTTTCCCTACAACTTCTCCCTATTTCAACATGTTTCTGTACCACTTCCCCCTAGTGACAGAGTTCACCTCACAGTAATGCATTCTCCATAGCATGAACATTTCTCATCTCTGTGATACCTTTCATTGTAAAGTGATTAATAATGAATTCTCTTCTCTGTATAGAGATACACTTCTCCATTCAGTGATACACTTCTCCCTAAAGGGATACATGTCTCCCTAGAGTTTTCCCCTATAGTTGTATCCCTACATTTAGGCATTTCTTCCAAAGACCTATGATAACACATAGATAAGAAACTACTGTATAACACTAGGAGAACTTTATTCTGATAGGTGGTTTGGTTCTTTGCATAAAACTTTTTTGTTTGTGAACAGATTTTAACAATCCATGTATCATATTGTAGCTTTATAGTTGCACTACACAATGATATGCTTCTATTTCCTGAGTTTTTCTTACCATCCAAGATATTTGCAAACGTGACTTTGTTTGATTTTGTACACGCTAAAATCATACCTTATTTCAGCACGTGGCAAACTCTTATATTTTATAAACTACTGAAAAACAAAAGTTTCATCTGTGATAAAAATTGTATTAATAGTATTTATAATCGTTTTCCAATTAAAATATACCATATCATTTTGAAGAAAGTATGCAAATCTTTAGAAATCTTGATTTTTTTTAATTGCAAACTAAGGTCATTTTCATCAAAATAAGTAGATTGCAATTCAGACAGGTGGGTTGGGTCTTTGCACAAAACTTTTTTGTTTGTGGACCGATTTTAACGATCAAGGTACCATATTGTAGCTGAATAATTGTTCTACACAATGACATGTTTATATTTCATGAGCCTTTCTTACAACTAGAGATATTTGGAAACGTGACTTTGCGTGATTTGGTACATTTGCCGCGAGACTTGGTGAGATTTGCCTAAGTTTCTTATCTGTGTGTTATCATAGGTCTTTGCTTCTTCCAATAGCTATACACTTCTCCCTATAATTATGTACTTCTTCCTATGATGATATGTCTTTCTAGATTGACTAACTTTGCTCTATAATTGTCTACCTATATTTATGCACTTCTCCCACCAGTTATACACTTCTCCCTACACATATGCACTTCTCCTACCAGTTATACACTTCTCCCTACACATATGCACTTCTCCCAGCCGTTATACACTTCTTCCTACATTATGCACTTCTCCCAGCCGTTATACACTTCTCCCTACACATATGCACTTCTCCCAGCAGTTATACACTTCTCCCTACATTATGCACTTCTCCCACCAGTTATACACTCCTCCCTACATAAATATGCACTTCTCCCACCAGTTATACACTTCTCCCTATAATGATGCACTTTTCCCTATGACTATAATACAAGTATCTTTAGTGTGGCTTCTTCCTATAGCTTTCTATATATGAAGACAAATAACTTTACATTGGAAGATTTGATACAAAAACCAGATCAGTGTTATTAACAGTTTTTGCACACTATGGTCACAGAGTATTCAATGACATATTCTTATGTATGTAAGCATCTGTAAACCAGTAATGACAACAAATCAACAGAGACAATATCAAAGTGACATGATGTCACAAGGTCAAGGTGAGATGTCCACTGTCACTCACCGTTACCGGGTCACCTAGAATGCTTTTCCTCATAGGAAAACGAGTGTCCTAGCAACAATACACATATACAGTTTAGATGAAGCATGCACCACAAATTTACTCAGAATCTCATCTGGATTTGAATCTAAACAACATTATGAATATTAAATAGCTTAATCCTTTACTCTGTAAATACGCCTTTCTATGCCTTTGCAAACAGAGTAGACCCCTTCTATAGGAGCTGTCTGATCAGGGTTTGCTCTGTTTGCATATGAGAATATAGATTTGGGGCGTATCTATGGAACAAAGGCTAAACCCTTATGTTGTTTGCTCATACTCAAATATTTGCTATATTTTTCACATATTTCTGATCAACCCATTCCCTCTAAGACTATTTTTAGGTCCAACCTCTTTGAATACATCTACCGAAAGGAGCATTAACTAAAGGAAAGGAAATTTTAGAATTATGTAGTGTTGAAACCATTATGATAAATAGAGCATTTGCTCCTACGGAGCAAATGCTCTATTTATCACAATGATTTCAAAATGTGAATTACACTGCGGCGCCAAAATGCGTCACTAGGAGGGAATGTGTTAAAGAAGTGAGTGTTTGAGTGATAAACAGCTTGGATGTTGATGACATACTAACTTATTCAGTGTCCCTTATCTGGATTCGAGCCATTTGCAAATGCGATCCAAGTCTATTTTTAGCAGAATAAGGGTTCATGTGTAGGAAATTTTGTCAAGCTGGAATTTTCCAATCATTTTGTTGCAGATTTGTAATATAAACACACCTTATTTTATCCAAACTTAACCATTTCCCTACAAGAGTTCATGACTATCAATTAGAATAAATTTTATTCTTGAATATGAACTTAGAAAGTTTTGGTCCAGGTAGAAACAGTAGAATCAGATCTATTACTTTATCAAAAGCAAACAGAGAAGACCCTGATCAGAAAGCTCCTTCTGGGTCGACTCTGTTTGTCAAGGTGTCAAAAGTCACCTTTATGCGGTAAACGGGCTAAAGAGCTTCCAAATAAACAACTATGTAAAGCTGGCGGTCAGTATAACATAGCCATGGTCTCAATTATTTTTTATTTCATAGAGATAACGTTTAAAGCTTTCAGACAGATTAATCCCAGATCTGACAGTTCACAGCTTTTTAGTTGAGTCTGAGATCGTTCTCAAGCTTTTGATTGGTCAGATTTGAGTTCTCAAGCTTTTGATTGGTCAGATTTGAGCCTTTGGCCAATCAAAAACTTGAGAACGAACTCAGACTCAACTAAAAGCATGGACCCTGGGTCCATGCTTATAAAACTTTTAGTTGAGTCTGAGATCGTTCTCAAGTTTTTGATTGGTCAGATTTGAGCCAAAGGCTCAAATCTGACCAATCAAAAGCTTGAGAACTCAAATCTGACCAATCAAAAGCTTGAGAACGAATTCAGACTAACTAGAAGCTTTATAAGCATGGAGCCTGATTGTTTGTAGAATTATATAAAGTTATGATTCTACAGTTTCTGACAAAGCCAACATATCCTGTGTTCATTTGCCATTATAGCAATGCTAATTAATATTCATGATGTCATTATTTCTTACATGAATATTCATGAGTTAAAGGGTTAAATAAGCAGTTAGCACAATGTTCATTCAACTATAAGCTCTAAAATCATTACAATTAGCAAGAATTTACATAAAACTTAAAAAGACATTACCAGCAAAAGAGGAGAACACATGGAACATTATCTAAAAACTAAAAATTCTATTTCATTCCAAAACAATCTCTGACAGCCAAGAACAGGGAATAAATTATACGGAAGCAAACTGTACAACATGTTTAAATTTCTACAGAAGCGTTTATTTCTATCTGCCAGTTGAACTTGTTCATACTTTAACACCCAAATGGGTATTTATTTTCTCTGTGATCAAATCATTTAACAGGATCTGCTCTGTTTGATATAAATGGAATTCGAAAGGTCTGTTTCTGTACTTTCTAAATTGGCTACAGTGTTTCACCTTCCATATTTCATTATAACTATTCTGCCCATGAATATTCAGTAGGCATTGAAATTTGTAATAAACACAGAACAGGGAAATAGTTTAACTGATCAAAAGCTTTATCTATGACATGGTAGCCTGACCAAGTCTACATTAATTTCAAAATCCTTAACCCATTCCCCCCATAGGCTATTTTTAGATCCAACAGATTTTAATAAATCTACTGAAAAGAAGCATTAACTAGAGAAAAGGAAATTGTAAAATTTTGTAGTTCGAAACCATTGTGATAAATAGAGAATTTGCTCCTATAGGAGCAAATGCTCTATTTATCACAATGGTTTCAAGAAGTGGTTATTACAGAGGCGTAGAAAAGCGTATTTCTGGAGGAAAGGGTTAAAGTATCTTTTCTCAAGCTCTAATACAACAGGTCTGCCTACCACAACAAACTTACCAAATTTTCTCCTAGTTTTATCCAGCAAGGGACCTTGGTAAGGTCAGCATAAATACCCCGGAAGGCCGGCACAGCATCGCTAATATCACAGGCCTGGTTCCAAACATGCCGGTTGATCCAGTTGACGCTTGGCTTTGGTGGGCGCTGCTTGTCCAAGCCTGATAGAAACAGGAAGAAATGGAAAATATCATTAGTAAAAATTTCCAGAACAAAAATACGCCGAGATTCTTCAGCTGCCAAGTATGTGATCAACTTTACAAACTCTTTGGACCTAGATGGGAAGCCATGTGACTCTGCATCTGAACTGGATCCAAACTGATGCTGGCTGTAATTATGTTTTGTTAACCCTTTCCTTGTTCTATGGTAATTTCAAATTTCAATACCTACTGAATATTCATGGGCAAAATCGTTATAATGAAATATGGAAGGTGGAAAATTGTAGCCATTTTAGAAAGTAATAAGGAAACAGATCTTTCAAATTCCATTAGCAAACAGAGCAGATCAGCCAGCTTCCATAGCAGCCATCTGATCTGGGTCTAGTCTGTTTGCAAATATGTGAAAACATATTTATATGAAGGAAAGTGTGAACCCTTTTCCTGTTCTATATTTATGTAAGAAATAAGAAATAACGAATATTAACACTTTCCTCCATAAATACACCTTTCTACGCCTCTGTAAAAGTCACCTGTTGAAAACCAAGGTGATATATAGAGCATTTGCTTCTATAGGAGCAAATGCTCTATTTATCACAATGGTTTCAAACTACAAACTACAAAATTCTAAAAAAATTATTTTCTCTACTTAATGCTCCTTTTCGGTTGATTTATTAAGTGGTTGGATCTAAAAATAGCTTATGAGGTAATGGGTTAACTAGCCCAATTTGTTAACAGCTTTATGAACTAGGGAATCTATTTTATTTCATAAGCAAACAGAGCAGACCCTGATCAGATGATTCTTACAGGAGCAATCTGATCTGTTTGCAAAGGCACAAAAAGGCATGAAAAGGTGTTTATATAAAGAAACGGGTTAAACAAAAAGGAAGAAATTCAAAAACAAAAGCTTTTGCAGATGAAACTTCTGCTGACAACTGCTTGGCAATAAAAGCATTAATCAACTCACACTAGAACAATATTCAAAATTCGATGACCATATAAATAATTGATGACAGAACTTTATAAGGAAACATGTACAGGAGATTATTTTGGGTGAAAGTATGAAGAATAGAAACATTTCCATCAAATACCATTAGCAAACAATGCTGACCCTGGTCAGACAGCTCCTACAGCATTACAAAAAACAGTTTGTGTACATATGTCGTTATATAAAAAAGCTAAGAAATATTTATGATGTGTTTAACCTTTATCTCCATGAATACCCCTTTTCACAGCTTTGCAAACAGAGTAGACCCAGATCAGACAACTCCTATAGGAGTTGTCTGATCAGAGTCTACTCTGCTTATATAATATAATAATGATTCTACAGTTTCTGCCCAGGTCAAACACTGTGTGTCCATGTGGTATCATAACAATTCATCTAAGTAAAATTAATAATGTCATATTTAGTACATGAATATTCATGGAATAAAGGGTTACATCTTAGAAAACCATACAAGAGTTTTACAGTATGAAAACATACCAGCTGCTCCGCGGAGGAAGAAGTTCCACTCAGCATCGGAGATTAGCCCATCTTGTTTCATGATCTCTACACACAACATAAAGGAGAACACCAGCTTGTCCTTCTCAAACAGACCTCTGGAAAATTGAAGCAAAGCTACATATAAAGGTGCATACCAAAATACTAAAAATTGTCATTTCTCCACTATATCGTGACCACTCTCTTCGAGATGATTCTAAAGAGTGGTCATAGTACAGGGTTTGGTGGAGAAATAAGGGAGTTATTCTTGAGTATGGTTAGATTTATGCATCTTATCTGGACCTCTGTTGATCAATACCATGTATGGCTCTTGACTCCACAGAAAAACCTTTTGCCACCTTTGCAAACAAAGCAGATCTAGATCAGACGGCTCCTATAGAGATCAGAGTGTGCCTTGTTTGTTTATAAAACCTCTCTATAACGATCACTAAGTAACATCATGTATTTTGTGTTAAAGGCATGTGGCTGCTTAAAGCAAGGTGAAAATAAAACAGAACGCTCCTATAGGAGCATTCTGTTTTTCTTTCACCTTGCTTTAAGGAGCCATCTGCCCTAAATACCAACTAATCAACACAATTTAGTGGTCGTTATAGAGAGGTTTTACTGTAGATATATTTCTACAATGTTCTTGTTCATGATGTCATTATAATCTTTTTTAACTAATTAATATTCATAGTGATTGTTTCTGACATGAATATTCATGGAGTAAAGGGATCATACAAAATCCTAACATATTTTTGGCATATTCCTTAACCCATTACCTCATAGGCTATTTTTAGATACAACCTCTTTAATGTAATCTACCGAAAAGGAGCATTAATTTAACTTTAAATTTAAAGGATTTTTTTTTAGAATTTTGCAGTTTGAAACCATTGTGATAAACAGTGCATTATTTATCAAAATAGTTTCAGTAAGTGACTTTTACAGAGATGTCAAAAGGTGTCAATATGAGGGAATGGGTTAATGTTTTAACCAGTTTCTTCATATTAATACCTTTTAACACATCTGCAAACAGAGTAGGCCAAGATCAGATGGCTCCTATAGGAGCTGTCTGACGTCAGACATCAGTGTCTGGCTCCTATAGGAGCTGTCTGACGTCAGACATCAGTGTCTGGCTCCTATAGGAGCTGTCTGACGTCAGACATCAGTGTCTGGCTCATATAGGAGCTGTCTCACCAGTGTCTGCTCTGTTTGCTTTTGACATAGTACTATATATACAAATGTATCTGATTCTACAGTTTTTGTAAAGTTGACATGATAAAAGTTCATATTCATGATGTCATTATTTCTTACATGAATATTGAACAGGGCAAAGGTTAAACACACCATATGGCTGTAATCAATTTTTCATTTATTATTTTACTGTATACGATATAGATGCTATGTTTTTTTAACCCTTTACTCCATAGATATGCCTTTAACGCCTTGGCAAATAGAGTGGACCCAAATCATAGGGATTCTAAAGAAACCGTCTGATCAGGGTCTGCTTTGTTTTTTACAGATTATACAGAACTGATTCTATAGTTTTTACCAAGACAAAAAATGTTCTTGTTCACATAACATTATACTAATTAATATTCATACATACATTGTTTCTTTCATAAGTATTCATGGAGTAAAGGGTTAAAAAAAGTAGACATAGATCAGTTTTTGAATATTTTTCCTGAAGACATTTGTTTAACCCTCTCCATCATGAATATTCATGTAAGAAATAATGATGTCATTATTAAATTAGATAAATTTGTTATTATAAGTTATAACAGGTGGACACGGGAATTTTAGCCACGGCAAAAACTGTAGAATCATATCTATATCATAGCATAAGCAAACAGAGCAGACCCTGGTCTACTCTGTTTGCAAAGGCTTAGAGAGGCTTTATTTATGGAGTAAAGGGTTAACTTTCCCTGTTCTATATTTAGTCTAAATTTTGACAGCTACGGAATGGATAAAATAGTTCTAACGAAATATGGAAGGTGGAAAATTATAGCCAATATAGAAAGTCAAGAAACAGATCATTCAAATTCCATTAGAAAACACGAGTAGACAAAGATCTGATAGCTCCTATAAGAGCTGTCTGAACTGGGTCTACTCTGTTTGCAAATGAGTGAAAACATGTTTATATGAAGGAAAGAGTCTAATTAATAATTTCTTACATGAATATTCATAGAGTAAAGGGTTTGCTATTCACGAGGTAAAAGGTTTAACCCATTCCCTCAAAGGCTATTTTTAGACCCAACCACTTTGAATAAATCTACCGAAAAGGAGCACTAACCAGAGAAAAGGAAATTTTTTAGAATTTTGTAATTTGAAACCATTGTAATAAATTGAGCATTTGCTCCTATAGGAGCAAATGCTCTATTTATCACAATGGTTTCATAAAGTGACTTTTACAGAGGCGTAGAAAGGTGTATTTATATGGAGGAAAGGTTTAAAAAGCAATATTCCATAGTAAACTAAACTCACCGTGCAACATTCTTGTATACAGACAGAGTTGTCTCTCGTAAGCAAATTTCAAGTCTCTCATTTAGGTCATCGGATTTTTCACTGTTTTCTATGGTTGCATTGAACAACTGAAAAAAAAGGAATAGCAAAATACAGCATACAGTCATTTATTTTGTAGATCTAGATCCCAAAGATCATTAAACTGTACTTTGTAGATCTAGATCTGAAAGATCATGAAACTGTAGTCATACCTTGTAGATCTAGATCTGAAAAATCATGAAACTGTAGTCATACCTTGTAGATCTAGATCTGAAAGATCATGAAACTGAACATTCATATCTTGAAGATCTACACCTGAAAGATCAAGAAATCGTGCAGTCGTATCTTGTAGATCTAGACCCCAAAGAACATTATCATACAGTCATAACTTTTAGATCTCTACATTAAGCCATTCCCTCATAGGCTTTTTTTAGATCCAACCACTTTGAATAAATCTACCGAAAAGGAGCATTAACAAGAGAAAAGGAACATTTTAGAATATTATAGTTTGAAACCATTGTGATAAATAGAGCATTTGCTCCTATAGAAGCAAATGCTCTATTTATCACAATGGTTTCAACAGCGATTTTTACAGAGGTGTAGAAATGCGTATTTATGGAGGAAAGGGTTAAAGATCATAAATCTGTACAGTCATACCTTGTAGATCTAGACCCCAAATATCCATGAATCTGTACAGTTATACCTTGTAGATCTAGACCCCAAAGATCCATGAATCTGTACAGTTATACCTTGTAGATCTAGACCCCAAATATCCATGAATCTGTACAGTTATACCTTGTAGATCTAGACCCCAAAGATCCATGAATCTGTACAGTTATACCTTGTAGATCTAGATCCCAAAGATCCATCAATCTGTACAGTCATACCTTGTAGATCTAGACCCCAAAGATCCATGAATCTGTACGGTTATACCTTGTAGATCTAGATTCGAAAGATCCATGAATCTGTACAGTAATACCATGTAGATCTAGATCCGAAAGATCCATGAATCTGTACAGTCATACCTTGTAGATCTTGATCCAAAAGATCCATGAATCTGTACAGTCATACCTTGTAGATCTAGATCCGAAAGATCCATGAATCTGTACAGTCATACCTTGTAGATCTAGATCCCAAAGATCAAGAAGATCATGAAAGGCAGTTATTTGGGGGAAAGGGCTAAGCTATCACTTCTATGATGTGAAACAGTGTTTATATGAGGGAAAGGTTTGAACTATGACAAACTGTATATACCCTGATCAGACATTGTTGATTGTATGTGGTAGTTGGTCTGGGTCTGATAAGACATTGCTGATTGTATGTGGTAGCTGGTCTGTGTCTGATCAGACATTGCTGATTGTATGTGGTAGCTGGTCTGTGTCTACTGTTTGCGACAATTCAGAAAATGTATTCTCTCAAAGTATGTTTACTATCTCATAACTTACAGCTTTAAAGTACTTCAGTGAGAACTGGTACATAGGATCCACGCCACCCATGTCAGCCACGACAAAGTACATGACAGAGCCGCGTGTGGCCACCACTCGATACTTCTCACGGGCCAGACTGATCTTCTCCTCAGTTGTCTCGGCCTCCGCCAAACGCTGTTTGATTACTGCTGATGTTACCTACAAACAAACAAGAACTTAACGCCTTACTTCAGGACTATTCATTTATGAAATAATGACATCATGAATCTCCATTAGCTGCATTTTTATAATGGAATTTGAACACATGAGATCTTGACAATGTCAGACACTACAGAATCAGATCTGATATATACATGTATGTCATAAACAGACAGGGCCATCTAATCTGGGTCTACTCTGTATGCAAATGCAGGAAAAGGCATTTATATGAGGGAACGGGTTAAGCAAAGAGTTAATCCTCTGACTATTGAAAATAAGTGTAGTGACATTTGCATAGAGTGCATACCCAGATCCACAGGCTCCTAGAGAACCCTCTGATCAGGATCTACACTGCTTGTTATATAAAATCCTGCTCTACTGAATGAATTCTATCAGTAAACAATTATTTACCATTTCCATGTTGCATATTCATGTAAGAAAGAATGACATCATGAATATTTATAAGCAACATTTTTATAATGACATAAGAACAAATGACATTATCATGGTATTGGTAGAGCCTATAGAGACAGATCTATCAAATTCCCAATAGCAAACAGAGCAGACCCAGATCAGACGGCTCCTATAGTAGCCGTCTGATCTGGGTCTACACTGTTTGCAAATGCATGAAATGCATGAAAAGGTGTTTATATGAGAAAGGGTTAACCATTCCACTTTGAATATGCAGGATGTGACTATAGCCAATGAGGGATTGGGTTAACTGAAGCTGTATACATTAACTGTGCTTTCAGTTGTTTACCTTGAAACCTAATTTATCTAGAACTAGACATCATAACCCACCTTGGAGTCGTTCAGCGTGTTAATGAGCTCTTCGTTATCCAGAATATTTCCCTCTGACTCAAACAGCAGTTTGAGTATTCTGTCCTCTATGGCTTTCAGCTGGTTCTTGTCTGTGTTGATCTTCACAATCAGCTGGTTCCTCTGCTGCTCAAGGTCTGGCCTCTCAAGACTCACAACCTCACTGTGAAAATGGGTATCAGTAAGTAGCATATCAAAGACCAGGTACCAGTTAGTCACTTCTATAAAAATGTCATCGAGTATAAGGCAGTCAAAAAGGTTTTATGAATGGGGCATAATTGTTAAATTCTTTTGGCTCTTTTCTTGAAGAACAAATAAGCATGAACTGGTCGCCCCATTAATATTCATTAACGTTTTATAATTTAAATGGGAATTTGAATTTTGCCTGTAAAATAAGATGTACATAAATCTATATAATAACACAGCAGAAAAAACGAAAATGAAGGAGTTTCTAATCTGGTTCTACTCTTTTTGCAAAGATACCAAAAGAGTGGAACATCAAGTAAAAGGTGAAGCAGTCGCATGACTTTAACCCTTTCCCTATTGAATATTCATGAGAGAAATAGTGACATCATGAATATTTATTAGCTAATTTTTATAATGGCATATATGCACAGGATATTTTTGTACTAGTAGGAACTGTATAGTCAGATTTTTTCATATAAAGCAAACAGAGCAGACCCTGATCATACAGCATACAGCAGCTCATACAGCAGCTGTCTAGCAGACCCTGATCAGATGGCTCATACAGCAGCTGTCTAGCAGACCCTGATCAGATGGCTCATACAGCAGCTGTCTAGCAGACCCTGATCAGATGGCTCATACAGCAGCTGTCTAGCAGACCCTGATCAGATGGCTCATACAGCAGCTGTCTAGCAGACCCTGATCAGATGGCTCAAACAGCAGCTGTCTAGCAGACCCTGATCAGATGGCTCATACAGCAGCTGTCTAGCAGACCCTGATCAGATGGCTCAAACAGCAGCTGTCTGATCTGGGTCTACTCTGCTTGCAAAGGCGTGAAAAGGTTCTTATATGAGGGAAAGGGTTATAGATCTCCATGGTAATTCACTAAATGATTGTTTGAAACAGGTCCCCCAACTCACCCTAGTAACTGATCCTCCAGTCCTGATTTTGTGACTGTGAAGTTGATGATGGTCACTTTGATGCAGACCTCTGGTAGGTAATGTGGATTGGACATCTTGGTAGTCATGTAGAACTTGAAGTTCCGGTCATAATCGATATCACTGTCACCAAGACGGATCAACAAACGACCACCCTGAAACAAACATATTTGTTATTACACCATGTTAACCTTTTCCCTCATATAAACGTGTTTTCACGCATCTGCAAACAGTGTAAACCTAGATCAGATGGCTCCTATAGGAGCCGTCTGATCAGGGTCTACTCTGTTTGTTAATGAAATTTGAAAGATGTTTTAGTTTCTAAAATGGCTATAATGTTCCACCTTTCATATCTGACCATACCTATTTTGTTCATGAATATTCAGTAGGTATTGACATTTGGAATAAACACAGAACAGGAAAAGGGTTAAACTGATAGTCTCTACTTGTAACATAGAGACTTGCACTGTGTTTCCTAAATGCTAAAAAATACAAAATAGTCAAACAGTTTGAATCCTGATGAGATGCTGAGTATCTTAATTCATGATGAAAATCAGGCAGAAAGCTCCTTTCCCCATACCTTTCATCCTGCATTAAGCAGCCACCTGCATTAAAAAAGTTCTTAATTCTTCTTTATCAAAACTTCGGATTAGCAATGCTTTACAGCATTTCATAGTGGAATTTAGCCTGTTAAAATAGTAAAGAATGTTTACTTACGGACATGAAGGTTTGTTTGAGCAGCACAGGTTCCAGTGCCGGGTCCAGTGTCTCCTCAATATCCTCACACAGTACGGGCATACCAATACGGATACAGTTCTCGAGGGTACGCAGAAAATTACCATCCGTAAGCTTGATTATCTTCAAACCATTTTTGTTTTCTTTGTTACGGACCCATCTGTTAGCCTGTAACACAACAGTGTATTTTTTGAAATCAGTGGGACTTTAAGTACAGTCCATCTACTGGGCTAAGTGCATTCACTACTGGATCCTGACACCAAGATACTAAACCATCTCTTAGAATGTCAAATAGTTTGGATCCTGACAGATACTAAACCATCTCTTAGAGTGTCAAATAGACTGGATCCTGACACCAAGATACTAAACCATCTCTTAGAGTGTCAAATAGACTGCTGACACCAAGATACTAAACCATCTCTTTGACACTTGATACTAAACCATCTCTTAGAGTGTCAAATAGACAGTATCCTGACACCAAGATACTAAACCATCTCTTAGAATGTCAAATAGACTGCTTACACCAATTAAGATATACTAAACCATCTCTTAGAATGTCAAATAGACTGCTGACACCAAGATACTAAACCATCTCTTAGAGTGTCAAATAGACTGCTGACACCAAGATACTAAACCATCTCTTAGAGTGTCAAATAGACTGCTGACACCAAGATACTAAACCATCTCTTAGAGTGTCAAATAGACTGGTGACACCAAGATACTAAACCATCTCTTAGAATGTCAAATAGACTGCTTACACCAAGATACTAAACCATCTCTTAGAGTGTCAAATAGACTGCTGACACCAAGATACTAAACCATCTCTTAGAGTGTCAAATAGACTGCTGACACCAAGATACTAAACCATCTCTTAGAGTGTCAAATAGACTGGTGACACCAAGATACTAAACCATCTCTTAGAATGTCAAATAGACTGCTTACACCAAGATACTAAACCATCTCTTAGAGTGTCAAATAGACTGCTGACACCAAGATACTAAACCATCTCTTAGAGTGTCAAATAGACTGCTGACACCAAGATACTAAACCATCTCTTAGAGTGTCAAATAGACTGGTGACACCAAGATACTAAACCATCTCTTAGAGTGTCAAATAGACTGCTGACACCAAGATACTAAACCATCTCTTAGAGTGTCAAATAGACTGCTGACATCAAGATACTAAACCATCTCTTGACTTAGAGTGTCAAACAGACTGGATCCTGATGAGACATTAACATACTAAACCTCTGTTTACAGAGGGTTGTAATTTTTATCTGTCCAAAGCTGACAGTCTATTAACTCTTTACTTCATGAAAATTCATGTCAGAAATAATGAAATCATTAATATTAATGAGCTGACTTTTTATAATGGAAGATGAACACAGAGCATTTTGGACATGGCAGAAACTGCAGAAACAGATCTATATACATGTACTTCCATAAGCAAACAGAGCGGACCCTCGTAAGACCGCTCCTACAGGAGCTGTCTGATCTTGGTCTACTCTGTTTGCAAAAGGCGTTAAAAGGCGTATTTATGGAGTAAAGGGTTAAAGGTCATTGAATATGAGACTAACCTGTTCCTGTGGATCAATCATCAGTGGCCAGCGGCGCCCTCTGGTGACTAAGATGGCATTTTCTGTGGACACCTGATCCTTTGGCAGTCCATCTGTGTTCCACTGTCTGATCTCAAAGGGATCTGAAAGTACGTTGGCAATTGTCATGCCTTCAGTGACAGGAATATGAAGTTCTTTACACCGGTCAGTCCAGTCCCCGACCAGCTCGTGTCGGTACACGCTGGTGAAGGCACCGTAATAGGCGACGCAGGCCGCAGAAACAAACACATCTCCGGTTACATTGCCAATCTGGATGTTGAATTGCTGCAATACAGAAAAAAAATTAGTTTTAACTCTTTGCCCACTATGTAACTTTTATCTGTTTAACCCCTTACCTCTTAGGCTATATTTAGATCCATTATCTCATAGGCTATTTTTAGATCCATAACCTCATTGGCTATTTTTAGACTCAACCTCTACCAAAAAGGAGCATTTACTAGAGAAAAAGAAAAGTTTAGAATTATGTAGTTTTAAAACCATTGTGATAAATGGAACATTTGCTCCTATCATGATGGTTTCAAATAGAGACGTTTCAGAAGCATCAAAAGGTGTCAATATGTAGGAATGGGTTAACCCTTTAGTCCATAAATATGCCTTTAGGAGCCATCTGATCCGGATTTTCTCTGATTACTTATATAAAGAATAATATAGACAAGACTCTGCCTTCTCATATAAGAAAATTGAGCTGATGCGGACCAGTCAACTCCTACAGGAGCTTGCCAATGGTTCTAGAAGGCATCTTTATCAAATAGAGGATAAGAGTATCAACGAGAAACTGCTAAAAGTCTTCAATTTCATTATTCAAATCTGCTCTGTATGCCATTATAAGAATTAAGCTAATAAATATTCATAGATATATTATATAAATATTCATGGAGTAAAGGGTTAAATTATCGACACAGTGCCAAATTGACTTAAATCAGTTTTACCAACCTGATGCTTATAAAGCTTTTTAATTGAGTCTGAGTTCGTTCTCAAGCTTCTGATTGGTCAGATTTGAGTTCTCAAGCTTTTGATTGGTCAGATTTGAGCCAAAGGCTCAAATTTGACCAATCAAAAACTTGAGAACGAACTTAGACTCAACTAAAAGTTTTATAAGCAAGGACCCTGTAGTTGGAGAAAACTGATAACTTAATCCTTTACTCCATAAATATGCCCTTCTACACCTTTGAAAACAGAACTGACCCAGATCAGACCGCTCCTCAGAGTCTGCTCTGTTTGCTTAAGATATAATATAGATACCGTTATGATTCTACAGTTTCTACCATGGCCAAAAATTCCTGTGTCCATGTGCTATAATAACACATTAGTCCAATTAATATTTGTGACATATCATTATTTCTTACATAATTATTAACTCTTCACTTCATGAATATTCATGAATATTATTAGCTTAACCCTTTACTCCATGAATATTTATGTAAGAAATAATGACATCATAAGTATTAATTAGATTCATATAACTGTATATCAACACAGGATATTTTTGCCACGGTAGAAACTGTAGAATCAAGACCTATATAATGTATATTATAAGCAAACAGAGCAGACCATGATCTGACAGCTCCTATAGGAGCCATCTGATCTGAGTCTACTTGACTGGATCCTGAGTTTATTTTTCATCTGCTGCTGGTGTCCCAGCAGCTGGGGTAGGCAGCTGATCTGAGTCTACTGTGTTAACAAAGGCGCAGAAAGGTATAATTATGGCGTAAAGGGTTACTATTTCTAATGGCATATGCACAAGAAAGGTTTGGTCTTGATTAAGTAGAATCAGATCTAAATAATGCAATAAGCAAACAGAGAAAACTCTGATCAGATGGCCACAACAGGAGCTATCTGATCTGGGTCTACTCTGTTTGCAGATGCGTGAAAACACATTTACATGAGAGAATGGATTAATATGGAGCAAAAGATAATTGGTACTTGTAACTTGTCAGTCAACTACTTACTTCAACAGTCTCGCCCCAACGGATTTGCTCATCGCCAAGAGCTGTTGTAAGTTTCGCTGCTCTCTTCAGTCGAGCGGCTGTCGTTGATATATTCCTTTCTAGCTTCTGTTTCTCTGACATGCTGTCATCGTAAGATTTCTGGAGTTCAGCGATCTGTGCTTCTACTTCGGCGAGCTTGGCTTGTTTTTCACGCAGCATGGACATTACGGCATCTAACTCAGACTGGGCAGCGGCTAGCCTAAAATATGTATATTATAACAATCAATCCAAAATAGTCCTGAAGACAGGCTTGCACATGATACCTGATGGAGGTGCCATTTGACACATTTGCAAACAGAGCAGACCAAGATCAGATGACTCCTGTAAGAGCCGTATGATGAGGGTCCACTCTATTAAATACGAAAAAGTATAGATCAGATTCTACCATGGCCAAAAATGTTCCTGTTCATTTATTAAGAAATAAGTTCATTAATACTCATACGCAAATTCTTTCTTGTTTGTGTTGATAAACCCATTCCCTCATAAGCTATTTTAGACCCAACCTCTTTGAATTAGTCTACCAAAAAGGAGCATTTACTAGAGAAAAGGAAAAAATAGAATTGTGTAGTATTGAAACCATTGTGATAAATAGAGCATTTGCTCCAGGAGCAAATGCTCTATTAATCACTATGATTTAAAAAAAGTGACTTTTACAGAGGCATAGAAAAGCGTATTTATAGTGGAAAGAGTTAATGTCTGTTTCTGCTCAATATGGGCTAATTGGACACCCCAGAGAGAGGGGGTGAGGATACAGAGAAACCCGGGAGTGATATCCTACTCTTATTATTGACAGAGTTACTCCGGTTCTTTTAGAAGCCCAGCATATTAATTAGCTGTTATTTTTATAATAGTATATCATGAAAACAGGAATATTTAATCTAGACGGAAAGTGTAGAATCCAATCTATATTATAACATAATCAAACAGAGCAGACCCTGATCAGAATGGTCCTACAGGAGCTGTCTGATCTGGGTCCAGACCTGTTTACCCCTTGTATGCTGTATCAGTAGTTTTCAAAGGGACTGTCAGTAGTTTTTGGATGTCCATCAGTAGTTTTAACGTTTTACATAGTTTGCCTCATTAAAACACGTGTAGACCTTTTAATTATCTCTTGTCCTGCTAATTTGTTTATACTTATCCCCCTGCTTAAGTATATATATTCAAAAGAAGAATACAAAGAGACACTGCAGAGAAATAAATGATCCATAGCAAATAGTGCTGATCCTGATCTGTTCAGTTCCTGTGGAACCTATCTGATCTGGGTACAGTGAAATTACACTCTCACTTTGCATGGCTTTTTTCATCAAGTGGGGAAGGGGCCTGGTTTCTACTTTGGGGGAAAAAGTAGTGCAATATTTTGATATAGGGGAAACAATTTTCCAATGTAAAGTCATTGTTTGGGGAAAAGTGCATGATTTTAAAGAAATTTTCTGAGGGGCCTTTAAACAGCCCTACTATAGAAGGGAAAAAAAGCCCAGAGTCACTGCTACGTCAACATGTAATTATTATGTGACAAGCAAATTCTCAAGTCATATAACATGAAAATTGAATCCTTAGCTTGATGAATATTCATTTAAAAAATGTATGCCTTCATGAATATTAACTGAATTCTATATAATGACCTAAGAAACAGGGGATTGTTTTATTACAATGGTCAGTGCAGAATCATATGTTGCATTTATTATCAGGCATCAGGCATCTAGCAAACAGTAGTTGTCTGATCTGTATCTACTCTGTTTTCAAGAAAGTGTAAAATGGTGTATTTATCAAGCAAATGTTTAAATTATGCACTATATACTAATAAAAAAACAAGGTCCAACAAGATCAGTGAACTTACTTTAAGGTTTAACAGTCTTATCAGACTATCATCAAAAAGTACAACAAACTTGAACAAAGTAGCTTAATTTCCTGTAGATCTTACAACATAGTTTTAATAGTAATATGTTTAGCTATAACACTGTTATCATAGGTCTTTGACCAAACCAATATATGCACTTGTAACGTCTTTCTCTCTCAAGAAAAAAATTCAGCAATCTGACTGTCAGAAAACATCATCTTGAACAGTTTTTAAATAGATTTTCATTTGATTTATAGGAATAATGAGAAACTATGGTCTGAATTGTCCATAATAGTTCTGCTATCAAGCCTATCGGTAGATCGTTCATTAGGGCAAAACTTGACACTGAGCGACATGGCATGCATGATGCAGAATTCAACATTGGGCTGCAGGTGGGTGGGGTATAGTCATTTCAGCAGTCGGTGGAGAATAGATCTATTTGGGAATTGAGGTAACTTGAGAAAATATATTTGCCATACCAGTTATGGACTTTATCTGTTCCCGGTATTTTTGGAATCGCTGACATTTCGCATGTGACTTTACTGCGACCGAGTTCGCCCATTTTACACAACTTTCACTTTCAATGGCTTTCTTACATAGCGAGCAGAGTGCTTTGTACTTATTATCCTTACACTCTCTGATCCATGAATACTGCTAAATCCAATCTTGATTGCACTCTCTGGCATGATTATGTTCATCGAGTACATCCTATAATATCATTATTTTATTGAAATATTGTTGTTCAATTTTTTCCGCCGCGATTAGTCGCCATGTGCTTTGCAGCATCCCATAAGGAGAAACGGGAAAGCTGCTCGCTGATTGGATAATATTAATTACATCCTATATTTACGTCACAGGTAACTGAGGACGCATTTTAATGCCGAAAAATATGATTTGCCGACGTTTTCGCAATAATTTGATAAATGATAGAGTGTTCAAATAACTTATACATGTTTGTATTGAGCGGAAAGGTGCTTTAATACCGGAAAAGTGCAAAAGGGAGGAAAAATCCCAACTTGAACAGATCCGTAGTAATTTCGTTCTTAAATCGTAGTGCGTAGTTTTCCATGCCAAAACGTAGAAACTACGGCGAAAACGTAGCAGTAAACAGGTCTGTGGGTCTACTCTGTTTGCAAAGCATATTTATGGAGTAAAGGGATAATATTCATGATGTCATGTTTTTCATGAATATTCATTAGGTAAAGCATTATACCAATCTGTACCCTGAGTAGATCAGTCTCTCATCAGATCCAAACTGCATTTTGTACACAGGAGGTTACTTAACCCTGGTTCCCTGTTCTATATTTATTCCAAATTTGATACCAACTGAATATTCATTAACAAAATAGTTATCATGAAATATGGAAGGTGGAACATTTTATACATTTTAGAAAGTAAAGAAACAGATCTATCAAATTCTATTAGCAAACAGAGCAGACCCTGATCAGACGGCTCCTCCAGGAGCCGTCTGATCTGGGTCTACTCTGTTTGCAAATGCGTGAAAACACGTCTATATGAGAGAAAGGGTTAATGCAGATTGAAAGCGATGCAGAAGGCTCCTTTCAGTCTGCATAAAGTTACTGCCTGTGTTTTGAAAAACCTATATTTCTTTATTTGGTGGTTAATATATAGGGTTACTCTTGGTTTACTGATCGTTAGTTTAACCCTTTCCTCCATAAATACATAAAAACAAGAAGTCACGAGTGGCACCAACGCTCGTCTGATTTGGTACTTGTCCCGCTAAATTAATTTATTTTGAAAACGACAAAAGGCTATAACTTCAAAATTTTAAAATCAAGAGTTATGGTTCTTATGTAGGGGCCTTCCCCTCAATGAGATCTACTAACCTATGAAGTTTCATGTTGATACCTCTTATACTTTTTGAGAAATGAGCCACATTAAAGATTTTGCAGGCGGACAATGACGACGACAACATTGACGACAACGACGACTACAACCCAGTGATCACAATAGCTTGACCTTTCTTCGAAACAGACAAGCTAATAACCTATTGAAACCATTATCACCATGGTTTCAAACTACAAAATTCTAAAAATTTTCCTTTTTTCTAATTAATGCTCCTTTTGGGTAGATTCATTCAAAGTGGTTGGGTAAAAAATAGCCTAAGGAGGAATGGGTTAACACCTCCCCCCCCCCCCCCCCCCCCCCCACACACACACACACACACTCCCCCGGTAAAGGGGGTGTCAATTAGGGTGGGTGTTTAAAATTTAACCCTTTTAAAAAATGTAACGCACCCTGGGAGTGTTTGTTAGAGATCATTAGGTACCTAGTATTCAGACAGACAAACTTTGGCGAACAGTGCAGACCCAGATAAAACTGCTCCTGCAGGAACCATTTAATCTGGGGCCACACTATTTGCTACTATGTCAGTCTACTTTAATGTTTTAAAATGATGTACAGTAGAATGATTCAGTCTTACAAACTGGTGAACAGGGGAGACCAAATACTTTGGTTAATTAGGTTATATGCATACTGATAACTAGATATATATAACCAACATGTACATTATTAGTTATACAGATCATTGGCGGGGTATCTGACTTTTTGTTTCCTGCTGAGAAAAATCATGTTGCCCGAGCCGTTAGGCGAGGGCTACATGTATTTTCCTCAGCAGGAAATAAAAAGTCAGATATCCCGCCAATGATCTGTATAATGATTTTATTATACTGCAAAGTTTAATATTTGTAGCAGTTAATTAGCGTTGTTAATGTAGGCGTCGTTTTGCTTCCCCTCAGGGGTCTCTTACTGTAAGGTAAGGGCTTATATATCACTCTGCAACCCTAGTTCATCGTGTATAATAACCAGTTCATTATATTTGTGGATAGAAAGGGATCTTCCAAGTGAATTAGTTTATCAAAGGATTGAAAGAATCAGATGTTAGTAAAACTTTCAGCAGATCAGCAGTTAAGCAGACACTATTTAACTTAATTGAGGGAATTTTGGCGGAACTCCGACGTCATTTGGATGACGTCAAAATGACGGTTTTATAATATTCAAACAATGGGCGTTGGAAGGAGCGGCTATACTGCAATTTACAGGTACGTGTACTGTGCATGTACATAAATAAAATCTGAATCGAATTGGGTGTGGATTATCTTTGTAAAAGCGGGGTTTGGGGGCTAATCGGTACGTGCACAAGCACTTTGACAACATTTGCAGCATCAAAGCAGAATAAGACCTTCGCCACATATAGGGTTCATTTACATTGTTATACAACAACTATAACAAAAGTTTCTAAATGGATAACTTTTTTCCGCCCCAAACTCTTGTTATTTCGTTTGAGAGCGATTGTTTGAATCGAATCGACGAAGTGAAGCTGGTCGGCCATTTTTATTTAGTTATATCAAGGAAGCGAGGCCCTCGGCGGGGGAAATTCCATTGTTGCTCATGACTCCGTATATACATCAAAATTTAGAGGGATACACGGCTTTTATACATATCTAACTGACCAATCAAAATCGAGGATTTTACTTTGCGTTATAATAAATATATATATATCCTTTCCGGTTGTATTCTATTGCCAGTTATATAATATATATATATATATATGTACATGTTGGTTTACTTACTTTTGTCTCTTGGGTTCCACTGTGCGGTACACATGGGCGTACTGATCCATCGCCCTAACCCACATACACATGGACTTGCAGGCCTGGAGGTAACAAAGGGACACAATCAGTACCTAACACTGTCAGTCAGTCCCTTTGAGTCACTGACTGATAATACTCTTTACTTGATCATCCTGTCTCTTGGCTAATTTTGTTAACCACTAACCATTTACTCCATAAATACACATTTGCACACAGAGTAGACCCAGACCCTGTAGGGGCCGTCTGATCAAGGTCTGCTCAGTTTGCTTATGATATAATACAGATATGATTCTATAGTTTCTGTCAAGGTCAAAACATTCTGTGTTCATGTGCTATTATAACAATTAATATTCATGTCATTATTTCTTACAGGGATGTTCAAGGTTAACATCTAATAATCCATAATTTTTTTCTGTCCTCGCAAACAAAGTATATTCAGATCTGGGTCTGCTCTGTTTGTTACTGAAGGAGCTGTCAGATCTGGGTCTGCTCTGTTTGCTACTGAAGGAGCTGTCAGATCTGGGTCTGCTCTGTTTGCTACTGAAGGAGCTGTTAGATCTGGGTCTGCTCTGTTTGCTACTGAAGGAGCTGTCAGATCTGGGTCTGCTCTGTTTGCTACTGAAGGAGCTGTCAGATCTGAGGAGCTGTTAGATCTGGGTCTGCTCTGTTTGCTACTGAAGGAGCTGTCAGGTATGGCTCTGCTCTGTTTGCTTATGAAATTATAATAGATCTGACTGCAGTTTCTTCCAATACCAAAACATCCTGTGTACATATGTCATTATAAAGATTTATCTAATTATTATTCATATCATGATTTCTTACATGAATATTCAACAGGGAAAACGTTAATCAACTATCAACATGTGCTGAGTAACCATCTTTTACCCATTACTCTATAACTACGCCTTTATACCTCTCTGCACACAGAGTAGACCCAGATCAGATGGCTCCTATTGGAGTAGTCTGATCAGAGTCTGCTCAGTTTACTTATGATATGATATAGATATGATTCTATAGTTTCTTCCATGACCAAAAATCCCTGTGTTCATGTGCTGTTATAACTAGAGCTATCACTAAAGGTGATGAATACCCCCACACAGCAGCCTTGATTGCAAATCCAAGTTTTGAACATGTAACAGGACCAAATAACAAAAATACCCAAAGTTCAAATAGAGAAAATTCTGTAATTTATGCCAAGTATCAAGTGAATCAGGTTGAAATTGAAGGAGGAGTTCAAAGTACGAGATTTTGCCTGCCAATTTCAAGGCCAAAGGTCAAGGTCAAGGTCACAGAGACCTGAAATTTGTGTCTTGCACATCTACTACTCCTGAGTAACATTTATGCCAAGTATCAAGTAAATCAGGTTGAAAGTGAAGGAGGAGTTCGCCGTACAAGATTTTGCTTGCCAATTTTAAGACCAATGTCAAGGCCAAAGGTCAAGGTCACAGAGATTTTAAATTTGTGTCTTGCACATCTACTACTCCTGAGTAACATTTATGCCAAGTATCAAGTGAATCAGGTTGAAAGTGAAGGAGGAGTTCAAAGTACAAGATTTTGCCTGCCAATTTTAAGACCAATTTCAAGGCCAACGGTCAAGGTCAAGGTCACAGAGACCTGAAATTTGTGTCTTGCACATATACTACTCCTGAGTAACATTTATGCAAAGTATCAAGTGAATCAGGTTGAAATTGAAGGAGGAGTTCAAAGTACAAGATTTTGCCTGCCAATATCATGACCAATTTCAAGGCCAAAGGTCAAGGTCAAGGAGACCTGAAATTTGTGTGAGATTTTAAATTTGTGTCTTGCACATCTACTACTCCTGAGTAACATTTATGCCAAGTATCAAGTGAATCAGGTTGAAATTGAAGGAGGAGTTCAAAGTACAAGATTTTGCCTGCCAATTTCAAGACCAATTTCAAGACCAAAGGTCAAGGTCACAGAGACCTGAAATTTGTGTCTTGCACATCTACTACTCCTGAGTAACATTTATGCCAAGTATCAAGTGAATCAGGTTGAAATTGAAGGAGGAGTTCAAAGTACAAGATTTTGCCTGCCAATTTCAATACCAATTTCAAGGCCAAAGGTCAAGGTCAAGGTCACAGAGACCTGAAATTTGTGTCTTGCACATCTACTACTCCTGAGTAACATTTATGCCAAGTATCAAGTGAATCAGGTTGAAAGTGAAGGAGGAGTTCAAAGTACAAGATTTTGCCTGCCAATTTCAAGACCAATTTCAAGGCCAAAGGTCAAGGTCAAGGTCACAGAGACCTGAAATGTGTGTCTTGCACATCTACTACTCCTGAGTAACATTTATGCCAAGTATCAAGTGAATCAGGTTGAAAGTGAAGGAGGAGTTGAAAGTACAAGATTTTGCCTGCCAATTTTAAGACCAATTTCAAGGCCAAAGGTCAAGGTCAAGGTCACAGAGACCTGAAATTTGTGTCTTGCACATCTACTACTCCTGAGTAACATTTATGCCAAGTATCAAGTGAATCAGGTTGAATGTGAAGGAGGAGTTCAAAGTACAAGCTTTTGCCTGCCAATTTCAAGACCAATTTCAAGGCCAAAGGTCAAGGTCAAGGTCACAGAGACTTGAAATTTGTGTCTTGCACATCTACTACTCCTGATTAACAATTATGCCAAGTGTCAAGTGAATCGGGTTGAAACTGAAGGAGGAGTTCGCCGTACAAGATTTTGCAGACAGACCCGACCGACCGACCGACCGACCGCCCGACCGACCGACCGACAGGCTGATTCCAGTATACCCCCCTCAAACTCTGTTTGTGGGGGTATAACAATTAGTCTAATTAATATTTATAATGCCATATTTTTTACATGAATATTCATGGAGTAAAGAATTAACAAATGCCAGTAATGCTGCATGATAAATGTGAGTCGATCACTTCATGAATATTCATTCATTTAACCCTTTCCCTCATTTAAATGTTTTCACGCATTTGAAAACAGAGTAGACCCATATCATAGGGCTCCTATGGGAGCTATCTGATCAGGGTCTGCTTTGTTTGCTAGTGGAATTTGAAAGATCTATTGCTTTAGTTTCTAAAATGGCAACAATATTCCACCCTTCATAGTTCATTCTAACCATAAATATTCAGAAGGTATTGGCATTTGAAATAAACATAGACCTGGAAAGGGGTTAATATTTACTTTATAAACTTTCCAGGGAAGTTTTGGCTTAGAAAAATTATTTGGAGACTATTACTATTCTTACAATGACCTTTTTTCTTTTAAAACTTGATTTATTAGAAAATAACCAAAAAAGGTTACCTTGGATACTTTGGCTACAGTTTCTGGATTGAAGTTTGGATTGTCAACATATTTTTTCAGCTTTTTCAGGATGGCCTCTCCAATGTTGTCCTTGTCGTAATCCATGAGTTTCTTCAGGAAGTTACTATCTCCCAACATTGACTTGGCTGAAGCCCAATCGGTCCTATAACATAGAATATCATTTACTCCGTGAATATTCATGCAAGAAATAATGACAGCATGAATACTAATAATAAAATAATGGCATATATACGCAGGTCTTTTTGCCTCAGACAGAAACTGTAAAATTAGATTTATATCATACCTTAAGCAAACAGAGCAGACCCTGATCAGACAGCTCCTTCAGGAGCCATCTGATCTGGTCTACTCTGTTGCAAAGGCGTAGAAAAGCATATTTATGGAGTAAATACATTCCCATTTATAGACGCTTTTTGACGCCTTTGCAGAGTAGACAAAGATGTATGAGACAAGTAACAAGAGCAAAATCCAGATTTTTCACAAAACATTTCCAACATGGATCTTGGTAAGACTAAAGGTTCAGATAAGAGGTGTAAGTTAAAACATTTTCAAGAATAATTCCGTTATTTCTCCACCAAACCATATGTTGTGACCACTCTGAAGAATCGTCTCTTAACCCTTTCCCTGTTCTATGTTTGTTCCAAATTTCAATACCTACTGAATATTCATGGACAAAATAGTCCATAGAAGAAATATGGAAGGTGGAACATTGTAGACATTTCAGAAAGCAAAGAAACAGATCTATCAATTTCTATTAGCAAACAGAGTAGACCCTGATCAGACGGCTCCTCTAGGAGCCGTCTGATCTGGGTCTACTCTGTTTGCAAATGCGTGAAAACACGTTTATATTAGGGAAAGGGTTAACTATAATTTCAAAAGCAGACAGAGCAGGCCCTGATCAGAAGACTCCTGTAGGAGCTGTCTGATCTGGGTCTACTCTGTTTGCAAGGGCATGAAAAAGAGTTTATAGCGACAACGGTAAAAGTCTGCAGGAAAACTTACTTTTGTCCCAACAATATACACACTGATTCCATCACTGTCTGTACCATTTCCGGTGGTTTGCTGAACACTTTGATCTCAGCGATGTCACTCTTGTCAAGGGCATCCAGGGCTTTGAGGGCTGCCTCAAGAACGGGCAAAGCCTCGTCAAGATCTCGCTGGGCATCATCAGCGATTGCCTGAGTCTCCTCAGCTTTAGACTTGGCCACGGCTTCGTCTTCAAGCACAACTTTCCTGACCTATAAACAAATTATTTGTGTAATCAGCGAAGTATGAAAGAGGGTAATATCACTGAGGGGAATGGTGTCACTATCCTCGATGCTGTTGTTACGAGTTTTAATTAGTCCATTCCCTCATTTTTGGTAGATTAACCCTTTCCGCCATAAATATGCATATCTACGCCTCTGTAAAAGTCACTTTTTGAAACCATGTGATAAATAGATCACAATGGTTTCAGAACTACAACAATCTTGAATTTTCCTTTTCTCTAGTTAAAGCTCCTTTTCGGTAGATTTATTCAAAGAGGTTGGGTCTAAAAATAGCCTTAGAGGGAAAGGGTTAATTCAAAGAGGTTTGTCATAGTCAATGAGGTAAAAGGTCTAAAAATGATTAATTATCACTATGGCTTCCAAACTTATCCTATTGGAGCTTTCTTCATTACTTTTGCCCTGCATTAAGCAACCATTTGCATTATAAGGAACCATGTTCAATAAACAAATAGTCATTTAAAGCAGGTTCCATTGTATACTACTTTACATATAGTTAGGATGGAAGATAGAGTGTCCGAGTATTTAGGATCAGTACAGTATCTCAGAATTCCTGTCTCACCTGATCAGCTTTCTCCTGGTCCACTACAAGTCGTTCCATAAGGTTGTTTGTGTCCTCCGACTTCTTCTTCAGCTCTGGCTCAAGGGCGACCAATTCTTTCTTCATCTTGTCCACAAGTTCATTGGTCTCCAGTAGTTTGATCAGACCGTTATGTACCCTATCCTTGGCATTCTTCAGCTGTCTGCAAGGGAGATAATTCAGGGGAGATAATTAAAGGCAATCAAGGGACTGAAAAATGAGATAAAAATTTACGCATTTAAAGAAAAACATTAAACAGTACAGTAGAACAGCTATCAAATGAATAAGCAAACATGTCTGAACCCTTTCTATGATGAATATTCATGTAGGAAATAATGATGTCACGAATATTAATAAGATTAATTTTTATAATTACATAAGGGAAAGAGTTAACAAGAAGGGGATTCTTTCATGCAAGACAAACGTAATGCAGAAAGCTCCTGTAGGAGCATAACATTCGTCCTGCATAAAGCTACCACCTTCCTTTAGGTTCACAATAACAATTGTTTTGGTGGTTGCTTAAGAGCTGTTTTACAGTACTTAGAGCATATAGACTGCCAGAGATGTAGACACGAGAACTGGTCTATTCAAATCTGTTACAGTAAAACCTCGATTATCAGAACACTAAAATACGTATTATTATCGATCTTTAAGACAGGTGGCAGCTTAATGCATTGTGAAAGTCATGCAGAAAGCTCCTCTAGGAGCTTTCTGCATGACTTTCATCATGCATTAAGCAGCCACCTGCCTAAAAGAGTCTAAATTCGTTTATAACAAAAATTCGAATAATCGAGGTTTTACTGTATTTTACAGTCAAACCTTATTTCTATGGGACTCATTGGAATTGCCTCAGAGATATAGCCTGGAGGACACAATGTAATATATGAAACACTTTTCTAATATTTTCTAAATACTCCACTTATCTAAAGCTCTTCCAATACATGAAGCGAAGCCAATAACCCATTCCCAGTATAACATTGATTCAAGATGTCTTCACCTCATGAATATTCATGGAAAGAATCAAATGAAATCAAACATGGAAAAGGGAATGTTTTCAGTGATGTTAAAACTGCTTAATCCATTCCCGCATATTGACGCCTTTTGACGCTTCTGTAAAATACACTTTGTGAAACCATTGTGATAAATAGAGCATTTGCTCCTAAGGAGCAAATGCTCTATTTATCACAATGGTTTCAAGACAACACAATTCTGAAAAAATCCTTTTCTCTAGTTAATGCTCCTTTTTGGTAGATTGAATCAAAAGGGTTGGGTCTAAAAATAGCCTAAGTGGGAATGGGTTAATCAGATCTATAAATTTTCATCAGCAAACAGAGTAGATCCTGATCAGACCTTTGACAGATAATTTGCAAAGCACCTACACCCTGTGGTGTGGGTCTCAACTGCCTATGTCCCTCTTATGGGACAGGAGGCTCAAATGGGTTGAACCATCATTATTCTGCACCCATAGAACTTACTTTGTCTTGTCAGACAGCATGCTAAGGTAGAGGTTTATCAGTTCCAGGTAGCTGGTGGGTGTCGTGTAGTACTTCCTCTTCAGCTCCGAGAAGAACCGGTCGGCCATCTGACTTACACTTGTGTGAATCTCTACACACATCTCAGACAGGCTCTCCTGCAAACACAGTGAAATCAATCAGAAGATGCATAATTTTAACCATTTCCCTTATGTAAGCACATTTTGAGGCATCTGCAAACAGAGTAGATCCAGATCAGACTATACGAGCCGTCTGACCAGGGTCTGCTCTGTTTGCTTATGGTGTAATATAGATCTGATTCTGCAGCTTCTGCCTGAGGCGAAATGTCCTGTGTTCATATGCCATTATAGAAAATAATCTTATTAATATTCATGATGTAATCGTTACTTTCAGTGATGGTGTTATGTTAGAACTTACAAATAATTGTCTGTTGTACAATAGTTAGTAAAACAGGTTCCTGAAATCAACGGATCAAATAAACATTAACCCATTCCCACTTAGGCCTATTTTTAGATCCTAACTTTTTTATTCAATCTACAGAAAAGGTGCAGTTACTAGAGAAAAGGAATATTTTAAAAAATTGTAGTTTTGAAACCATTGTGATAAAAAGAGCTTTGCTCCTGTGGAGCAAATGCTCTATTTATCACAATGGTTTCAGAAAGTGACTTTTACAGAGGCATCAAAATGCGTCAATATTCCTCAAAGGTGGAACCATCTTAACACACTCCGACTAAATCCCCTGAGCAACAGAATAGATAGACATCAGGATCCAAACTGTTTGATACTGTCAGAGTGTTTTTAGAAAGAAAAGGGAAGAAAATTAGACAGCGAAAATATTGCAGACTATGATGCAATGCAGAAAAAGAATTATGACAGGTTGTTTCTCTTTCCCTGTTGGAATATTCATATAACAAATAATGAATAATGAATATTTATCAGTTAAACTTTTATAAAGTTATCTTCTCATGTTAATTTTGGCTTTGACAAAACTGTACAATCGAAACTTTACCAAGAGAAAAAACAAAGAGAGCAGACCCTGATCAGACGGCGACTATAGGAACCGTCTGATGTGGATCTACTCTGTTTGCAATTGCATGAAACATGTTTATATGAGGAAAAGGTAAATGTATTAAGAAATAAACTAAAAGACCAGGGTCCATGCTTATAAAGCTTTTGATTGAGTCTGAGTTTCGTTCTCAAGCTTTTGATTGGTCAGATTTGAGTTCTCAAGCTTTTGATTGGTCAGATTTGAGCCAGAGGCTCAAATCTGACCAATCAAAAGCTTGAGAACGTACTCAGACTCAACTAAAAGTTTTATAAGCATGGACCCTGATAACACCATCATTTACCTTTAGTTCGTCTGATCCCAGGTCAACACTCTCAAAGAACGACTTGGACACGGACAGAAGCGCCTCCCTTGGCCACTCTGTGAACCAGTCTATGGTACAACAATTGACGAGGGATGGGAACATACGACAGCGTGTCCTGAATGCATTACCGACCGGGGACATACATAGTACAATATGTAGATTATTTCTGAAAGAATAAAACGAAACTCATCAAATGTATGTATTTATAAACTTTCCTGTTGTATATTCATGTAAGAAATACCGGTAATGACGCCCTGATTTGATGGCTCTTTTAGGAAGGAGTCAGCCGTCTGATCAGGGTCTACTCTGTTTGCAAAGGCATTAAAAGAGGTATACATGGAGAAAAGGGTTAGGTTCAAATTTGCAATTATCTTAGCTTGTTAACCCATTCACTCATATTGATGCTGCTCATTAACCCATTCCCTCAAATTTGCACCTTTTGATGCCTCTGTAAAGTCACTTATTCAAACCATTGTGATAAACAGAGCATTTGCTCCTATTTATCACAATGGTTTCAAAGCAACATTAAATAAAGTTCTTTTCTCTTCTAAATGCTCCTTTTCAGTAGATTTATTCAAAGAGAATGGGTCTAAACATGGCCTATGAGGTAATGGGTCTAAAATAGCCAATGAGGGAATGGGTCTAAAAACAGCCAATGAGGGAATGGTCTAAAAACAGCCAATGAGGGAATGGTCTAAAAACAGCCAATGAGGGAATGGGTTAAGCAGTAGTATGATCTGGGTCTATGCTATTTGCATAAGTTTATCTGGATAAATAATTAATGTAATAATGATACATCTTAACCTATGCCCTATAGGCTATTTTTAGACCCATTACCTCATAGACTATTTTTAGACCCATTACCTCATAGGCTATTTTTAGACCCATTACCTCATAGACTAATTTTAGACCCATTACCCCAGAGGCTATTTTTGGGCCCAACCTCTTCGGATAAAAATTGAATCTAGTTGATCATTCTTACCTGACTCTGTTAATGCAGAAATCGTAGATGGCATCTCTGTTGCCTTCTGGGATACCCAGCTCCTTTGCCGCGGGTCTACAGCCGATAATCAGCTGCTCATACTCATCAGGCTCAAACAGGTTGGGAACCTCGCCAGAGTTGAGTATGTTGTTAATGTCTTCTAGGAACTCCTCAACCACGATCTGAAAGAACCATGGGAAAACACTGACATTTGAATGTGGGAAATAACTGTACTGTCAAATGCAAACAGTGTAGACCCTGCAGCTTTATTTATATATAAGTCAATAAATACATGTAAGTCGATAAACAGCTTTATTTATATTTAAGTCAATTAACAGTTTTATTTATATATAAGTCAATCAAAAGCTTTATTTATATTTAAGTTAATAAACAGCTTTATTTACCTATTAGTCAATATGCAGCTTTATTTTTTGTGTTAACAGCCTAATTACCCGTGTGTCAGAGAACACCTCCATTTACATATGTGTCGATGAACAGCTTTATTTACCTGTGTGTCAGTGAACAGGAAGACTGTGTGCTGGTTTTTCACTCCAGCCAGATCGTACAATTTTTTCAGATCATCATGGAAAGCCGAATAGTCGTAGCCTCTGCTTAACTCAATCTGGAAGCATGTGTAGCCACAGATATGGGCACTCAGTCTGAAATACAAAAGTAGCTCATTACAGTGCACACCCTACAATCTACTGATTTCATTAACAGGACATCCCGAGTATTAACCCATCCCCTTTACAGTAAAAACCCGCTAATGCGACCACCAAAAAGGGGCATAATTCTAGGTGGCAGAGGCAGGTGGTTGCTTAATGCAGTACAAAAGTTATACAGAAAGCTACTGTAGGAGCTTTCTGCATAACTTTCGTGCTGCATTAAGCAACCACCTGCTTTAAACGACACCAGTGTTTGTTTATTAAGTGGTCGCATTAGCGGGGTTTCACTGTAATTGAATTATTTTAGATAATGGCATATGAACACAGGAAATTTTGGTCCAGGCAGAAACTGCAGAATCAGATCTATACTATATCATAAGCAAACAGAACAGACCCTGATCAGACAGCCCCTATGGGAGGAAAAGGGTTAAACCTTATCCAGCCAAACATGACCTAACCGTCATTTGCAAACAGCTTCGATCTAGATGTAACACCAAGTAACTTAGTATCTACTAAGCGTCTCATTGGGATCAAAGCTGTTTGACACTTTCTTCAGTGCTATAAGGAGAAGACACTTGGTTAGCAACTACACAGAAGGAGAAGACACTTGGTCAACAATTACTCTCTTCAATGGAACACAGAAGGAGAAGACACTTGATCAACAATTATTCTCTTCAATGGAACACAGAAGGAGAAGACACATACTTGGTCAGCGGTTTCTCAAAAGCTTGAACAAACAGGGTAACAAATAATGCAATCCAAGTAATCTCATGTTTATGCACAACTGTACATCAATATCAGTCATCCATGACAGAATGATAAAATTCCAATGAATAATAAGCTATGCACACTAGAAGTTTCTAAGGAAAATATATAAAGGGGAATAACTCCAGATTAAATAAGCAATCCAAGTTATCTCACGTTTATACACAACTGCACAGGTGGAGGAAGATCCAACAGGCTCTTCCATGTATGAAACAGATTGTATTATTCGGGCACAAGAACATGCCGGTAGAAACAGCGACCTACCTACCTATCTATGGAGGCAATTCTATTCAGGTTAGGCTGAGAAATATGAGATTTGGACAGATCAGTTCCCTCTTACAACCCTAACAACAGCAATGTTAACTCTTTCTTCCATGAATATTCATGTAAGAAATAATGACATGGTGAATATTAATTAGATCAATTTGTTGCAATAGCACATGGACTTAACTTTTTGACTAAAGCAGAAACTGAAGAATCATATCTGTATTATATCATAAGCAAACAGAGCAGACCCTGATCAGACAACTCCTATAGGAGCCACCTGATCTGGGTCTACTCTGTTTATGGAGTAAATGGTTAATAAAGGAGCGGAAGTACCAATGATTGCCCTATCCAGACACCCAGTTGTCAGTACCAATCATTGCCCTATCCAGACACCCAGTTGTCAGTACCAATCATTGCCCTATCCAGACACCCAGTTGTCAGGATAAAACTACTCACCTAGTCAACGACTGTTTTCCAGTTCCACCTACACCCACAAGTAGGGCATTGCCTCTGTCCTGTCTTATCATACGGGCTATACGTGATACATGCTCCATGGCGTCCATGAAAAACACAAGCTTCATCTCCTTGGATGACTGCATGTTGTAGTCATCTAGATACTACAAACAGAAATCAATTACTGTAAGTACACTACATATATGGCAAATTAAACCAAACAGTGAAGATCCAGATCAAATTGATCAAAAGGAGCTCTTTGATCAGGGCCCACACTACATGCTACTCTATTCATGTCAATTAACCCTTTACTCCATAAACATGCCTTTAAATGCCTTTGCAAACAGAGTAGACCCAGATCAGATGACTCCTCCAGAAGCTGTCTGATAAGGGTCTGCTCTGTTTGCTTATGGTATAATATAGATACATGTATGATTCTACAGTTTCTGCCATGACTAAATATTCATGAGCAGAGCAGACGCTGATCAGACAATTCCTACAGGAGCATTTTGATCTGGATCAACTTTGTTTTGCAAATAAAAGGAGTATATCCTTGGAATAAAGGGTCAGTTCAATATTTGTTGGAACAATATTTATTGGATGCCACTGTATGTAAGAACCCAAACTATTAATGAAAGTGTGTCCACAAGAAAATAAGGTTTACCGCGGTATTCACAAGATACCAAACAATTTGTTACGGCTGATTTACCCCTTTCCTCCATAACACGCCTTTCTACGCCTCTGTAAAAGTCACTTTTTGAAACCATTGTGATAAATAGAGCATTTGCTCCTATAGGAGCAAATGCTCTATTTATCACAATGGTTTCAGAACTACAAAATTCTAAAATTTTCCTTTTCTCTAGTTAATGCTTCTTTTCGGTAGATTTATTCAAAGAGGTTGGTTCTAAAAATTGTTTATGGAGGAAAAGGTTGAAGACCATTTGTAGCATATCTAGGTTAAACTATGTCTAACCAACTACTAGTACAATTTCATATAAGTAGTCTACCGTGTAGACTCTACAAAGTTTCACACATTACAAACAACTTGTTGACTGTTTACAACACTATACATTTTTCCAATGTCACAAAAATAAAGAAACAAAAGCTCCAGAAACAGACAGCAATCCTTTATCCTCTATTAACCCGTAACACTATAAATATGCCGTTCTGCACCTTTGCAGAACAGAGTAGACCCAGATCAGATGGCTCCTATAGGTCAGCCATCTGATCTGGGTCTTCTCGGTTTGCTTATGATATAATATAGATATGATTTCTAGTTTCTACTATGGTCAAATATTCCTATGGTCATGTGCCATGATAAGAAAATGTCTGATTAATATGCATGATGCCATAATTTCTTACATAAAGTAAAGGGTTAATTCATTGTATGCTGAATTATAATATTTGACTACGCCCTCTATGAACATTTCTGGAGCAATTAAACCATCAAAACAGTGCATAACCTGATCAGATGACTCCTACAGGATCCCTCTGATCTGGTAATACACTGCTTGCAAATAATTGGCATATCTTCCCTCATACAACCACCTGAAATGTGTTTATATGAGGTACAGTGTTTACTGTTTAGCTGCTGTTATACGCATTTACAAACCCACATATATTTGCTTATGGACTAATATTGATGTACAGATTCTTCCAAGACCAAATTCCTAGTTACATTACAATACTATGGTTACCTCACCACTGTCGAGGGCTCTCTCTGTGACATACTGTGTGACAACAACAACAACAAAATAGAATGAGTTTGTGAATGTTGACAGAAACTGGGAAACTGAATAGTAACCTTTGACCTCTCTGAACAGTATGTCACTTCCAGTTGTAAAAATGGTTCTTTACTTCAATTCTCAATTTAATGTTTCTTTCACCCTTTTCTCAATGATTATGCCTTTTTAAGCCTTTGCAAATGAGAAGATTCAGATCAGATAGTTCCTACATGAGCCATCCAATCTGGGTCTATTCTGTTTGCAAAGGCATAAAAAGGTGCCTGTATGGGGTAAAGAGTAATTGTGGAAAGAGTGAAATGTATCGCACAAATACAACCAGTGTAGACACAAACACCCAGTGTACGTATCAGTCCAGTGCAATGGTGGGTCTCTGCCAAAGGTTTCTGTGTGGTGTACAGTAACACCCCTCTAAACTGGACATTTAATTTAGTATAAATATCTGTCTTGGAGACAGGTGGCAGCTTAATGCAGAGTTAAAGTCATGAGAAAAACTCATCTAGGATCTGTCTACATGACTTTCTCCCTGTATTAAGCCGCCATATCACCATAAGTCACCATAATAAGCAAACAGGGCAGACCCTGATCAGAAGGTTCCTACAGGAGCCCTTGGGTCTGAGTCTACTCTGTTTGCAAAGGTATCAAAAAATGTATTTATGGAGTAACAGGTTAACCCTTTCCCTTTCACGCATTTACAAATAGAGTAGACCCAGATCAGACGGCTCCTAGAGGAGCCATCTGATCAGGGTCTGCTCTGTTTGCTTATGGAATTTGATAGATCTGTGTCTTTACTTTCTAAAATAGCTACAATGTACCACATTTCAGATTTGATTATAAGTGTTTTATTCAGGAATATTCAATGGGCATTAAAATTTGGACTAAACATAAAACAGGGAAAGGGTCAAATGATGTAGGACTATAATTGGATTTCTTTGTGTATAATTTATAGAAGAATAAGAAATAAAATACAAATTGTCATCACCAGTTCTATTGACCAAACATTCCGATAAGAAAGTTTTACTAAAGTTCAGAAAGAATGCAAACAGACAAGAGATATTCACAATTTAGCTACATTTGAGATCAGTGTATTGTGACTTAATAATCTGGCAAGATTTAATCATAACAAAATATTGTAAAGATCAAAGAAACAGTTTACATTTCTTTACATTGTAAAGAAAATGCCAGTCAAATCATTATCTAATTTGTTACAGTAAAAAGGTATGTCACATGACTATGTACATTATAATTACAACCAATCATACTTGTTCAAGAAGTCACATGACACAGTATGCTATCAATGTAACCAGTCATATTTATGGGAAGTCACAGTATCACATGCAATATCGAAGTAACCAATCATCTTTGTAAGAGAAGTCACATGACTTTGTACATATACCGTATCTAAAGTGACCAATACCGGTACTATTTATGATAAAAGTCACATGGCTGTACTTACATCCTGCAGGACGTTGCCCAGCTTCTTCTTGTCTGGGATTTCCTCATATAGTCTGTCTGCCCGTTCGGTTCCCATCTTCATGTAGTCACCAAAAATGATTGGATCGGACACAAATTGTTCTGCTAAAATATCCTGTAGAGAAAAGAAAAGACTTAACTAGCAATATTCAGGCATTTCTTGGCAATGGTGTTAAATGAATGTTGTCATATTGGTATTGGCCTAATGGGCAAATAAATAAATATGAACCCTTTCAATGCAGATTTTTTAAATGGACTATTCAAAAATTCTAACAGGTCAAACTCGAACATTTCACTGATGAAAATGATTTTTATGACAAACAGTGCAGACCCTGATTAGAGGGCTCCCTCAGGAATCTTGGTCTACATGGTTTGCAAATATCTTATATACTCTGTTTCTGCACATTACAGATTAAAGGCAATTCAATACACAAAAATTGTCAAAATTATGAGTAGATAAAGGAGGTTTTACTTGTAAAACTTGTGTTATATAAAGAAATTCATTGTCGTTCACATGAAGAATACTTGCATCATAAATTTACGTATACACGTACATTGACAAATCAATGTTATCTATCCTGTATTCCATAGGATTGGTAGAAACAGAAATGAAGGTATTAGAAGTGTTTAGGAAATCTTGGTAAAATATTATCTATATTACATGTATTACAAACATTTGCCATATCCTATCTTGTTGATTAGAAATGACTCTGATAAGGTTTGACTGAAAAATAAATGTCTCTGATAGGGTGTGGCTGAAGTCTAAATGACTGATAGGGTGTGGCTGAAGTCTAAATGCCTCTGATAGGGTTTGCCTGAAGTCTAAATGACTGATAGGGTTTGGCTGAAGTCTAAATGACTGATAGGGTGTGGCTGAAGTCTAAATGACTGATAGGGTTTGGCTGAAGTCTAAATGCCTCTGACAGGGTTTGGCTGAAGTCTAAATGACTGATAGGGTTTGGCTGAAGTCTAAATGACTGATAGGGTTTGGCTGAAGTCTAAATGCCTCTGATAGGGTTTGGCTGAAGTCTAAATGCCTCTGATAGGGTTTGCCTGAAGTCTAAATGACTGATAAGGTTTGGCTGAAGTCTAAATGACTGATAAGGTTTGGCTGAAGTCTAAATGACTGATAGGGTTTGGCTGAAGTCTAAATGACTGATAAGGTTTGGCTGAAGTCTAAATGACTGATAAGGTTTGGCTGAATTCTAAATGACTGATAGGGTTTGGCTGAAGTCTAAATGACTGATAAGGTTTGGCTGAAGTCTAAATGCCTCTGATAGGGTTTGCCTGAAGTCTAAATGACTGATAGGGTTTGGCTGAAGTCTAAATGACTGATAGGGTTTGGCTGAAGTCTAAATGACTGATAAGGTTTGGCTGAAGTCTAAATGCCTCTGATAGGGTTTGGCTGAAGTCTAAATGACTCTGATAGGGTTTGTCTGAAGTCTAAATGACTGATAAGGTTTGGCTGAAGTCTAAATGCCTCTGATAGGGTTTGCCTGAAGTCTAAATGACTGATAGGGTTTGGCTGAAGTCTAAATGACTGATAGGGTTTGGCTGAAGTCTAAATGACTGATAAGGTTTGGCTGAAGTCTAAATGCCTCTGATAGGGTTTGGCTGAAGTCTAAATGACTCTGATAGGGTTTGTCTGAAGTCTAAATGACTGATAAGGTTTGGCTGAAGTCTAAATGACTGATAGGGTTTGGCTGAAGTCTAAATGACTGATAAGGTTTGGCTGAAGTCTAAATGCCTCTGACAGGGTGTCTACTCTGTTTGCAAATGTATGAGAAAATGCTTGTACAGAAAGGGTTATACAGAGCTGGAAATGACACCCTTTTTCAAACTTGGGGAAACAATAACCTGTTAATGATTTTCTACTCTTTACATTATACAGTAAAACTTCGATTATTCGAACACTAAAATACGTATTATTATCGATCTGTAAGACAGGTGACAACTTGGCTGAAGTCTAAATGACTGATAAGGTTTGGCTGAAGTCTAAATGCCTCTGACAGGGTGTCTACTCTGTTTGCAAATGTATGAGAAAATGCTTGTACAGAAAGGGTTATACAGAGCTGGAAATGACACCCTTTTTCAAACTTGGGGAAACAATAACCTGTTAATGATTTTCTACTCTTTACATTATACAGTAAAACTTCGATTATTCGAACACTAAAATACGTATTATTATCGATCTGTAAGACAGGTGACAACTTAATGCACGGTGAAAGTCATGCAGAAAGCTCCTCTAGGAGCTTTCTGCATGACTTTCACCATGCATTAAGCAGCCACCTGCCTAAAAGGGTCTAAATTCTTCTATTACGAAAATTCGAATAATCGAGGTTTTACATTATATTCTACTTTTAAATGATCTTCTACTTTTACAATATTTTCTACTTTATGTGATTGTCTACTTCACATTGTTTTCACTAATTGAACGAGTATATTTCTACAAATGTGATTGGCCACTATCGTTTATATTAGTATGTACATGTACATGTAATTTCAAGCCTGGTGAATACATTTGATTCACTTTACAAGAAATGCTACCTTCTGGGTTTTTATTGATAGTATAGATCCACAGCAGTTGGTCAGAGCCGACTCCATTTGACTAAAATTGTCAAACTTGGCTAACAGAATAGACACTGATCAAACACGGCAGCTGTGGCCTGTTTTACTAAAGATCATATCATATAAGTATTCTAACTATTCTAACTACAGTAAAATCCCGCTAATGCGGCCACCAAAAAGAGGTATAATTCTGGATGCTAGATGCTGGTGGTAGCTTAATGCAGGACAAAAGTAATGCAGAAAGCTCCAAGAGGAGCATAAATTTTGGAAGATTAATTTGGATGTAAGATTTTTAGTAAAACAGGTCCCTAGTTTTGGTTTACATTGCAGCTGCAGCAGGTGCACTATCTACCCTATGTATTCAGACAGACAAACTTATGCAAGGGAACTGGTTGATCTTGGTCTACAATATTTGTAAGTACAATCTGCTAGTATGCCTGATTTAAAGTTACCAAAATTATGCCAAATGGACTCATATAGCAGAGAGAAGATCTAAATGTATAGGGTAAAGAGATTCTTTTTCTTGTGAAATCACATCTATACAAGGGCCTACAACCATGATTATATTCTCAAAATGTCATAATGTTTCTTAACCCTTTCCCTCATATAAAAACATGTTCACGCATCTGCAAACAGAGTAGACCCAGATCAAATGGCTAATATAGGAGCCATCTGATCAGGGTCTGCTCTGTTTGCTAATGGAATTTGAAAGATGTATTTCTTCTCTTTCTAAAATGGCTACAATGTTTCACCTTCTTTGTTTCATTATAACTATTTCGTATATTCAGTAAGTATTGAAATTTGGAATAAACATAGAACAGGGAAAGGGTTAATAAAACTGTTCAGTGCATTTGTCTGAGACTCTGTCTGTCTGTCTGTCTGTCTGTATGTATCTGTCTGTCTTTAGTCTCATCATTTGTCTGTCTGTGCAATTTCTTGACACCGGTGCCAGTGTGCTTGGATAAAAATCATAATCTCTTAAATAGGACTTAATATGGATGTACTCTGCAGGAAAAACGTTACGCTACTGACTGACCATATTCAAAAAATTCAGAATTTCATTTACCCTACATGTGAAACTTTTGCTAATATCTAGGTAGTCTGTTATATGTACGGTATACAGCATTTGTAGTATCTAACCCATTCCCTCATATTGACATGTTTTGACGCCTCTGTAAAAGTCACTAGTTGAAACCATTGTGATAAATAGTGCATTTGCTCCTTAGGAGTAAATGCTCTATTTATCACAATGGTTTCAAACTACAAAATTCTAAAATTTTCCTTTTCTCTAATTAATGCTCCTTTTCAGAAGATTTATTCAAAGTGGTTGGATCTAAAAATAGCCTATGAGGTAATGGGTTAATTACAGCATATATAGTACTGAATTTACAGCAGGTGATAATTTAAGCATGCAAGCTATGGAACATACATTTTCAAGGAGAAATCTTTATAAGAAAGTACTACAGGTATACCTGCACCTTTCAATTACAGGTATATAATCTTTAACCCATTCCCACATATTGACGCCTTTTGGCGCTTCTGTAAAAGTCACTTTGTGAAACCATTGTGATAAATAGAGCATTTGCTCCTAAGGAGCAAATGTCTATTTATCACAATGGTTTCAAAACTACACAATTCTGAAAAATTCCTTTTCTCTAGTTAATGCTCCTTTTTGGTAGATTTAATCAAAGAGGTTAGGTCTAAAAATAACCAAAGTGGGAATGGGTTAAATACTGATTTTTCAAAGTGAAATGGTACATCAGTGTTTAACCCTTTCCTGCATCTCACACATTTGAAAACAGAGTAGACCCAGATCAGATGACTCCTATAGGAGTTGTCTGATCAGGGTCTGCTCTGTTTGCTACTGGAATTTAACAGATCTGATTCTTTACTTTCTAAAATGGCTACAATATTCCATCTTTCATATTTCATTATAACTACTTTGTCCATGAATATTCCGTAAGCACTGAAGTTTTGAATAAACAGAGAACAGGGAAAGGCTTAACTATAGAGTCCATTCAGTATGAGAGAAGTTTCAATGGCAAAAAGTGCAGACCCTGATGAGAGAGCTCCTCCAGGAGCCCATTGATCTTGGTCTACATTGTTGGCAAATGATAGTGCATGTGTGTCCCTCATTCGGAGGGCTAAACACCTATCAACATGAGTAATAATCATTATTCAAGACTTTTTCATTCATTGAGTAATGCTTTTCTCCATAAATACGCCTTTCTACGCCTCTGTAATAGTCACTTCTTGAAACCATTGTGATAAATAGAGCATTTGCTCCATAGGAGCAAATGCTCTATTTATCACAATGGTTTCAATACTACACAATTCTAAAAGTTTCCTTCCCTGTAGTAAATTCTCCTTTTGGGTAGATTCATTCAAAGAGGTTGGGTCTAAAAATAACCTACGAAGAAATGGGTTAAGCACTTTTATCACATAAAACCATTTCTACCAGTTATTTCATAACTTACACCCTTTCCTTCATATAATTAGCTCTTCCGGCCTTTGCAAATAGAGTAAACCTAGCTTAGATGGCTCCTTTAGGAGCTGTCTGATCAGGGCTTGCTCTGTTTGCCTATGAAATTATAATGGATCCCTGTAATAAATATTCATGTTTTCTATTTCTTACATGAATATACAACAGGGTTAACCCTTTCCCTCATATAACCATGTTTTAACACATTTGCAAACAGAGTCGACCCAGATCAGATGACTCCTAGAGGAGCCGTCTGATCGGGGTCTGCTGTTTGCTGGCGAAATTTGAAAGATCAGTTTCTTTACTTTCTAAATTGGCTACAATGTTCCACCTTCCATATTTTATTATAACTATTTTGTCCATGAACAAGATATATCGAAATTTGAAGTAAACATAGAACAGGGAAAGGGTTAAGTCATACTGCATTCTCCGTTGATGTTTCCCGCTAAGGTAGTGATGTCTATGTACCAATCCAGCCTATAAAGTCATGTGACTGTTTCCACACTCCAAAAATGGTGGAAAAATCTTATATGTACATTTTGACTTGAACAGGTCTAGCGTGAACCAGATAATTTGTATGAATACTTAGTGGTGGTTTAGAAATTGGGTTTAGTATATGTATGATCTAAACTGGATCTAGTATATGTATCTAAATATCTTTATATACAGTAAAACCCCGCTAATGCGACCACCAAAACGGGGCATAATTCTGGGTGGCAGAGGCAGGTGGTAGCTTAATGCAGGACGAAAGTTATGCAGAAGCTCCTATTAAGCAACCACCTGCTTTAGACGACATCAGTGGCTGTTTATTAAGTGGTCGCATTAGCGGGGTTTCACTGTATATCTTGCTTTGCCTCTTAATATAAACCTTTATCTATGAATATTCATGTTAAGAAATAGTGACATCATAAATAATTTCATTATCTGATTTGACATTGGTGAACACAGCAAATTTTGACCATCGAAGATACTGTAGAATCAGATAGTTTTTCTGTTAGCAAACAGAACCTTGATCAGACAGCTCCTACATGAACCATCTGATCTGGGTCTACTCTGTTTGCAAAGCACGAAAAGGCATAACCATAATGTAAAAGGTTAATGTTCACGAGGATTGATGTTTCAAATCAATTATAAACTATGGGAGATAATTCTAATAGTATAAGCAATGGGAGATAACTCTAATAGTATAAGCAATGGGAGATCATTCTAATAGTATAAGCTATGGGAGATAACTTCGATACTGTAGTCTAGCCTGCCATCTATGAATAAAAAACATCACACTTGTAAAATCTTACCCTCTGGAGATGAAAATGAAAACATAGTTAATCATTAGTATATCTGTTAGATCACATGACAGTGTTAACAAACTGAATAAACATATAACAGCAGAACTGCACCTTTATTTCTCTACCAAACCCTGTTGTGTGACAACTTTGTAGAACCGTCTCTTTGAGATGATTCTAAAGAGTTTGTCTGTGTGTATTTGGGTTTTACATCGCTTACACAGAATTTCAGTCTTACTGCAACGGTCCAACTATTTCCTGTGCACAAATTGTGTTGTTTCATGCCAACTGGTAGGTTACCTACCACAAGCCAACTGAAAGTTATTGTCAGTCGAAAACCATAACATCTCAATCATGAGTTTGGTTAAGAAATGACAATTTTAGAATTTGAATATGCGTATGTATCTATAAGAGCATCTATATATAAGAGCAGTCTCAACACTGGATTTGGTTGAGAAATGCTGATTTTAGTAATTGTAACATGCAGTTTTATTTATGGCTCTCAGAGCTACAGATACCTGTGCGTATTCAAATACTTGAATCGTCATTTCTCCACCAAACCCTATGTTGTGACCACTCTTCGAGACGATTCTAAAGAGTGGTTACACCATAGGGTTTGGTGGAGAAAAAAAGAAGTTATACTTGAAAATATTTCAATTTACGCATCTTATCTGGAGCTCTGAGCTCTGTTATATATCATTGTGATAATGAGAATTTTTGTTAACACAAACGCACAAACAAACAAATATAAAATACTGTTTTATTTCAGCAATTGAATGTTAAGTATTAATTTAACCACTGTTAAAACATCCACATACAGAAACAATACATCAGGTTACAAAACAAAAAAACATAAATTCAAGTTTATAGCTAAACAGAACATTTTCAACACATAACAGAAAACCAAAAAACAACCCTCAACAACCCCAAACCCCTCTTTATCAAGCATACATATTTTTTTCTTTTCTTTATCTTTTATGAAACACCTATGAATACTGATGTAATGCTGAGTTACATGACATCTCATCTGGATTCCACCTGTTTACACAGATAGAAACAGCCCCCTACAGCAGGTTAAAAGCTAAAACAAATCACCTCTGGCACTTAACCCATTCCTTCATATTGCTGCCTTTTGATGTCTCTATAAAAGTCACTTTTTGAAACCATTGTGAGAAACAGAGTATTTGCTCCATAGGAGCTCCAAAGGAGCAAATGCTCTGTTTATCAAAATGCTTTCAAAACTATGCAATTCTATAACTTTTCTTTTCTTTAGTAAATACTCCTTTTCAGTAAAAGTATTTAATTAGAATTATTCAAAGTGGCTTGGTCTAAAAATAGACTATGAGGGAATGGGCCCAAAAACAGCATATGAGGGAATAGGTTAAGACTTAAGACATACCTCAGAGAAGTGTTTGCCAGCCATTTCTGCCATCATTGTGTGGAAAAAGACTTTGTCTTCCTTGTTAATCAGACGGTCATGAAACACGCGCATCGCCTCATGACAGAAGAGTCGGAACATCTGTTTGTTGTCTCTGATGACGCCTGTGTCAGCTTGCAAAATACCTGCATTTCAAAAGGTGTAAACCAAATATTATCTCTCTTATATTAGACTGAATAACAGAGCTACAGATAAAAATGCATATTCAAATACTAAAATTGTAATTTCTCGAATAAACCCTATGTTGTAACTATTCTTTAGAATCATCTTGAAGAGATTCTTGAATAGACGATTCTAAAGAATGGTCACAACATAGGGTTAAGTGGAGAAATAAAGAAGTTATTTTTGAAAATGTTTTAATTCATGCATCTTATCTGGATCTGTGGAATAAGAATTTCTTTTGTTGTAACACTTTACCTTATAGAAACTCCTACTGACGTCTATACAAAAAGAGCAGATCCAGATCAGACTGCTCCTGTAGGAGTCACTTATCCAAGGTCTGCTCTGTTTGCTTATGGAATAATAAAGATCTGATTCTACAGTTGTTGACATAACAAAGCATTCTCTTGTACATAATGCTATTATAAAAAATCATCTAATTCATAATCATGATGTCATTATTTCTTACATGAATATTTGTGTTAACTCTGTCCTCCATAAATACGCTTCTGTAAAAGTCACTTTATGAAACCATTGTGATAAATAGAGCATTTGCTCCATAGGGTCTAAAAATAGCCTATAGAAGGATGTGTTAACTTACCCTGGATACACTTGGACAGATCACGTAGGTTAAACACATAGTGAGACTTTGCTGGAGTTGGCAGCAGGTCCGTGCTCATACGACCGTAGATCTCCACCGCAGCTGATACGATTGGTTCCGTGCACTGACGTACAGATGTAGGGAAGTCCAACAGGAAACCATTCAAGATTTGCTGAATGAGTGTGAAAAAATAATCTGACTAAAATATCAGATACACTGACATGTACTTGTAACATAAACAGTTTACATGGAAATATTCTGTATTTTAACCAATCCTTTCCCTGTTCAGTAAATCATGTCAGGAAGAATGACATCATTAATATTTATTAGCTGATTTTTTTATGATGGCATACGTAAACAGGACAACATTGGTAGAAACTGTAGAGTCAGGTCTGCCATAACTTCATCAACAAACAGAGCAGACCCTGATCAGATGGCGCCTACATCAGCTATCTGATCAGGTTCTACTCTGTTTGCAAAGGTGTAAAAAAGCATTTATATCAGCGAAAGGTTTAACCCTGCCTCTGATATAGACAACGTTTGGCATCTTTTCAAATTGAGTATAGCTGTTTGAGTAGGGTCTGCTTTGTTTGCTTATGCTACAGTTTCTGCCAAAGTCATAGTTTTCTGTTTGTATCTGATTATTTCTACCATGGTAATTCATAAGGGAAAGGGTTAACCCTTTCCCTGTTCTGCATTTAGGCAAAATTCCAATACCTAATGAATACACATTAACAAAATAGTTATAAAGAAATATGGAAGGTTGAACATTATAGACAATTTAGAAAGCAAAGAAACAGAACTACCAAATTCCACTAGCAAACAGAGCAGACCCTGATCAGACGGCTCCTCTAGGAGCCGTCTGATCTGGGTCTACTCTGTTTGCAAATGCGTGAAAACACGTTTATATGATGGAAAGGGTTAGATATAATTCCCTTAGCAAATAATACAGACCCTTGATCAGACTGCGCCTCACGGAGCATTTTAATGTGGGTCTAAGCTTTTTGGAAAGGCGTAAAAGGTGTTTATACGGGGGAAAGGATTAAGTTATGGAAATAGTGTCAAACTGACTTATGCTAATTAACATACCGTGCAGATGGAATTTTGTGTCCAAATATATACTGAAGACACAGTAAATCATAAAGATTTTTAGCATATTCTTTAAGTCTACTTACCATAAACATGTGCTTGAGGCTGTGCTCAGAGGGTGATGGGATACTAAGCATAGCAAAGTGACGCATCAGTCTTGGTGTTACATTATTTCTGCCACCACCAGGGGGTGCACAAGCTGCAGCCAGGGTTACATCCTGTAACAAATACATATATAGACTTCCATAAAAATCATTAATCAAATAAAATATGCTGTAAATCATTAATCAATATTGGAAAATCCTTTTAGCACCTTTGCGAACAAAGTGGCCCCAGATACTGTTGGAGCCATCTGTTCTATCATCAGGCTCTGCTCTGTTTGCAAAGAAGTATTTATGGTGTAAAGAGTTAATGACGTTTATCATGACAACTAATTCCTTATTTAAAATTTGAAGTGAAATTTAAGAAATATTCATATTGGAAAGAGTCCTCCTGCATGAGTATTCATCACTCTGCTGTACAAGACACACTAAAGTGAGATCACTCTACTGTACTTACATGAATCTCCCTCCAGAAGAGCACATCTCTGTCATAGAAGCCTCCAAAGTCCTGGTACTGGCGAAGCAGCTCTATCGGAGGCTGGGAACCATATGTGTCCAGTTTGGGCATGTTCAAATCATCAATGAAGAAGATGACACGTTTGTCTCTTGGAGCGCCTGTAGAGAAAAGGGCAGAGAGGGGGTCAATACAGGGCAGAGAGAGGGTCAATAAAGGACAGAGAGGGGGTCAATAAAGGGCAGAGAGAGGGTCGATATAGAGCAGTGAGGGGGGTCAAAAAAGGGCAGAGAGAGGGTCAATAAAGGGCAGAGAGAGGGTAAAAAAGCTAGCAGTGAATTTGTGAATTCCTATGAAAACAGTTTCAGTGCAGGAAATGAGACACAGATGTTGTTTGCAAACAGTCTACACCCAGAGGTCTACACTGTTAGCTATGTTACACATTCCTCTAAAAAATCCCTAATATTCACCTTCCTTTCAAAGATTGATCAGTTTGAATATTGGAATAGTCCATCAAAAAAATCTACCATGAAACGGTTAGGGTTAACAAGATCCGCGTGCGGCGCCAACGCTCATCTGATTTGGTGCTTGTCCAGCTTAATTAAAAACAAGATGTGTTTGTGAAACACTATGCCCACACCTGATATGACCTTTGACCCTGAAGGATGACCTTGACCTTAACATGTCACCCCTCAAAATGTGCAGCTTCATGAGATACACATGCATGGCAGATATCAAGTCTGTATGTGTTAGTGTACTGGTTCAAAAGATATGGCCAATGCTAAAGTTGTTGATTTGACCTATATATTTGACCTCCGACCTTGAAGGATGACCTTGACACGTCACCCCTCAAAATGTGCGGCTTAATGAGATACGTATGCATGCCAAATATCAAGTCTCTATCTGTACTGGCTCAAAAGTTATGACCAATGTTAAAGTTGCTGACAAACAAACATACAATTTGACCTTTGACCCTGAAGGATGACCTTAACCTTGATATGTCACCCCTCAAAATGTGCAACTTCATGAGATATATATGCATGCCAAATATCAAGTCTCTATCTCTACTGGTCCAAAAGTTATGGCCAATGTTAAAGTCAGTGATTTGACCCATATATTTGACCTCTGACCTTGAAGGATGACCTTGACCTTGACACTCTATCTGTACTGGCTCAAAAGTTATGACCAATGTTAAAGTTGCTGACAAACAAACAGACAAACAGACAGACAAACAGACAGGGCAAAAACAATAAGCCCCCAGATCAGATCTGGGGGCATAAAAATGAAAACAATAAAGGGCCATCTTTACTTCAAATTTTGAAACCAAGAGAACCTATCAAGTTTTTGCATGCCACCGCCAACAAAATCAACGACAATGTCTACGACCCAGTGATCACAATAGCTCAATTTTTCTTCGGAATAGACAAGCTAAAAATTGTAATTTTTGCTGAGGATAATAACTTACCCCTTTCCTCCATATAGACACCTTTCTACGCCTCTGTAATAGTCACTTCTTGAAACCATTGTGATAAATAGAGCATTTGCTCCAATGGAGCAACTGCTCTATTTATCGCAATGGTTTTTTAACTGCACAATTATAAAATTTTCCTTTTCTCTAGTTAATGCTCCTTTTCGGTAGATTTATTCAAAGAGGTTGGATCTAAAAATAGCCTATGAGGGAATGGGTTAAAGTGACATGAAACCTGATACAAACAAACAAATTATCCAAACTGTTTGAAGCTGTGATAATGTTTTTCAAAACAAAAATTGAAGTAGATGACAAATCTTCCCGGCTACAATGGTTTTGGTAGCGAAACAGTTAACCATATACTCCATAAATAAGCCTTTCTACACCTCTGAAAACAGAGTAGACCCAGATCAGACACCTCCTACAGGAACCGTCTGATCAGGGTCTGCTTTGTTAGCTTATGATATAATATGGATATGATTGTACAGTTTTTATCATGGCCAAATATTCTAATGTCCATGTGCTATATAGCAAATTAATCTAATTAATATTCATGATGTCATTATTTCTTCTATGAATATTCATGAAGTAAATGGTTAAAGCATTGCTTGGACATACCTAGTACTGTCTTTCTCTTTTTCTCTAGTTTGCTTTCTATCATCTCCTGTGTACGTTTGCTGGACGTCTGTGCAGAGAAGTTGATGAAATACGGCACATAGCTTGCCTTCTCTGATATTCCCATCAGCAGGCCACGGGCAATCACAGACTGAAATAAACATAATATATGAAAAATATCAGACAAGAAGAATATTTCTCTAAAGTCTTAATTCAAAAGAAACTTGATCTAGAACACAGGTAGTGACAGTTTCAATGGGAGCAATCTACATTAATCTTGTTCTGCACCCACCCCAGACTATTTAACATTTTAACCAGAGATCCAGATGCATTAATTAAAACATTTTCAAGAATAACTTCAATATTTCTCCACCAAACCCTATGTTGTGACCATTCTTTAGAATCCTCTCTTTGAGATGATTCTAAAGTGTGGTTACAACATAGGGTTTGATGGAGAAATGACCATTTTAGTAATTGAGTATGCACCTCTAGCTGTAGCTCTGTATTTATCAACTCAATATTCATGTAAGAAATAATTCAATGACATCATGAATATTAATTAGATTAATTTTAATAATGGCTCAGCAAGAAGCTGTAGAATCAGATCTATATCATACCAGAAGCAACCAAAGAGCTGATACTGATAGAAAATGTATATTAAGATCAACTAATACTTAAACATCCTGTGCACATATGCCACTATAAAATTTCAGCTAAAATATTCATGATGTAATTGTTTCTTACATGAATATTCAACAGTGGAAGAGTAAGAACACCACCTACTTTTACACAGCTCCAAACAAGACTTTGAGGAAACATTAATTTTCATAGCAGATAAAGATTCAGATTCTATTATGCTTACCTTTCCTACACCGGTTCCTCCTGTGTATAGGACTGAGTACCTGACGGCCAGGAGTTTCTCAAGCAGGTAACCAAACCGAACTGTGTCCACAGTCGGCACTAACATCTCAAAGAATGGCACCTCACGGTTGTACTTGAATGGAGGAACAATTTTCTCCCATGTGTCCATGCGCTTTGTCTCAAAGTCAACATAGCAGCTCCATAAATCTCCACCAGGTGGAAGCTGTGAAAAGCAAAACAAATACTTTCATATGGATGTTCAAAATATATTACATGTACTCGCTTTGTTCTCTTTACCTCACATTTAAATATAAAGAAATTTCACAGGAACAAATGCTCTGTTTATCACAATGGTTTCGAAACTACACAATTCTATATTTTTTCTATTCTCTACTATAAATGCTCCTTTTTTGGTTGATGTATCCAAAGAGGTTGGATCTAAAAATAGCCTATGAGGTAATGAGTCTAAAAATAGCCTATGAGGTAATGAGTCTAAAAATAGCCTATGAGGTAAAGGGTTAAACATGCTTGCCTTTGCATCTCCATTGTCATCAAACGTGTTCCTCATAAATGTGTCAAAGGCATCCCAATTATTCTCTGCAATGTTGCCACCAATAGACCAGAGATAACAGAAGACAAAGGTCGTGCAGATGAGGATGTTGAGCTTGTTGGGATCCATGCTGAAGTCAGGGCCACCACGACAGAACAGCAGTGACTCCATCAACTTACACAGCATCTCAACCTTGGCAATGTCAACCTGAAGAAGAGTTCAAAATGTTGTGGTTTCACCGTCTCACAGTTTTAAAAAAAAAAAAAATTGTGTTCAAGTTCATTCTCAAGCTACTGACTAGTAAAATTTTGTGTCAAAACTGTCATCTTGTCATAAAAATTTGTTCTAAAGTTTCTGATTTGTCAGCTCAAAATTTAACCGATAAGATATTGGTGAATCAGATCAAAACTCAAGATAACCACATGGGTCTGATGTCTCATTCATCAAGTTAAGGTTCTGAGGGCCTTAAAGCTGATAAGTATTTCAATTAAATCTGTACACACAATAAGTTACTATCAATCTACAAAAAACTTTTTGTTTGCTATAATTTTGAAAGACATTTTTTGTTTTTCTTCAAAAATTGCCATCAGAACTTCAAACAGTATGGCTCCTGATCAGCGTCTACACTGTTTGTTTGTTATTCAAAATCCAATAGCAAATGCAAGTCGTTATGATAATTGCACTTTCTATGATGCAACAATTTAGACTTGCCTCATACGACAGAAATTATCGCAAATTCTTACATGCAATGATGATAACTGGATTTCTGTCATTCAATCTTTCATGATGCAGGTCCATAGTGCATATTAAGTAAACATACCTGGTTGATAGTCTGTTGACAATTTTTGCTGACAAATCGCAGTCCATTCTCCACATAACGTTCAAACAGTTCCAGGATGTATGTCTTCACTTCATCCTTCAGCCGCTCACTCCACTTGTGCATCCACTTGTGAACGTACGGCATCCACTTCAGCTCATCAGCATCGACAAACACCATACCACATCTAGAATACATCATGTTCATCACAGTTATCATAAACCTTGAGCTATTACTATTATTTGATAGAGCTATACGCCTTGGCTAGATTGTGGCAATTTCTAACCCTTTACAACATAAATACGCCTTTCTACGACTTTGCAAACAGAGTAGACCCAGATCAGATGGCTCTTATAAGAGCCCTCTGATCAGGGTTTGCTCTGTTTGCATATAGAATAATATAAATCTGATTCTATAGTTTCTACTATGGCCAACATTTCCTATGTCAATGTGTCGTTTCAAAATTAATCTAATGAATATTCAGGACATCATTATTTCTTTCATAAATGTTTATGGAGTTAATACATTTCATTCTGTCCAGGGTTCATTCATCTCTGTCACAGGATCAGTTCAAAATGCAAAGACACTAAGCATATTGTCTTACTTGAGGATGCCAAGAATTGTCAACTGGAACATTTTTATTTGTATCAATTTTCTGTTTTGATTTTTCTTCCTTTTATATTTCAAGAAGCATAATGGCAACACCGAAAACTTTGGAGACTATATGTCTACTTAGATATGAAGCTAGAAGCAGTTACATGGAGTGTAAGAGAGTGATTTGAAACCATGTCTAGCTGTTTTATAAGTTTTGTTTTCCCGGCAACTATTGTCTATAAATAATATTGGCTGCTCCAATTCTAAAAGTACACTTTTCTACCATTTATTTCAAAAAAAGACTTTGTCAGAGTGTCCACCAGTCGTGATTCTGAGGGGACAGATTTAATATAAATTTGCCAACAAAGTGCTGAAGGTTGGTTTACCTGCTGACAGTGGCCGGGGAAGCAACAGCCAAGTCTTGAACCTCAAACAGCATGTGTATGTAGGGCGTGAACTTGATCCTCTCGCTGTTGGCCAGACACAACATTTTGTTGTCATCCAGTACTGTGTTCATGTTCTCTATCCACAAGGCGTCCACTGGACCATCACACACAACCCACTGGTGGTCAGTGGACGTGTCCTGCAACAAATCAACATGAAAGTTGAACCTTTACAACAATTAATGACATCATGAATATTAATCAACTGATTTTTTATAACGGCACTACAAACAATTGAATTTTATATCAAGAAGGAACAGCAGAATTATATCAAATATTATATCATAAGCTAACCGAGAAGACCATGATCAGATGGCTACTACAGGAGTTATCCGATCTGAATCTACTCTGTTTGCATAGGTGTAAAAAGGTATACATAATTTATGGAGCAAATGGCTAAAACAAAGAGCACAACATAAAAGGGTAGAATTGTAACATGTACCTCATACAAACAAAAGTAAACAGCTAAAATAGATGAGTAGATTTCTATTATTATATAAATTATTTCTTAATGTTAGTAATACATAATTCAACAATCAACTGTTAGAAAATTAAATCACAAGATATAAGGTCTGGTTCCTGCATTCAAATGGTAAAACCTGGTTTACAACTTAAATGTTATAAATGTTGCATACAGACCCTTGACACTTGACCTGTACAGGGTGTCCCAAAAAAACCGGAACCCAGGATTAAGATATGCAAGTTATCCCATTTCTGTCAATATTGCTTACTTAAATTAAATGTATATTCATGTAGCTTAGTAGAGACAAACTTTTGGCATATATTGTCTAAACATATTCATTGGTTTTTAAGATATCAGCATTTAAGCGAAAGCATCCAAAACTCAGTTTTTAAGCTGATATAGTCATGGACTATGCAATGTACGAATATCGCGTTAAAACAGATGTTAGGTGCATTCATTAAAATACTCATATCTGTAAAACCAATCCATACATGTAAAGAAATGTGTGGGGGTCTTATCAGGATCCAAAATGTCAAAACTCTGCAAACTTTTTCACCAACTTCAAGAAAAATAATGATAATATTGATCGCAATTTGAGCTGTAATTTTTTTCATAATTAAACCTTCGCTTGCTAATCGCGTCAATATACCTACCTGTAAATAGTGAAGACCCAGATGAGACAGCTCCTGCAGGAGCTGTCTCATCAGGGTCTGCACTATTTACAAGTTGATTGTGCAACCAGTGCACTCCACAACAGTGATTGCACAGCGAAATACTTGTGCACAGTGAAAATATATGTAATTATACAACAGGGCATGGGTGAAGAAGGAGAAACGTATTTTAAAATTCAGCAAGCGAAGGGTTAAAGAAAGTAGTCTCCTACTGTAAGATAACGGTCATGTGGGACACACCTGAAAGAGCTTTCTGTAGTACTTTCATTCTGCACTAAGCGATCACTTGCTGTTAACCAGTTACCTCATAGGCTATTTTTAGATCAAACTTGTTTGAATAAATTTACCAAAAAGGAACAAGTACTAGAGAAAATGAAAAGTTTAGAATTGTGCAGTCCTGAAACCATTGTGATAAATAGAGCATTTGATCCTCTGGAGCAAATGCTCTATTTATAAGAATGGTTTCAAAAAGTGACGTAGAAAGAGACTTTCATTCTGCACTAAGATAAAAGTCATGCGGGACACTCCTGAAGGAGCTTTCTGTAGTACTTACATTCTGCACTAAGATAACAGTCACACTCCTGAAGGAGCTTTCTGTAGCACTTTCTGTAGTACTTTCTGTAGTACTAACATTCTGCACTAAGCGGCCACTTGCTGTTAATCTTCATGTAATGTTCATGAATACTGATTAAATTATTTTTCATAATGGAATATGAACACAGGACATTTTGGCAATGGCAGAAAGTGTACAATCACATATATTATTCCATATTCAAACAGAACAGACTCTGATCAGACAGCTCCCATAGGAGCTGTCTGATCTGGGTCTTCTCTGTTTGTAAAGGTGTAGGAAGGCCTATTTATGGAGTAAATTTAAGGGTTAACCTATGCTTATTCATTAGGAGAAGTTCTACTGTGCTTTTATTACCTATTATAGATCCAATATCAAACTGTGCAGACACAGATCAAACACAGCTTTTCAATGTAACAGCTGACCTAGATCAAAACTGTTTACAAATGTTGGAGTTCTTTTTTCTCATGACTCCGGCCTTTCCTGTCTCTGGTTATATCTAATATTTCTGCCTATATATCCAAGATATGCAGCCATATATGAATATAACTGCTACTCTTAGAGTGTGACCTACATCAAATCAAACATTTTGCATATGACATGAATAAAGCTATATACATGTATATATGCCTGTGTATGATGTATTAGGAATAATTGTGAATACATACCCACTGAAGCCAAGATATACACATACATTAATTACCCAAAGTATTCAGACAATCTTTGGCAGATAGTGCAGACTCAGATCAAACTGCTCCTGAAGGATCAGGGTCTACACTGTTTGCTGCTCTGTCAGTCTAGTTTAATTTTGTCGTCTGCTACAATTTTCAGTTTTTATTTTTTCTTCATTTCTGTTTAAAAACCAGTCACAGTAACAAAACAGTTTGGGTCCTGATGAGACGCCGAGTTAGTCAGTGTCTCATCTGGATTCCATATATAGGTACCCACAGATGCGACACTGAGCAATCGAAATAGCTTACAAACTATCAATATGGTGTCAATGTAACTTTTTCACCTTTACAAACTCATAGAAAAGGAAGATTGGGTGTTTGAATACTTAGTGTCATTGGGATATAGTAAACCCCCGCTAATGCGACAATCTAAAACAAGAGGGCCAAGATGGCCCTTAATCGCTCATCTGATTACCATAGATTTCAGATTTTAGCTGAGTAGCCCATGGGTAGGGCCAATATTGACCTTAGGTACAATACTTGAACAATGTTGATAGTGGATCATGAGCAGTGGTTCTGCAGAACAATATTTTCAAAGATTTAGTATATTGATTTTATCAATACAATGATTCTGACCAATGAAGATTGGGCTAAAAATGTGCCCTCTAAAGTAATTTTTCTAAGACCTAGTGACCTAATTGTTATTCCCATCCAACCCATGATACACTCAACTTTGATATCACCAAGACAAACACTCTGAGCAAGATTGAGGAAGACTAGGCTAAAAATGTGGCCGCTGGAGTGTTAACTACATTTTTCTAAGATATGACCCAGTGACCTACTTTTTGACCTCACATAACCAACTTTCAAACTTGTCCAAGATTTTATTAGGACAATCATTCTGACCAATTTTCATGAAGATTTGGCTATAGATGTGACCTCTAGAGTGTTCACTATGTTTTCCTACTATTTGACCTAGTGACCTAGTTTTTAACCCCACATAACCCACTTTCACATTTGTTTGAGATTTTATCAAGACAATCATTATGACTAAGTTTCATGAAGATTGGACAAAAATGTGGCCACTAGAGTGTTCACAAGGTTTTTCTACAGTTTGACCTAGTGACCTAGTTTTTAACCCCACTTGACCCACTTTAAAACTTGTCAGAGATTTTATCAAGACATTCATTCTGACCAAGTTTCATGAAGATTGGACTAAAATTGTGACCACTAGAGTGTTCACAAGGTTTTTCTACTGTTTGACCTAGTGACCTAGTTTTTAACCACACATAACCCAGTTTTCAAACTCCTCCGAGATTTTATTGAGACAATCATTCTGACCAATTTCATGAAAATTGAGCTAAAAATGTGACCTCTAGAGAGTTCACAAGGTTTTCCTACTATTTGACCTAGTGACCTAGTTTTTAACCCAACTTGACCCACTTTCGAACTTGTCCCAGATTTTATCAAGACATTTATTCTGACCAAGTTTCATGAATATTGGACAACAATTGTGACCACTAGAGTGTTCACAAGCAAATTGTTGACGACGGACTACGGACGCCAGACAGCTTAATGCAGGACAAAAGGAATGCAGAAAGCTCCTCTAGGAGCTATCTGCATTACTTTTGTCCTGCAATAAGCAACCACCTGCTTATAAAGATACCCATGTGTATTCATTAAGTGGTCGCATTAGAGGGGTTCTACTATATGTATACCACATGTATTAGGAAATCAAGCAATGACATTACAGTATGATATCATACGCTGTAATTTGGTTTCACCCTTTCCTTATGTAAAAAATAATGACATAATGATTATTAATTAGATTAATAGTTACAATAGTGCATGGATACAGGAATCTATAAGCCGGGTAAGCCCCTGAACATACAGCTCCTACAGGAGCTGTCTGATCTGGGTCTACTCTGTTTGCAAAGGTGTAGAAAGGCCTTTTTATAAAGTACAGGGTTATACATGCATAGTAGAGAGGATATATTACATGCAATAGTATGGGTAGATACAGCATTGGCATGCACAACCGGAGGGTAGCTGGTATAAAAACAGTATAACCTGCCTACAGATACAGCATCAGTATGCACAACCAGAGGGTAGCTGGTATAAACACAGTATAACCTGCCTACAGATACAGCATTGGCATGCACAACCAGTAGCTGGTATAAACACAGTATAACCTGCCTACATATACAGCATTGACATGCACAACCGGAGGGTAGTTGGTATAAAAACAGTATAACCTGCCTACAGCGACCATCAAAATTAGGTCTTAAATCTGGGTTTTACCCTGTCCCTAATATTGATGCCTCTTGACAGCTTTTGACACTTTTTGACACCTTTTGAAAAGCTCTGTAAAAGTCTCTCATCCTCTTTGATTAAATCTACTGAAAAGGAGCATTTACTAGTAAAAAACTGGGAACATTTTCGAATTGTGTAGTTTCGGAACCTTTGTGATAAACAGAGCAATGGCTTTAGAAAGCGATTTTTACAGAGGCAACAAAAGGCTTCAATATGAGGGAATGGGTTAAATAGTATCATTTTAGGTACAAAAGTATGCAGAGCTTTTTATTGAATATTGTAAAATAACTGCATCTATTTGTGGTGGGAACTTATCCCTTTACTGCATGAATGTTAATGTAATCATGAATATTGATTTGTGATTTTTTTTAACACATTGCCCCCTAGTGACGCATTTTTGCACCTCTGTAAAATTCACATTGTGAAACCATTGTGATAAATAGAGCATTTGCTCCTATAGGAGCAAATGCTCTATTTATCACAACGGTTTCAAATAACAAAATTCTAAAAATGTCATTTTCTCTAGTTAATGCACCTTTTCGGTAGAATAATTAAAAAAGATTGAATCTAAAAATAGCCTAGGAGAAAATGAGTTAATGGCCCATGAACATTGGACTTTTCAGCCTTGACAGGAAATGTAAAATGAGGCCTATATTATTTCATAAGAAAACTGAGCAGACTGTGGTCAGATAGTTCCTATAGGAGGAGCTATCTGATCTGGGTCTACTCTGCTTGTGTAAAATGTGTGTCTATGGAGTAAAGGGGTTAAAATCATGACACTATCTCTTAACATACTTCACACAGGCACAAGACAAACAGACACTAGTTTACAATGATTTTCTTACTTCCATCTTTAGTTTGAAAGCAATAATGATTAAAAATACATCAGTATTGTAGATTTACAGATAATTCACAGCATACCAAACTCTAAAGTAGTGACGCATTATCTGTCAAATTTTGCGAAGATCAAAACTCATGCTGAGAGTATGTTGTGACTAAATCAGAAGATCAAAACTCATGCTGAGAGTATGTTGTGTCTTAATCAGTCAGAGGTCCAGATAAGATGCGTAAATTTAAACATTTTCAAGAATAATTCCTTTATTTCTCAACCAAACCCTATGTTGTGACCACTGTGGTTACAACACCGGGTTTGGTGGAGAAAATAATGATGATTTTAGCATCTGAGCATGCATCTTTCTGTTGCCCTGACAACCCTTTCAACACTGTGGACACATTTTTGTAATGAACTTTGCAAACAGTTTGGATCCAGATGAGATACCGTGTCTAAACTGTTTGACACTCAGACCGGTTTTTTAACAAATGGAAAGAAAGCTAACTTTGAGAACAGTAGCAGACAATCTTTTTTGCAGAAGAAAGTTACTTCATGTTGAAAGGGTAATGAAAGGTATAGATGAGCCGTGCAGTCAGTTAACATTATAAGGGATTTTTATGCAACTGTTTTCAAGTTTTAACCCTTTCCCTGTTTGATATCCATGTAAGGAATAACAACATCATGCATATTTATTAGCTGATTTTTGATGATGGTATAGTGTACACAAGATGTTTTGGCTAAGGCGGAAACTATAGAATCAGATCTATATTACACAATAAGCAAACAGAACAGACCCTGATCAGACGGCTCCTGTAGGAGCCGTCTGATCTGGGTCTACTCTGTTTGTAAATGCGTTAAAAGGCATTTATATGAAGGAAAGGGTTAAGACCAAAATATTGCAACTGCAGCAGTAATCACAACATTTTTGTCTTAACGCTTTCCCTGTTCTATGTTTATTACAAATTTCAATACCTTAGTACTGAATATTCCTGCGCAAAATAGTTATAATGAAATAAAGAAGGATAGATATTGTAGCCATTTTGGAAACTAAAGAACCAGATCTATCAAATTCTTTTAGCAAACAGAGCAGACCCTGATCAGACGGCTCCTCTAGGAGCCGTCTGATCTGGGTCTACTCTGTTTGCAAATGCGTGAAAACACGTCTATATCAGGGAAAGGGTTAATAATTGTGAATAGTTGCATAATATTGTAACGGTCACTGTTAACTGAATGCATCCGTGATATTCCAAATACAATTGCATGCAATACATTTCAAACAAAATCTGCCCTAATAAGCCTCAGTATTCAGACAAACTTCAATAAATAGTGCAGACCCAGATCAAACTGCTCCTGAAAAGCTGTTTGATCCAGTTTTACGCTGTCACATTCTAGTTTAAAAGTTATTAAAGTTATATCATTCTTCCAATATTTATACATAAAACTGCATTTCTAAAGAAGGGTTGTGTGCTATATCATAATGTATATATAACTAAATCTAACAGATCAGTTATCCTGCCAAAAAGATCAAGAAACTGACATTTTTTACATGGGAGACAAGGGAGATAACCCACCTTTGCCTACAATCAGAGACAAATATAGACAGAGTTACACAACTTGGTGCTTGACAATATTACATGTTTACAAATTGCATGTGTCCGATTCCTGTGAATTCATCTAGAATACAGTAAAACCTCTTCAAAGCATCCACTTAGTGATTGGATATGGAGTCTTTTGACTCTTTTCAAAAGAGAGCTCCTGCAGGAGTAATCTGCAATACTCATTATCCAACTGTTTAAACCTTTTAACTCAAGAATATTAATGAAGGAAATAATGACATCTTAAACAGAGAAGAACCAGATCAGATGGCCCCTACAGGAGCCATCTGATCTGGTTCTACTGCTTGCAATTGCACAGAAATGAATATTTGTAGAGTTGAGAGTTTGGCTATCATCTATTTTAAAGACAGACAATTACATTTCCTTTGCGAGGTTGCTTTAAAAAGTATCATCTGAGTATTCTCTGTATATGGTATAAACACAGAGATACAGATAAAACATGCAAACTTAATCATTTCTTAAAAATCGTTCCTTTATTTATCCACCAAAGCTTACATCATTGTGACAACTATACTGAATCATCTCAAAGAGTCAATTCTATAGAGTGGTCATAACACAGGTTTTGCTGATAATTCGAAAGGGTGGTCAAAATACAGAGTTTTGTGAAACAAGAGCTGTCACAGGACAGCGCGCTCGACTATTCTCAGAATTGTTCGTGTAAAAATGCTTGATAGTGGACTAAAATAGTGTCCAATGATACTAGAAGCAAGTAATCAGTCTCAGTAAAATATCTTTAATAGTATTCAGGATGTAGGATCTCTTTGAACTCTTTAATGAAAGAGAAAAAAGTAAGTAAAAAGGGCAATAATTTCTGTTAAAATGCTTGACAGAGTAATGTACTCTTGCCTACATATGAAGCTTGAGGTGGTGAACAAGTGTTCCAAGTTTCAAAGCTTTATCTCAAAGGGTTATGTAAATAATTGTACTTTAACAAAAACCTTAACCAAAAGTTCTAAGTTAAAAAGGGCCATAATTCTGACAAAATGCTTGACAGAGTTATGTACTCTTGCTTACAGATGAAGATTGTGGTGGTGGTGAACAAGTGTTCCAAGTTTCAAAGCTTTATTCCAAAGGTAAGAGGCAAAAAGTGGACTTTAACAAAAACCTTAACCAAAAATTATAAGTCAAAAAGGGCCATAATTCTGTCAAAATGCTTGACAAAGTTATGTACTCCTGTCTACATATAAGGTTTGTGATCATGAACAAGTGCTCCAAGCTTTTAAAGCTTTATCTCAAAGGGTTATGTAAATAAGTGGACTTTAACAAAAACCTTAACCAAAAGTTCTAAGTCAAAAAATGGTCATAATCCTGTCAAAATGCTTGACAGAGTTATGTACTCTTGCCTACTGATGAAGATTGTGGTCGTGAACAAGTGTTCCAAGTTTCAAAGCTTAACCTTTAGCACTCTACCGGTGACTTTATGGTAACCTTTTCAAACAGTTTGGATCCAGATGAGACGCCCAGTAACTCGGCGTCTCATCAGGATCCAAACTGTTTGTCACCCCAACATGTTTTAAAAAAAGGTATGGAAGAAAAGCGTATTTTTAGAATTGAAGCAGACGATAAAATTTGCAGACGACAATTGCTCGGAGTGCATAAGGTTAATTCCAAAAGTAAGAGGCAAAAAGTGGACTTTAACAAAAAACCTTAACCAAAAATTCATAGTTAAAAAGGGCCATAATTCTGTCAAAATGCTTGACAGAGTTATGTACTCTTACCTACAGATAATGTTTATGGTAGTGAACAAGTATTCCAAGTTTCAAAGCTTTATCTCAAAGGGTTATGTAAATAAGTGGACTTTAACAAAAACCTTAACCAAAAGTAAAAAAAGGGTCATAATTCTGTCAAAATGCTTGACAGAGTTATGTTCTCTTGCCTACTAATGAAGATTGTGGTGGTGAACAAGTTTTCCAAGTTTCAAAGCTATATTCCAAAAGTAAGAGGCAAAATGTGGACATTAACAAAAACCTTAACCAAAAATTCTATGTCAAAAAAGGGTCATATATAATTCTGTTAAAATGCTTGACAGAGTTATGTACTCTTGCCTACTGATGAAGATTGTGGTCGTGAACAAGTGTTCCAAGTTTCAAAGCTTAATTCCAAAAGTAAGAGGCAAAAAGTGGACTTTAACAAAAAACCTTAACCAAAAATTCTTAGTTAAAAAGGGCCATAATTCTGTCAAAATGCTTGACAGAGTTATGTACTCTTACCTACAGATAATTTTTATGGTGGTGAACAAGTGTTCCAAGTTTCAAAGCTTTATTCCAAAGGTTAGAGGCAAAAAGTGGACTTTAACAAAAACCTTAACCAAAGTGTGACGCGGACGCGGACGCCGGGGCGAGTAGGATAGCTCCACTATTCTTCGAATAGTCGAGCTAAAAAAGACGATATTAGTATTTGCATGCCACATTATCTCTGGCTGAGTATGCAGACCATTCAACCTGTGCAATCATTCACCAGAATGCTACACTACACTGCATAATATGTTGTATCCTAATCCATTGTGATGGATAAATTGCATGATATGTTGTATCCCAACCCACTGTGCAGGATAATTGCATGATATGTTGTATCCTAACCCATTGTGCAGGGTAATTGCATGATATGTTGTATCCCAACCCATTGTGCAGGATAATTGCATGATATGTTGTATCCCAACCCACTGTGCAGGATAATTGCATGATATGTTGTATCCTAACCCACTGTGCAGGATAATTGCATGATATGTTGTATCCTAACCCATTGTGCAGGGTAATTGCATGATATGTTGTATCCCAACCCATTGTGCAGGATAATTGCATGATATGTTGTATCCCAACCCACTGTGCAGGATAATTGCATGATATGTTGTATCCCAACCCATTGTGCAGGATAATATAGGAAGGGTATATCAAACCTTGGCCATCTATATACAGGTAAATAGGTATCACAACAATTAGATCAGTTATGTTAAAATATACAGTAGAATCTGTCTGTAGTGGCCATTCATTTATTGAACATAGGAGTCTTAAAACGCTGGTGGTCGCTTAATACAGGTCAAACTTAATGCAAAAAGCTCTTATAGCATTAAGCTACCACCTAGTTTACAGACCCATAATTAGACCTTATTTTGAGGGCTGCTTAACCCTTTCCCTCATATAAACGTGTTTTCAGGCATTTGCAAACAGAGCAGATCCAGATCAGACGACTCCTAGAGGAGCCGTCTGATCAGGGTCTACTCTGTTTGCTTATAGAATTTGATAGATCTGTGTCTTTACTTTCTAAAATGTCTACAATGTTTCATCTACTTTATTTCTTTATAACTATTTTGTTAATAAATATTCAGTAGGTAGTGAAAATTTGCCGAAATACAGAACAGGGAAAGGGTTAAGACAGGTTTTACTGTATATCACTAGATGCATGTATAACATTGTCACACAAAAAATGGGACCTGTCCCTAGATTAGTACAGTATTATAGAAAATATAGAAACCCTTTTCAAGAATGGCTTCTTTATTTCTTCTTCAAACTCTATGTTGCGGCCACCCTTTAGAATCGTCTTGAAGAGACCATTTTGAAGAGTGGTAACAATAAAGGGTATGGTGGAGAAATGACAGTTTAAGTACAGTAAAAACTCAATTCTACAAACTTTTACTAATGAGGAATTTATGTCGTTGTATGGCAGATGGCTGCTTAATGCAGGGTGAAAGTCATGCAGAAAGCTCCTAGAGGAGCTTTCTGCATTACTTTCAACCTGCATTTACAAATGTAGCTGCTACCTGTGTAGAGGGGCGTATTTATGGAGGAAAGGGTTAATATAATAAACTGTGTTGCATCAATTTCAACACAAGATAAAGAAAAATATATTGATTGGAAACCTTTCAGGCTAACAATTGCAGAGGTAACGTTATTTGTGTCTTGATTCTTCCCATGGAAGGAGCACAAATTCTTGACAAAGTAATATTCCGAAATTACATGTATAGTAATATAAAGAGATGTCGCATTAATCCAGACACATCTGGATTGTATAGTAATATACAGTGGTGTCTCATAAATCCAGACATATCTGGATTGTATAGTAATATACAGTGGTGTCTCATAAATCCAGATACATCTGGATTCAAAGAACAGTTGTTAGATCAACAAAGGACTTTATTTAACTAAACTTAAATTAAAATGGAGAAAATACTTGATTTGAATCTTTTGTCAATGTGAAAAATTAAAGATAAACAAGATTTGTGTGAAACACTATGCCCCAATATGACCTTCGACTATGATGTATGACCTTGACCCTAATAAGTCACCCCTAAATATGTTCACATTCAAAAGTTGCACATGTATGTATGCCAACATTGAGGTATCTATGTGCAATGGCGACAAAATCATCACCAACATTAAAGTTGGGGACAAACCAACCAACAGACAGACAAGAGCAAAAACAATATACCCCACCTGGGTGGATGGGTGGGTGGGAGAGATCCCAGAAAAATCATTTTGATAGCAATGATTTGGGACAATGATAAATTGATAAGGAGACACCACAGTATATGAATGAATGCTAGCAACTGAATAAAATTAACCCTTTACCTCATTTAAAATGCCCTTTAATCCCTTTGCAAACAGAGTAGACACTGATCAGAGGGCTGATCAGGGTATTCTCTGTTTGCTTATCCCTTTCCTCCATAAATACATCTTTCTATGCCTCTGTAATAACCACTTTTTGAAACCATTGTGATAATGGTTTCAAACTACACAATTCTAAAATTTACTTTTCTCTAGTAAATGCTCCTTTTTAGGTAGATTCATTCAAAGAGGTTGGGTCTAAAAACAGCCCATGGAGGAAGGGGTTAAGAAAGGATATCTACACAATTCAGAGCTACATATAAAGCAAGGTGTGTACCCAAATATGAAAAAGGTCATTTCTCCACCAAACCCTGTACCTTGTTTGCAAATTTGTTACTCTGTATTGCTGTTAGGTAAAGGGTTAAGAAGGTAAAATTCATTTTATTATTTCTATGGTTGTTAATGTTATCATTATCAAACTTGGTAGTAATAGCAGTAGTAGTAGCAGCAATTGTTTAGTATAATAGTAGTAGTAATATTAGTCCGGTACTAGTATCATCATCATCATCATCATCATCATTATCATCATCATCATACCCTAACGAACTTAACCCTTGCTGCGTGGGACATGAGTCACTAATGTCACCATAAGCTTGACCTGTTTGAGTCCATTTGAAAAGTCAGCGTTATTATTCAGACAAACAAATTTGGGCAAACAGTGTATACACAGATCAAACTGCCCTTCCCTTTAAATGTTGAATATCTATGTAAGAAAGAATGACATAATTAATTAATACCTAGTTGATGAATTTTTATAACGACATATATACACAAACTTTTTGGTACTGGTGGAAATTATAATTTCATAAGCAAACAGCAGATCCTGATCAGATGACTCCTACAGGAGCCAACTTATCTGGGTCTTCTCTGTTTGCAAAGGCATGAAAAATGTGTTAGGACAGAGTAGTTTGATCTACACTCTTTGCTGCTACATCAATCTAATTCAAAGTTTTAAATACGATGCCAAGTTGTAAAAAAAAAGTAAAGTACATGTACCTAGTTATAGTCTACTTTCAGTCCAAATGACGCTTCAGCCAACTGTACAAGTTGTGATATTCAGCTGTACAGACCCACCGAGAGTGGAAGACAATAATAAAAAAACAACAACTTAATTTGTTTCCCCCAGTTAAAGGGTTAAAATCCAAACCAGAACATCAAGTTTTCACACAACATTCTCTAAAAGTTAATAATAGCTATAATGTAAACTGCTGTCTGTAGACTCTGAACGTACCTGTACACAGTGTCGCACAGTCAAGCCCATCAGTCCGTCACGCCACTCCAGTGTCAGTTTGTTCACACCCCCATACAGCTCCTCCATTGTAATGGCCTTGGGGTTGAGGAGGTATGTATGAACTGGCTGGTAGAACTCTTTTGGCACTTTCTTTTCATATAGGTTGCCGCAAACCTCTGCTAATACCTGCAACATACATGTTAAATATTGGTGAGTATTAGTCCCTTACCTGTTTCAGATTTCTTGAAAGTTTTATCAAATTCATAGACAATTTCTTAGTTGGGTATTGATCATGTTTATTTTCATCCTGATTGATACTGCCGAATCTGATCTATACAATGTCACATGCAAACAGAGCAGACCCTGATCAGACAGCTCCCATAGTAGCTGCCCGATCAGCTTCTACTCTTTTTGCAAAATGCATGAAAAAGTGTTTCTATGAGGAAGAAGTTTAACCTGTAATCCCATGAATATTAATATAAGAAACAATGACATCATGCACACGGACAGTAACTGACTGGGTCTGCAATGTTTGCAAAAGTTTGTCTGTCCAATATTAGAAGGTACCGTTAATTAGGGTATGTTGAACACTGTCCAATCTGAATCACAACTCACCTGATATATTGTAGTCTTTCCACCACCAGTGGGTCCGACCAACATCACACCATGTCTGACCTCCAGAGTTTCATAAAACTGTATGACCTTTTTGACCTGTGATGGCAAGACAACAAGATTTTTGTTTGCAATGACTTCCTCAATCTCCTCTTGCAACTGACCATAGTCGTGCTCTGGAATTGTAACTCCTGGGAACAGATCCTGCAAAATGGCCTGGAAAACAAAAACACTTCATTATTACTTAACAGACAGGTTGGTTAACAAAAACACTTCATTATTACGTAACAGACAGGTTGGTTAACAAAAACACTTCATTATTACGTAACAGACAGGTTGGTTAACAAAAACACTTCATTGTTACGTAACAGACTGGTTGGTTTAAAATGTAGCTTTAATATAATTACAAATATGACATTTAATACTTTCCTGTTTCTATGTTTATTCCAAATTTCAATACTTACTGAACATTCATGTACAAAATAGTTATAACGAAATATGAACTATTGAATATTGTAGCCATTTTACAAAATTAAGAAACAGATCTATCGAATTCCATTAGCAAACAGAGCAGACCCTCATCAGACAAGTCATATAGGAACCATCTGATCTTGGTCTGCTCTGTTTGCAAATGTGTGAAAAGTCTTTTATATGAAGGAAAGGGTTAATCCTTTACATTAAAGAGACACCTTTCTATGCCATTGTAAACAGAGTTGACCCCAATCAGGTGGCTCCTATGGAGGAAATGCTCTATTTTTCACAATGGTTTTGAAAAGTGACTTTTACAGACGTGTCAAAAGGCATCGACATGAGGGAATGGGTCATAGGTATTAACCCTATACTCTATGAATATTCATGTAAGAATTGTACATGTATATCAACCCTTTCCTCCATATAAATACGCCTTTCTACGCCTCTGTAAAATCACCTAATGAAACCATTGTGATAAATAGAGCATTTGCTCCTATAGGAGCAAATGCTCTATTTATCACAATGGTTTCAAATCACAAAATTCTAAAATTTTCCTTTTCTCTAGTTAATGCTCCTTTTCTGTAGATTTATTCAAAGTGGTTGGATCTAAAAATAGCCTATAAGGGAATAGGTTAATTAGGTGAACCTTTATAAATGCATCATGAACCAGGGAATGTTTACTACATTAGAAGCTCTACAAACGGATCTCATACCTGGAAAAGGACGGCATCCTGGGCAAGGAACTTGGGAAGGTTGCTGTCTCGTAGAGCTCTGATCAGTACAACATCCTCATTCTTGTCTGGGTTCTGTCGTTTCAAGGCTCCAGCCATGACGAGCACAGACTTTACGGCTCGCATGCCGAAGTCGTAGTGATCCTGTTGGGACAGCTGCTCACTGCATAGTTTGTACATCTGTACCATCTTCTGGGCAAGGCCCTTTGATGACTCAAAACCCTCGGAGTACAGAATCACCTCAGCAATCAGAGCTGGAATACAGAAATAGTAAAGAAGTCAGGCAGGAAATTTGGAAATGCAAAAAAACAAATATTGTTAGTAAATCCTTTTCCTCATATAGACATCTACTTGTTTGCAAACAAAGTAGAATCAGAGTCTGCCTCGTTTGCTTAACCCATTACCTCATAGGCTATTTTTAGATGCATTACCTCATAGGCTATTTTTAGATCCAGTACCTCACAGGTTATTTTTAGATCCAACCACTTTAAATAAATCTACCGAAAAGGAGCATTAACTAGAGAAAATGAAAATTTTAGAATTGTGTAGTTTAAAACCATTGCGATAAATAGAGCATTTGCTCCTATAGGAGCAAATGCTCTATTTATCACAATGGTTTCACAAAGTGACTTTTACAGAGTCGTAAATATGAGGGAATGGGTTAATGCCATTACAAACGATCTGCCTCTACAGTTAGTACCAATATCAAAAACTCCTGTGCACACATACCTTTATAATTATTCAGCTAATAAATATTCATGATGTCATTATTTCTTGCATTAATATTTCACAGGAAAAGGATTAACCCATCCTATACCTGATAGAAACACTTTTTGACACTTCTATTTATCACAATGGTGACAAAAATGACATTTACAGAGGGGTCAAAAAGCATTAATATGAGGAAATGGGTTAACGCTGTATCGCAGATGTGTGTGAGACCAGACATTCTGCTGGGGAAGTCTATAGTACATGTACATGGACAAAAGCTCCAGGGCGGATTTCAAATCACAGTGTATGAAATTAAAAAAGTTTCAAATTAAAATAATGAACTCAATCACACAACTAAACTTCCATCAAAGGTATTGACCAAAGCCTGAGTTAAACACATAAGAAGTTGGAAGTCAAGAGCCATACTAAACACGTTCTAACTTGAGATATAACCTGTATAGATTGGTCAAAATCGGAATGGTTTTTGAATACAGTGGTCCAGATAAGATGCATAAATTAAATCATTTTCAAAAATAATTTCTTTATTTCTCCATCAAACCCTACGTTGTGACCACTCTTTAGAATCGTCTCTTTGAGACGATTCTAAAGAGTGGTCACAACATAGGGTTTGGTGGAGAAAAGACAATTTTAGTATTTGAGTATGCATGATTATCTGTTCCTCCTCTTAAATACTTAAAACTTTCTTACCATAATCTGGCACCATCATAGAAATGGGTCTGAACAAGGCCTTGAGGTTGTCTGGTAGTTCAGTTCTCCCAGCGTAACCTGGGTTCATGGTGATGAAAGCGGCACAGCTCATCACGAGCTTTATCTCGCGACCCTCAAACATGAACCTTTGGAGCTAGAGAAGGAAAGGAAAAAACTCATGATTACTCCTCTGGATACTGATTTGTTTTACCCGTTTTTAAATTCAAATATACAAAAATAAAACCTCTCCATAACGGCCACTAAATTACATCAAGTATTTTGTGTTAAAGGCAGGTGGCTGCTTAAAGCAAGGTGAAAGTAAAACAGAACGCTCCTATAGGAGCGTTCTGTTTTACTTTCACCTTGCTTTAAGCAGCCACCAGCCCTAGATACCAACTAATAAATACAATTTCGTGGCCGTTATAGAGAGGTTTTACTGAACATGCAACAATGTTATGAAGATGAAACTAAAGAATATCAACCATTTCATCAACACTAAGTAACTACTGTCTGCAAAAAATGTTGTCTGCTATAATTCTAAATGTACATTTTTCTTCCATTCTTTTCAAAACTTAGTGTTCTTGTGTCAAACAGTTTGGATCCAGATCAAATGCCAAGTTTTTTGGCATCTCATCTGGATCCAAACTGTTTGCAAAGGTCATCATAGGTTTGTCAATTGTGATGAGAGGGTCAAAGGTTGCTTGTACAAATCTCTGAAATTTAGATAAATATTTAGCACTACTGTTTTAGAACAGGATACTATTTTATCTCAACTACGTCATTTTTACCTCAGCAGCTTCATCCTGTGAATAGAACCTGCCATAACAAATATCTTAATTTTGACTAAATCAAGGACAATAACTGTAGAGATACTCTTCCGATACAGAAAGTTATACCGATGTGAACAAACTTTTATCCTAACAAACATTCATATGAAGTTTGATGACTCCAGTACAACTCCTCTAAATCAGATGTTCAGTTTAGTCTTAGAGACAGGTGGTAGCTTAATGCAGGGTGAAACTCATGCAGATACCTCCTAGAGGAGTGTCCAGCATGACTTTCACCCTGCATTAAGTAGCCACCTGCCTAAAAGTATCTTATTTCTTCTGTATCAGAATTCCAGTTTAGAGGGGTTTTACTGTACATCAGGATATTGTTTTGGACATGTGTTCAGATGTACTGATAGACATGAGCAGAGCTCCAGATAAGAAGCGTAAATTTAAACACTTCCAAGCATAACGCCTTTATTTCTCGAAAACCCTATACTATGACCACTCTTTAGAATCGTCTCAAAGAGATGATTCTAAAGAGTGGTCACAGTATAGGGTTTGATGGAGAAATGACGATTTTAGTATTTGGGTACGCATCGTTATCTGTAGCTCTGGACATGAGTCAATTTAAATGTCCCCCAACAGAAAAGTACAAACAATAAGCACAACAAGCTTCCTTTATCTTTTCTGTCAGCAGAAATCTGCATAGATTTTTTTTCTTCATTTTTATGCTATAAAAACAAGAATAGGATCTTGCTAAATTCGTCTTTTTTTCAGGTTTAAAATAAACTACTGCAATTACCCTAAATATTCAGACAATCATAGATGCAGATAATGCAGACCCAGACCACTGTCAGGGTATACACTATTTGCAACTGTATATTTTCAGGTTTATATGTCTCGAAGAGACCCTTTCTAATGACTGGTTACAACATAAAGTTTGGTGGAGAAAAGACAATTTTAGTATTTAAATATACACTTTTATCTATTGTTCTGGAAATTGACATCTTTTGATTGGAATTACAGACTGGTTTTACTGTATGCCTCTTATACAGCTCTCTATGCGGCTGCTTATTTTACATTGACTCCTCGTGATGATGAGAATTGCTTGCACATATAAATACAGTAAAACGTCTCGAAACGAAACACTCCAATAGTTATCAATGTCGGTCTTTAAGACAGGTGGCAGTTGAATGCAAGGTGAATGTCCCTCAGGAGCTTTCTGCATGACTTTCACCCTGCATTAAACAGCCACCTGCCCTACAAGATCCCCATTCTTTTTCAGTTCAAGTTAAGTTTAGAGAAAGTTAAGTTTATATGGAGGATTTATTGTATATGAACTGACCACAGTTTTAGCATGTTCTGTATTTGTTGTGTTGTACACAATACAAGGCTTGTTGTCCGCAACACTTTACAATACATACTGTACAAACAGGTACCATAGCAAGTTGGCAATACAATACATGTGCTGAAATAAATCAACCTATATCCTGCTTAACACATTCCCTCCTAGTAACGCATTTTGGTGCCTCTGTAAAAGTCATACTTTGAAACCATTGTGATAAATAGAGCATTTGCTCCATAGGAGCAAATGCTCTATTTATCACATTGATTTCAAAACTACACATTCTAAAAAAATTCTTTTCTCTTGTAAATGCTCCTTTTCGATAGATTTATTCAAAGAGGCTGTGTCTAAATATAGTCTAGGACAGAATGAGATGACTAATGAATTGAAATACATTGAACTCTTTACTTGATCAATATTGATAAGTATAACATACATGTAATATAGTTAAAATATTAATAATTTGATTATTGTATTTAAAAATATGAAATAAGGAATGTTGTTATCTAGCCCTCTCATCTAGGTCTGCACTGTCTGCAAAAGAGTCACTTGTTTTCCTGGTTAAAATGGCTAACATAATGTGACAATCTTCATTTTATCTTTAATTTTTTTTTACATCTGTGCATTTTTTTAATTTGAAATCAATAATAAATTACTATGTCTTATGTTTTAGAATATCATCTTAAACACATTAATGAATATTCAGACAGGATATTGGCATTTGAATAGTTCATGACTGTGTCAAGGTCCATGAATATTCACAGATCTATTTCAGCACTTCTATATATACCTCACGTTTTTCCACTTTCATTTTCCTCTGATAAAATCATTGCAAAAAAGTAAAAGAAATGTAACATCTAAAATGTAACATCTGAAATTATATTATTTTCTAAGCATTAACCCTTGTCCTGCTGAAAAAAAAAAAAAGTTTGCTCAAACTCCGAGTTCTTTCAAGTTTTTTTACAGTTGAACTTCACTATCTTGATCTTAAAGGCTTAATGCAGGTCTTAAGTCATGCTGAAAGCTCCTGTATGAACTTTCAGCATAACTTTTGACCTGCTTTTAGCTGTCATGTTCATTTCTAGATATGCGTAGTGATATATTTTACAACAATTCTGTACAAATGTATTATAAATTTCAGAAAGACTGAAATATTACTTCGAGTTATCGCGAAGTTAAAGTTATCAAATTTTGAGATATCGAATTTCAACTGTACGCTTGATTCGCTTAACACTTTCGGCGCCAAATTTCTTAATTGTCATCTGCAATCCATTTTTTGTTAAATCATTCTGTACAACAAGGAAATGAGATAATTAAATGCAAATTTCAAAGAAATAAAGCTGCACAAGTATAGAAATAGAGATTGAGACAAAAAGTGAAGCCCCTGATCAGACGCCACCTTGAAAAGGTGGTGTCTGATGTGGGACTGCACTATTTGTCGTGGCGCATTTATGCGACTTTGGTGGTGAAAGGGTTACAAACTACTGATCAAGTGTCAAACAGCCTTGAGCCTTATAAGGGTTGAGTCTGAGTTTGTTCTCAAGCTTTTGATTGGTCAGATTTAGTTCTCAAGCCAAAGGCTCAAATCTGACCAATCAAAACCTTGAGAACGAACTCAGACTCAACTAAAAGTTTTTATAAGCATGAACCCAGGTTACTCTGCATCTCAATAGGATCCAAACTATTTGCAAATGTCAAATGTCATATTTAGCAAAAATGCACCACAACAAATAGTGCAGTCCCAGATCAGACGCCACCTTTTCAAGGTGGTGTCTGATCAGGGACCTCACTTTTTGTCTCAAACTTTATTTCTATATCTGTGCTTTATTCCTTTGAAATTTGCATTTATTTATATCATTTCCTTATTTTACCGAATGACTTAACAAAATTGGTTTGCAGACGACAATTAGAAATTTGGCGCCAAAAGGGTTAAATCATAGCATACTATAAGTATCACCTTAAAAACTTTATAATCACCTTCAATTCTTCAATAAAGCATCAAAATGAGAAAATATTTTGCCCTAAAGTAATATTCAATTATTGTAATGTATTTTAACAAAATGCAATAATGCATTCATTGACAGCAACATCTGTATTGTTGACATAATTTCTGTTTCAAGGACTTAACCTTTTCCTTCATATACATGCCTTTTCATGCATTTGCAAACAGACTAGACCCAGATCAGATGGCTCCTATAGGAGCTGTCTGATCAGGGTCTGCTCTGTTTGCTAATGGAATTTGATAGATCTGTTTCTTTAGTTTTTACAATGGCTACAATGTTCTACCTTCCATATTTCATTAGAACTATTTTGTCCATGAATATTTAGTAGATATTGAACTTTGGAATAAATAAAGAACATGTTAACCCTTCTCTTGCTGAATTTTAAAATGCATTTCAACTTCTTTACCCATGCAGGGTTTTCCCTTGACCCCTTCAAAAAGACCAATTTGAGGGTCCTCTTGACCCCCTCTCTATAAAGTAAAGAACAGACACTCTTAATTTTGAGGGTCATTCGTAAAATCTAAGGGACATTTCAATAGAAAAAGGGGGTCAGGGAAAACCCTGCCCATGCCCTGTGGTATAATTACATATATCTTCACTGTCTACAATTATTTCTCTGTGCAATCACTGCTGTTGAGTGCACTGATTGCACAATCAATTTGTAAATAGTGCAGACCCTGATGAGACAGCTCCTGCAGGAGCTGTCTCATTTGGGTCTTCACTATTTACAAGTAGGTATATTGACGTGAACAGCAAGTGAAGAGTTAAGAGTTAAACTCTAATGTAAGTCATAACAGCTATACCTTTGCTGCCTTAGCATTTCTGATGGTGATCAGCTGCTGGGCGATCACAGACAGCACTTCAATGTCAATCCTGTTGAACTCGTCAAAACAGCACCATGCTCCTGACTGGGCTAGACCAGAGAAAAATCTGCCCATCATCTGAAACAAGAAATTACAGACCCACAGATATAAGGATATAGAGCTACAGATTAAGGTGCATACCCAAATACTAAAATTGTCATTTCTCCACCAAGCCCTATACTGCGACCACTGCTTAGAATCGTCTCTTTGATTTTATCTTATCTAGACCTCTATGAATGTATTCTAAATACAAAATTGTTACTTCTCCACCAAACTTTATGTTGTAACCACTCCTTAGAATCATCTTTAAACCCTTTACTCCATTAATATTTATTAAGAAAATAATAAAAGTTATGAATATCAATACATTGCATTTTTATAATGACATTATGAACTAAGAATGTTTATAGCATGGTAAATACTGTAGAATCATGTGTATGGTAAATACTGTAGAATCATGTGTATATTATTTCATAAGCAAACAGAACAGACGCTGATCAGATGGCTCCTATGGGAGCCATCTGATCTTGGTCTACTCTGTTTGCAAAGGTGTAGAAAGGTGTATTTACGGAGTAAAAGCATTAAAGTTATCAAAATGGTGCCAAATATTCAGTTTAACAAACCTATGACAACAGACACCGAGAGTCCAAATACAAAGACAAAATAAGGTATTTATTATTTCCATATTCAATGTTTATTTCTACTTACCTTGTAGTCTAGACCATCTGAGCAGTTGAAGACAACACACTGTTTGGCGAGAGACTTGGCCAGATCTTTGGTTGTCTCAGTTTTACCGGTACCTGCAGGTCCTGCTGGGGCTCCGCCCAAATCCAGCTGTAAGGCGCCCATCAAGCACAAGTAACAACGATCCTAGGGATAGAAATGGTATTGGTAAAAGCTACAAGCTTTTCAACACATAATTCAAATGAAAAGGTGTAGTCCATGGGCTAGTTGATTAAGATTTTCTGTTTCAAATAGTCTTACAAGACTAATTTTACAGCTATTTTTCTATTTTTCTTGCCAAAATAGGCATTACACAATCTTGAGAATTTTACCACAGCTTAAACTTTTTCCACCTTTGCAAACAGAGAAGACCAACAGGAGCTGTCTGATGAGAATCTACTCTGTTTGTTCATGGTATAATATAGATCTGATTCTACAGCTTCTGACATGGTAAAGAATTGCCTTGTTCATGGTGCCTATATACTTACTAATTACAAGAGCATTGGGTAAGAGGAAAACAGGAATGACCGTCCATACAAGGAATCACATTAGAATGTAACAGCTGACAATGGCACACACAGTCAATATCATTAACCCTATCCTTCATATAATCATGTTTTCATGCATTTGCAAACAGAGAAGACCCAGATCAGACCGCTCCTATAGGAGCCATCTGATGAGGGTCTGCTCTGTTTGCTAATTGGAATTTGATAGATCTGTTCGTTTAGATTCTAAAATTGCTATAATTTTCCACCTTCCATATTTCATTTTAACTATTTTGTCCATGAATATTCAGTTTTATTTCAATAAACATAGAACAGGGAAAGGGTTAACTTACAGTGAGTGGAGTGATGACAAGAAGTGGCGAGGGTTAACTTACAGTGAGTGGAGTGATGACAAGACATGGCGAGGGTTAACTTACAGTGAGTGGAGTGATGACAAGACGTGGCGAGGGTTAACTTACAGTGAGTGGAGTGATGACAAGACGTGGCGAGGGTTAACTTACAGTGAGTGGAGTGATGACAAGACATGGCGAGTGAGTGGAGTGATGACAAGACGTGGCGAGGGTAAACTTACAGTGAGTGGAGTGATGACAAGACATGGCGAGGGTTAACTTACAGTGAGTGGAGTGATGACAAGACATGGCGAGTGAGTGGAGTGATGACAAGACGTGGCGAGGGTTAACTTACAGTGAGTGGAGTGATGACAAGACATGGCGAGGGTTAACTTACAGTGAGTGGAGTGATGACAAGACGTGGTGAGGCCCCGAGGTACTCGTAGCCGTAGATGTACATAGAGTTGGACATCTTCACCACGCAGTTGTCCAGTTCAACGTCCCAGTAGTAACGCAGCTGCTTCAGCCACTCGAAGTTGTCCACTGAGTCACACTGTGAAACAGAAAAAACATGTACAGAATGTTTACAATATGAGAACAGCATGGATATAGAACATGAGAACAATATGAAGGAAAATATTAGAACAGCATGGTAATAAAATATGAGAACAATATGAAAGGAAATAAAATATGAGAACAATATGAAGATATAATATGAGAACAGCGTGGAAATAAAATACGAGAACAACATGAAGATAAATATGAGAACAGCATGTAGATATCAATTCCAGTTTCAGCACTAACTTTCAAATGTATAACCTTCACTTCAATAATGTTCAGGTATAAATAGAGTTGCTATGAAGTATATTTCAGACAAATATAGGATTTTTTTTTTATAAAATATGCTATCATCACATGTTAGAACTTACAATAATTTCAGTGTTACAATCTTTCATAAGAGTTCATGCTTTCAGAGCAGAAACTCATGCACATGTATATTGGGATAAATTTCAAGAAATGTTTTCCACAAGACAGTGTTTTTTCTGTTGTTTATTGGTGGTGTATCAAGTGGAAATTTCTGCACCAATTCCAATTACCACAAATTGTTTATGTATCTAAGATTTATCTACAAAGAGAAAGGCTTGGATACATAGAGATAATCAGATGTGAAACAAATACAAGCAGATTTAAATGCTTAACCGTTTACCAGATGAATATTCACACGTATCAGAGTCCATCCATCATGAATAGCAATTAATTTAACCTTTAGCCTGCTATGGGCAGATGATTTAATACCTATGCAAACAGTTTGGATCCAAATGAGACGCCGAGTAACTCTGCGTCTCATCAGGATCCAAACTGTTTGACACCCTGACACTGATCAGACAGCTCCTATTGCAAATACCGACTCTACTCTATTTACAAAGGCATGACAAAGTAACAAAGCAGAATTATCAGGTACAAGGTTACTTATCAGATGTCAGAAAAGTTGCTTCATACAAATGAAAGAGACACAATTTAATAATTTGTAAAAATAATTTCCAACCTAGAATCACTTACAAATTTAATAATCCCATGAAACGTATCACAGCAATATTAACAATAGACTAGGCAATATCTAGAAAACCAGATTTCGCTGCAACTATGACCTAATTTTCCATTTTTAGTAATAGTGTCACTAACTTTGACCCTAGACCTCCAAATGCAATCCAAACCTTTGTCTCCTAACAATTTATATATACCCGGTACACCAAGTTTGATATATACCCGGTACACCAAGTTTTATAAATATCTGGTGCACCAAGTTTGATATATACCCGGTACACCAAGTTTGATATATACCCGGTACACCAAGTTTTATATATACCCGGTACACCAAGTTTGATCACAAAAAGTCTGTCCTAAATGAATTTATTGTCTGGAAACTTGTCTATTTTTAATAAGTGACCTTGACCTTAGATCCTACAAATGCAAATCCAAGCTGTGTCTCAGAACAAGCTATACATACACCAAGTTTAATATTAAATATTCTGCCACTAGGACTGAAATATTGATGCCCATCCATAATGATGTTCAAAAAAAAAAATGGTTAAAAATATTAGATTATCCCTTTCTTTCCTTTCGGCAACACTTGGTGTATTTGCAAACAAAGTAGACCCAGACCAGACAGCTCCTGTAAGAGTAATGCCTGTACTTGATTCCCATATTAACCCTTCCTCCATAAACACGCCTTTCTACGGCTCTATAATAGTCACTTCTTGTGATAAATAGAGCATTTGCTCCATTCTAACATTTTCCTTTCCTCTAGTAAATGCTCCTTTTGGGTAGATTCATTCAAAGAGGTTGGGTCTAAAAATAGCCTATGGAGGAAAGTGTTAAAGGGTCCAAACTGTATCCATGCTCTTTGTCACTCAGTCAAAACAAAATACATTCTGCTAGTGTTTAAAATTTGAAGCTGATGGAATGTTTTGTGGCCAAAATGTTTGAATAGCAAGGGAAGGAATAAGAATTAATTATTCATGCATATCTAAACCTGGTTATATAGTTCCCAAACTATACAGTGATTCTTCTCGAACTTTGCAAACAGAGTAGACCCAGATCAGATAGCTCATGCAGAAGTGGCCTGATCAGATTCTAACCTATTTGCATATATATGTAAAATATACAGCTGAACTGCGACATCTCAAACTTCAAGGGACTGTACAAATTACTTCGAGATATCAGAGGTTTGAGATCTAATCAGAACAGTGTCTCAATTTCAAAGAGCACAGCTTAATGCAAGTCTAAAGTAATGCTGAAAGCTCCTGTAGGAGCTTTCATTTAGCTGTCACATGTGTTTCTAGATATGCGTAGAGATACATCTTTGAATAATTCCATATTGTAAGATTTTGGAAGGACCAAACTTTTAGTTTAAGTTATCCTGAAGTTTGAGTTATCCCGAAGTTATCCCGAAGTTTGAGTTATCCCGAAGTTTGAGTTATCCCGAAGTTTGAGTTATCCCAAAGTTATCCCGAAGTTTGAGTTATCCCGAAGTTTGAGTTATCCCGAAGTTTGAGTTATCCCGAAGTTTGAGTTATCCGAGTTCAAGATGTCGAAGTTCAACTGTGTATAAATTTGATTTTACAGTTTCTGCCATGACAAAATATGTGTCCATATACCATTACTAAATCCCCGCTAATAGATATCCATCATTTAACCCTTTCCTCCATAAATACGCCTTTCTACGCCTCTGTTAAAATCACCTGTTGAAACCAGTGTGATAAATAGAGCATTTGCTCCTATAGGAGCAAATGCTCTATTTATCACAATGGCTTCAAACTACAAAATTCTAAATGTTTCCTTTTCTCTAGTTAATGCTCCTTTTGGGTAGATTTATTCAAAGTGGTTGGATCTAAAAATAGCCTATGAGGGAATGGGTTAATAATTTCTTGCATGAATATTTATGAGATAAAGAGTAAAGAAGCAATTTTTACTACAATTGTTGTTTTTTTGACAGTTCAAAGAGGTTCTAGTATATATACAGTAAAATCCTGCTAATGCGACCACCTAAAAGAGGTATTCTGGGTGCTAGATGCAGGTGGTAGCTTAATGCAGGGTAAAAGTAATGCAGAAAGCTCCTAGCATTAAGCAACCACCTGCTTGTAAAGACACATGTTTATTCATTAAGTGGTCGCATTAGAGGGGTTTTACTGTATATACAAAGATTACAGATCTGAAGAAAATGTTCATGAAACTAGCCTACAAAAAATATCTACTTTTATCAGAATTTATAACGAAATATAATAGTAAGGCCTCCTAAGGGACGTAATAAAAATAGTTCTGAACCAAACTAAGTTCAAATTTTCGGACCCATGTCCTTTCAGATATCAAAGAAACAACTTTTCATAAATTGTAAGTTTCATTCGTATGCCATTGGAAATTCAGTGTGTTTCAGAACTATATCATTATATAATAAACTATATGTATATATTTCTCTATATATTATACTCCTCCAGATACAGATACAGGTAAACCTCGATATTTACAATTTTGGTATAGAAGAACCTAGACCTAGACAGGTGGCTGCTAAATGCAGGGTGGAAGTCATGCAGAGAGGTCCCAGGGGAGCTTTCTGTATGACATTCATCCTGCATTAAACTGCTACCTGTCTTATAGAGTGATAATGATATAAACTTGATTGTTCGAATACTCAAGGTTTTACTGTATTCAGTAGGCCTATGTCATACTCTCATTACCCTAAAAATACAGACAGATAAACTTAGACAAACGGTGATAATCCAGTACTGCTCCGGAAGGAACAGTTTGATATGGGTCAGCACTATTTGTTGCTATGTCAGTCTCTTTTAACCCGTACAATGCGGGAACCTTCTGATCAGGGTCTGCATTGTTTGCCATATTTTATTATTAATGGAAAGAAATACCCTTCCAGAATTGGCATGGGCCAGTCCAATGTCAAATCTGGAAGGGTCCACTTGAAAACTCTGCAATGTAACAGTTAAAGTGATCAAAACAATGCCAACCTGATTTGTTCAGCTCTACAAACTAGTGGACTGGGGAGATTTGTTGTCTGAATGTTTAGGGTAACTAAAGAAAGCATATAAAACATGCATGTGTGTATACGCCTGCACCGCGTGCAAAGTACTTACAGCCTGGATGATTTAAAAACAAGATAAATACAGTCATGAATTTCTTGTTAGCTGTTACAACAATAATATTACAGAACTTCAGATAAGGACAGTATTTAACCTTTTCTCTCATTGAAAGGCCATGTCACCCCTTTTGCAAACAAAGTAGACCCAGAGGAGGTAGCTTCTGTAGGGGTTGTCTGATCAGGGTCTGCTCTGTTTGCTTATCGAATTATATAAATATGACCCTACAGGGGTTTTTTCGCCAAAAACTTTCTTTGAAATTGTTACATTATAAAAAATAGGTTAATGAATACTCACACACATCAAGTAAAAAGGTTTATCAGAAATTTGAGAAAAGGTTGCCATCCCAATTCTTCACCAAAAATCATAGTTGTGGCTACTTTCGAAGAGACAATTCTAAGGAGTAGTCACACTTGTGAGGTTAACCCTTACAATGCTGAATTTTCAAATGGAATGTTCCAAAATTCAAATAGGTCAAGCTTATAGTGAATATTTAGGGATGTTTTTTAAAGAAAAGTGTAACATGACAAACAGTGCAGACCTTGATGAGAGGGCTCCCCTAGGAGACCTCTCATCTGGGTCTACACTGTTTGCAAAGGGCATTAGTGACTCGGGTCACACTTGTGAGGTTAACCCATTCATATTGACTCCTTTTGACGCCTTTGAAAATGTCACTTATTGAAACCTTTGTGATAAATAGACCATTTGCCCCATAGGAACATATGCTCCATTTATCACAATGGTTTCAAAATAACATAATTCTAAATATTTCCATTTCTGTAATACATGCTCCATTTCTTTAAGATTTACTACAAGAGGTTGGATCTAAAAATAGCCTATGAGGGATTAGGTTAATGAAGAATTCTGTGAAATGATCCTTGCCCCTCATATCTGGAGTTCTGTAACAATTGACTATCAATTATATTGTTTAAGTTAACACAAGAAATGCAACTTAAAAAAAGAAAATTATTCACAACAACAAAGCAGTATATAGGACACTTAACCCTTTTACTCCATAATCACTTTATGCCTACGCAAACAAAGTAGATCCAGATCAGATGGCTTCTGTAGGAGCTGTCTGGTCAGGGTTTTCTCTGTTTGCTTAGGGCTGTTCCATTTAAATGTGTATCAGGGGGCAGGAAGGCACTTTAAAAAACAGCTATGCATGGGTGAGTTTCGCTGCAAAAATGGTACCAATTGGTTTGTGCATTAGTAAACAAGATGTGTTTGTGAAACACTATGCCCCCTCATATATTTGACCTCTGACCTTGACCTCTGACCTTGACCTTGACATGTCACCCCTCAAAATGTGCAGCCTCATGAGATACACAAGCATGCCAAATATCAAGTCTCTATCTCTACTGATCCAAAAGTTATGGCCAATGTTAAAGTCGGCGATTTGACCCATATATTTGACCTCTGACCTTGAAGGATGACCTTGACCTTGACACGTTACCCCTCAAAATGTGCGGCTTTATGAGATACATATGTATGCCAAATATCAAGTCTCTATCTATACTGGCTCAAAAGTTATGACCAATGTTAAAGTTGCTGACAAACAAACAGACAAACAGACAAACAAACAGACAGGGCAAAAACAATATGCCCCCCGACTATCGTCAATGGGGGCATAAAAACTTCTATGTGTGGGTGGCCGAATTTGGAAGTGCCTTCCTGCACCCCCATATACATTTTAATGGAACAGCCCTTATGAAATATAGAGGATCTGTTGCGAGTTGTCTTTTAAGATCATATGTTCCTAAACGAGCCTTAGAAAATGTCATTAAGCGAGCCTTGGCCATATCAAAAAGGTGCATTTTCGCCGTTTAAATGACATGTAAACGTCGGTTTCTATGGTTTGACGTCATATATATGACGTATGACGTCATATATGTTCTAAAGTGATCTTACACATGTTACAGATAAGGAAATCTTAACCCGTTGTTCTAACTCGGAGATAAGGGAAGGTATGTGAGAAAATATGATCTGATTCTGAAGTTTCTACCATGGTCAAAAACTTCCATGTCAATGTAACATTACAACAATTCTGTTAATGAATATTTATGAGGTGATTAACCCATTACCTCATAGGCTATTTTTAGACCTAACCTCTTTGATCAAATCTACCAAAAAGGAGCATTAACTAGACAAGGACATTTTCAGAATTGTGTAGTTTTGAAACCATTGTGATAAATAGAGCATTTGCTCCTGTGGAGCAAATGCTCTATTTATCACAATGATTTCATAAAGTAACTTTTACAGAAGCGTCAAAAGGCGTCAATATGCGGGAATGGGTTAATCCTTACATACATATTCATGAGGGAAAGAGTTAAACATATGTTAATGGCAGACAAAAAGCAACACAATAAAAACAATAGTCAATATGTTTAGCCTGTATAGAGTGGGCACAGTATATGACTTGGTGGAGAAATAAAGGAGCTATTCTTGAAAATGTTTAAATTTACACATCTTAACTGGAGCTCTGTCATTAGGATCAAAACTGTTTGATGTTCTTCAAGTTAGTCCCTTGATATTCATACCTTTGCAAACAGAGTAGACCCAGATCTGTAGGAGTCATGTGATCAAGGTCTGCTCTGTTTACTTATTTATAAATAATATAAATCTGATTCTACAATTTCTTCTGATACCAAAAACTCCGGTATTCCTATATAAAAATCCTGTTGATCAATATTCATGAGGGAATTATTTCTTTCATCAGATAAAGGATTAAAATCATGGCTGGACTCTGAAAGCAAATGCTAAACTTTAGTGGTATGAAATACATCTAACATGGCAGACAACTCACCTTGCTTTGCACCATTCCAGTGATCATGTCCCTCCCGTGTACATCAATAGTGATGAGGGCACACAGAATGGCTCTGGACAGTTTCGGCAACTCTCCGCGCACAATTGCTGCCAGCTCGTTCAGATCCTAAAGACAAATAATGAAGTCTCTAATAAATACAAAGTAATTGTCTGCAAAAAGTGTGTGCTGAAATTTCAAAAATTAGTTTTTCGTTTATTTGTATTTATAATCCTTTACTCCATAAATATGCTTTTCTATGCCTTTGCAAACAGAATAGACCCAGATCAGACAGGTTCTATAGGAGCTGTCTGACCGAAGTCTACTCTATTTGCTTATAGAATAATATAGATCTGATTCTACAGTTTCTCCTTTGGCAAAAATGTCATGTATTAATATGACATTTTTAAAAATTAATCTAATTAATATTCATGTTGTTTTCATTCCTTCCATGAATATTCATAGAGTACAGGGTTAGTATCCATAACAACACCATGAACAAAGGCATTTTTATCATTTTTTAACCTTTAGCTGAGCAAATTCGTTGTGGGGGGTATAATTATTGTTTTGGCCATGGCAGAAACTACGTAATCATATCTAAATTATAGCCTTTGCAAACAGAGCAGACCCTAATCTGGGTCTGCTCTGTTTGCAAAGGCATAGAAAGACATATTTAAAGAGTAACAATTTAAATAGAATGTACCCCTTTAGAAAAATTATCCTTTCAACATAGGCAGAAGCCTACCATCTTTGGGAAGTTCCTTGTTCCATCCTTGATATTTCCCTGAAGCACTTTGTTTCAAGCTCTTTCATTCCTGTCAGTCTGTCATACTTGGTACTTACCTTGTAGTTTTTTGTTTCAAACTCTTTCATTCCCGCCAGTCTGTCCTCCTCCTCCCCCTCCAGTATTTCTGTCACATCACGGCACCAGATAAGCTGGGACACAGTCAGTACGACCTATAACAAACAAAAAAAATACACAGTTATTGCATCATGTTTATGACAATAATATCAACATCAACAATGACAATGATGTCAATAATGACAACAACAATTGTATCTTCCAAATGACAACAACAACAACAACTGTATCATGTCAATGATGCCAACGAACAACAACTGTATCATGTAAATGACAACAACAACAACTGTATCATGTAAATGACAACAACAACAACAACAACTGTATCATATAAATGACAACGACAACAACAACTGTATCATGTCATTGACAATAATAGACAACATGATAAGATGGTTAAGGTTAACAATTTTGCGAGTCAAGTGGTGATCACAAAAAAATTTTGCGAGTCAAGTGGTGATCACAAAAAAAGCCTCTTTATATCTATCTCTCTATACAGTGCTCCCTCTCTACAATGACACCCTTTGGGATACGAAGATTGTATGTGCTGTCCAGAGGGAGTTGTTATACGGAGGGAAAATCAAACATAATTAGCTTGTTTGCAGATCCCTATATAAGGTGTATTTCGAGAACTAAAACCGTTATGCCTCCATCAAACCCTATGTTGTGACCACTCTTTAGAATCGTCACAAAGTGACGATTCTAAAGAGTGGTCACAACATAGGGTTTGATGGAGGCATAAAGAAAATACGATGGAAAAAGTTGTTTCTGGAGCCTTGTTGTTTCGGAAACAGTGACATGCGTTGTTGTAAGGAGGGAATCGTTATTGAGAGGGCCGTTGTAGGGAGGGAGCACTGTATCTATCTCCACAGTATTTGAACTTTCTTGTTGACAAGTTGACAGTAACACTTTAACTCATTCCCTCGTAGACTGTGTGTAGAACAAACCTCTGAATAAATCTACCGAAAAGGAGCATTTACTAGAGAAAAGGACAAGTTTAGAATGGTGCAGTTTCGAAACCATTGTGATAAATAGAGCATTTGCTCCTTTGGAGCAAATGCTATATTTACCACAATGGTTTCAAAAATGACTTTTACGGAGGCGTCAAAATGTGTGAGTATGAGGCAAAGGGTTAAGAAGCATCAAAATGCATCAGTAGGAAGGAATGGGTTACGAAGCATCAAAATGCGTCAGTAGGAAGGAATGGGTTACGAAGCATCAAAATGCGTCAGTAGGAGGGAATGGGTTAAGAAGTGTCAAAATGCATCAGTAAGAGGGAATGGGTTAAGAAGCACCAAAATGCGTCAATAAGAGGGAATGGGTTAAGAAGCAACAAAATGCGTCAGTAAGTGGGAAAGGGTTAAGAAGCAACAAAATGTGTCAGCAGAATGGAATGGGTTTACTAACCTGGGAGCAGTGAGCTACCACCCACTCGCTACGGGGTCGTCTCTCGTAGTCAGTAATGGCTGCCTTGGTGAGCTTGCGGAGGTTTGAGAACATACCCTCCTCCACTTTTCCTAACCACTCCTCCACATTACCTCTGGCCTTCAGACCCTACAAAAACAAATGAACCAGCATCAGTTAGACAGATGATAATGATTGATTAGTATTTATTAATTAATCTGTTTAACTCTTTCCCTATTGAATATTAATGTCAGAAATAATGACATCATCAATATAATTTATAAGCTGGTTTTTTTATATATATAATGGCATATGTTCACATAAGTTTTAGGTACTCATAGAAATATCAGAGTCGGATCTATTAACCCTTCGCTTGCTATTAACATCAATATACCTACCTGTAAATAGTGAAGACCCAGATGAGACAGCTCCTGCAGGAGCTGTCTCATCAGGGTCTGCACTATTTACAAGTTGATTGTGCAACCAGTGCACTCCACAGTGTGATTGCACAGCGAAATACTTGTGCACAGTGAAGTGAGTGAGTGAGTTGGGTTTTACGTCCGACCAACAGTATTTCAGTTATTTGCAGACAGCACCCGCATGAGACAAGTTATAGTGCTGCCTCACTGGAATACCTGACGCAGGTACATGGCAAGGGCACCCCACCCAGTCACATTATCCTGACACCGGGCTGACCAGTCCTAGAACTACACCTTTATTGTCGAGCGTAGACAAGGGAGCTACTAGTACCAACTTTTAACGACTTTTGGTCTGTCGCGGCCGGGGATCGAACCCACGACCTTCCGTACCACAGGCACAGTGAAGATATATGTAATTATAAAACAGGGCATGGGTAAAGAAGGAGAAATGTATTTTAAAATTCAGCAAGAGTAGGGTTAAAATGTCATAAGCAAACAAAGCAGATCCTGATCAGGCACTCCTACAGTAGCAGTCTCACCTGGGTCTACTCTGTTTGCAAATGCATTAAAAGGGATATATATGGAGTAAACAGTTAACAGTTTCTTGCTTGGCCAAAAATGTGTTTGTTCATGTAAAAATTCATTTAATTACTATTCACAAGGTCATTATTTATTACAAGAATATTCATTTACCCTTTCAATTCGGAACCCACATGTACTATCATCATTTGCAAACAGTGTAAACCCAGATCAGAGGACTCCTAGATGAGCCCTCTGATCAGGGTCTGCACTATTTGTCATTCAAACTCCCCTAGCAAGTTTAAGCCTTTCATACTGAGTGGATTCTACCGTTATACACTGATGGGCTAGTCCACTCTGATAATTCAGGGTTGAGAGGGTTAAGTAGAGGGACCAGATTTCTGTCAGAGATACCCACCTTGCCAAGGCTGACTTTTTCATTCTCTGGAGACTGCATCGCCAAGATGTCATTGCTGTATTGAATCTCCTGAGGCTCACCTGAAAAACATGATAGACTAAACGTGTATAACACAACCAAAGTATAAAGTTGACACAACCATACATGTGATAACTACCGACGGTAGGTGAATTCTACCGTTTTCAGTGGTGGTTTACCGTTCTACCTGAACGGTATGCAAATCTACCGTTTTTGAAAGTTTGCGAGGCAATTTTTTTTTAGAGATATACATTTTCCTCCCTGGTGGAGTTTATCTGTTAGTTCTGTACACACACAGACCACCTTTAGCTTGCTATCATGCTGTGATCCACGCTTGGTCTGTTTTTGTAGGGACCAATCAAGGGAATCCCCTGTGGAGACCATGGAGAACACCCGAATTACATAATCACGAGATGGTTCCGGTTTTCACTCTACTAGACTTTACCAAATAAATTGTTCGGGAACCAGTCGTGTCAAAATGCAAACGTCTATCATAAATATCACATGCAGCAGGTTTATTACTCAAGCGAGGCGACATGGGAGTGTCATGACCCTATAATAGGAATTATATTCTCATAATTAAGTTATAAGACATAGAAATGCTTCCCTGTTTCCTTGTCAAAGAAAGTTGTGCTTGGCCTCGTTGATGCAATGGGTCGAAACACTTCGAAAATAAGACTGTTTGGACTGATAATCATGCATTTGATTTGTACACAAAATTACTTTTTCATTATATAATTAGTGGTAAAGACACTAAAGAAGTAATTGAAAACACCTGAAATATTATCTACCATTGCAAACTCTTCAAAAAATAATAACTATATAAAGTTGAAATGTCATCAGTTTTCGCGACGATTGTAGATACGAGCTAAAACACGGGCTTTTGACCCTGTTGGGATTTCAACATTTCTGTGACTGCTCAATGTTTGCAGTAAATAATTTGAACTGAGTAAAGGTTTAACTGACTTGAACTGAGTAAAGGTTGTCATTGGGAGTATAGCTAAAAAAGGGCTACACAATAAGCAAAAAAAATAAAAATAAAAATGTTATTATAAAATAAAATAAAATAGAATTTCTTTTTCATTATATGATAAAACAGTAATAAATATTGATTTTTTTCATGACATTATTTAATAAGGCACCCAGTGTTTTGTGCTTGAGACCTATTGATTTTAAAGTTACTTTTGACCCATGAAATAAATCTAGAATTATTACTGCATGCCACTTATTAGTATTTGTTTTTAACCCTTTCCCTGTTCCATTTTCATTCCAAATTCCAGTCCCTACTGAATATTCATAAACAAAGTAGTTATATAAAGAAATATGGAGATTGTAACTTTATTGCCATTTTAGAAAGTACAGAAACATTTTTAAAATTCCAAAAGCAAACAGGGCAGACCCTGATCAGATGGCTCCTATATAGGAGCTGTCTGATCTGGGTCTACTCTGTTTGCAAAAGCATGAAAACTTGTTTATATGAAGGAAAGGGTTAATGGGGATTTTAACACCACATTGGATTTTTTGGTCAAACCAGAAAGTGTAGAATCATTCCTTTATCATAAGCAAACAGAGCAGACCCTGACCAGACAGCTCCTGTAGGAGCCATCTGATCTGGGTCTATTCTCTTTGCAAATTTATGCGTGAAAAAAGTGTTTATATGAGGGAAAGGGTTAAGTGTGTAAATGTTATGTGTGTAATGTAAGATTTATAATGGTATGCCACTTTCAGCCTGCATTTATGGTAAAGTATGAATGATAATGTGAAAAAGTATAACAAACATAAGTACATGACTTGTATCAAGCATTTTTTTTTCTTCCTTTGTCACGTCAGTAAAATCTACCTGACAAAAGTCAAATCTACCTGACAAATTTCCTAAATCTACCTGACATGCCTCAGCAGGTTATCACATGTATGCACAACCAACATACAAGTGTGACACAACCACAGTACAAGTGTGACACATCCAAAGTACAAGTGTGACGCAATCAAATTATAAGCCTGCCAGAACTTCACTACAAGTATAAAACAACTACAAGAGAGTGTGACACAACCAAAATACAACTAAATTGCATGCGGAACTAAACCAAATGACAAGTTTTGCATCTGAGGAATAAACGAAAGGCATAAATAAACTTTTTTTAGTTCCTAAGCCATATCTTGTGAAAGAAATGAAAGAAAAAATACTTTTGATAACCTTTGCAGACAAAGTATGAAATATTCAGACACCCAATCCCCCACACCCCTTTCACACATACACACTCTCCACCTGTTGGTAACGCTGAATAAATCAATTTGGCATCATTTTTGTAACTTTAAATTAGAGTGACAGAGGAGCAAATAGTGTAGACTAAGACCAAATGACTCCTGAAGCTGTTCTGTGTTGGTCTGTCTGAATACTTTGAGTAAAATATTTAGTTGAAAAGCAAATAAGGTATCAAAACTTAATTTAACCCTTTCCCCCATAAATATGCCTTTCTACGCCTCTGTAAAATTCACTTAATGAAAACCATTGTAATAGAGCATTTGCTCCTATAGGAGCAAATGCTCTATTTATCATAATGGTTTCGAACTACAAAATTCTAAAATTTTCCTTTTCTCTAGTTAATGTTCCTTTTCGGTAGATTTATTCAAAGAGGTTGGATCTAAAAATAGCCTATGAGGGAATGGGTTAAGTTAGTACTATCTTATAATCTATGATACTGTAGAAAAGTCCACTAACTGTCCTGAGTAGATTTGCCATCAGACTGCTGGATGCCAAACTCAAGCTTGGCGATGGCATCAAAGCACTTTCTGAGATGTGGCTGTACAGCCAGTGGGTTCCTGGTCTGAGCGAGAATCTCCAACAACTCATCGTTGGACAAAAAGTAGAACCTGGAAGAAAATAAAAAAAAATGAAACTAATTACCTTAAATATCTAAACAAAACGGGACCCAAGATTATAAAAGATTATGCTTTAGTCTGAGATCATTCTCAAGCATCTGATTGGTCAGATTTTGAGCATGCTCAGAATCTGACCATTCAGATACTTTAGAATGATCTCAGACTCAGAAGATTTATAACATTGGATCCATGGCAAACCCTCGGTCCAGATCAAACTTCTCTTGAAGGAGGATTTTTATCGAGATCTACACTGTTTGTTGCTTCATTAGTTTAACCGACTCGTAACAGCTACTGTGCAAGGAGTTATATTATTATAATACTTTACCCCATGAATATTCATGTAAGAAATATTGACATTATGAATATTAATATTTGTTATAATGATACCTGAACACATGGAATTTTGGCCATGGCAGAAACTGTAGAATCACATCTATATCATTTCATAAGCAAACAGAGCAGACCCTGATCAGACGACTTCTTTAGGAGCTGTCTGATCTGGCTCTACTGTCTTTGCAAAGGTGCAGAAAAGCATATTTATAGATTAAAGAGATAAAGCCTGTGATGTTACTATACCTTGGGAAGATGACTCTCTTTGACTCGAGGTAAGCCTCAAGACACTTCTGTATCTGGTCCAACAAGGCGTTGTTGTTCTGGAATGTCTCTAGCAGACCTGAAGAATATTTTCAACCAAGTTACCTGACTGTGACTACTGGTACAGTCTAAATTTAAATTGGAGGTTGTGTGGAGGAGGTCCCATATACAGTTAAACCCCATCTGAATTGGACGTTTGAATTAGTATCAATTTCGGTCTATAAGGCAGGTGACAGCTTAATGCAGTGTGTAACTCATGCAGAAAGCTCCTATGGGAGCTTTCTGCATGACTTTCACTCTGCATTAATCAGCCATCTGCCTGAAAATATCTAAATTCCTCTCTACTAAAATTCAGCTTTGAAGGGATTTACCATATACAGTAAAACATCGGTTATTTGAACACTAAAATACATAGCATTATAGATCTTTAAGACAGGTGGCAGCTTAATGGATGGTGGAAGTCATGCAGAAAGCTCCTCTAGGAGCTTTCTGCATGACTTTCACCGTGCATTAAGCAGCCACCTGCCTAAAAGGGTCTAAAAATCTTCAATACACAAAATTCGAATAATTGATATTTTACTGAAACTCTATCTACAGTGGCCCAATGCAGAAAAAAAAGTAATGCAGAAAGGTGTCCTATCTGTAACTGAAACCCTATCTACAGGGACCCAACGCAGAAAACAAGTAATGCAGAAAGGTGTCCTATCTGTAACTGAAAACCTATCTACAGTGACCCAATGTAGAAAACAAGTAATGCAGAAAGGTGTCCAGTCTGTTTGCTCGTATGTTACAGATCCTCTACTGTTTGTCATGGCAAGGAAATTCTTTATTTAACCCCCCTTCCTTCATGAATATTCATGAAAGAAATAATGACATCATGAGTATTAATAATTTGTTATAATTACACATTGACACAGAAATTTTTGGCCATGGCAGAAATAGTAGAATAAAATCTATATTATGTTAGAAGCAAACAGAGTAGACCCTGATCAGATGGCTCCTATAGGAGCCATCTGATCTGGATCTACTCTGTTTGTCAAGGCACAGAAAGGCATATTTATGGAGTAATGAGTTAACACTTTACTATAATCATAATAATTCATTAGTTGATTACGTTTAATGGCAAATGAATAAAGAATATTTTGGTCAGGGCAGAAGCTGTAGAATGAGTTCTAGATCTCTCCATTCGGAAAAAATAGTAGACCCTGATCCACAATACTATGCCCCAATTAGTTTCCATAGCAACTGTACCTGGCTGGGTTCCAGCTCTGATGGCCGAGGGCACTTTGTTCACTTTCCTCATGATGTCCTTGTAGGATTTGTCGACTTGCATGAACATTTTAGCCTCTGCTGGCAGCTGTCGCTGGATGTCAGGGGCGGAGAAGATGCTCTCTAGGTACAGCCACGCTCTCTGGCACTCCAACCATTCATCCTGAAATGGTTTTTTTGTTTGTTATTGACTGGAGACTATAAAAATAGGTTTCCAATGACAAAATTATATTAAGTGATACTAACAATGATCTTTTAAAAATTAAAACTTTACCCTGTTGAATATTCATTTCAGAAATCATGAAAATTTGCTAGCTGAATTTTTATATAGAGAATAATAGGTTAGTACCGTAGACGGGATGCTTTTATCCGACGAGGGGAGAAAACGTTGAGGCGAGGCTTGCCGAGCCTCAACTGTTTTCTCTCCGAGTCGAGAGTCTATTGAATCGAGAGTCGATATGTTAATTCAAACAGACATGATAATATTCTCCCAGAGGCTCTCTGGTCAAATTCGAATTCCGTCGTCTTGGTTTCTATTTTTAGATAGGGCTAACATCACTCATAAATCGATGGAACTGAACAGCCTATATTTAGGTCTATGACAATCACCGCCCCTGTAAGAGCTTATCAATCAAATTATTATGAGAATGAAAAGAAAATATTTACTATTTATCTGTAAATCTATGCTCCCTAACTTGATTTTTTATCAAAAATGCGTTTCGCCAGCGGTGAATTAAATTAATAAAACTGATAAATCAACGTCACTTTGTATTTGGCCTCAGTGGCGTAATTGCTAAGCACGACGTCTCTAGAGAGATTAGATTTGGCTTTTGTAGAATCAGGCGTGGGTTCGAATCCAGCTATAGTCATTTATTTTTTTATTCATTTTTTATTTTTCCCTATTTGAAAAATTATATTGGTGAAATTTCTGCTAGATCTATTCCGTCAACATGTTTATGCATATTTACAGAAAATTAAAATAGTTCAATGGTTATAGAATAATTCCGCCTATCTACTAACGTAATAAACCTTCTGCTACCGGAAGTAACCTAATAAACCTAGGTTTATCTGCACCCCCTTTATTATGTCACTAAATAAGCCTGGTGACTGGATAAAATGGCATAAGTACACAGGATATGTAGGTAACGGTAGAAACAGTAAAGTCAGATCCTTCATATGCAAGCAGAGCAGACCCTGGTCAGACAGTTCCTACAGGAGCCCTCTGATCTGGGTCTACTCTGTTTGCCAACACCTGAAATTGTATATATGAGGGAAAGGTTTAAGATGCTTTTCATCTGGTGTCTAATACAGTTTTCAATTTTCACAAGCAGCGAATTCATGTACATGTATAACAATTCGTGATTATATTCTGGTTTTCATCGTCATGGTTCCCAGCAAGTAGCTACTAGTAATCATTACTGTATATGTACAGAAACCTTTACTTCATGAATATGCATTTATAAATAATTATTTGATTATTAACTAAATTATTTACAGTGGCAGATGAAGAATGGGATTTTTGAGTGTGGCAAAATCTTAGATTCAGATCTACATTATTTAAGAAACAAACAGAGCAGACCCTGATCAGAAGGCTCCTACAGGGGTTATCTGATCTAGGTCTACTCTGTTAGCAAAAGGGTTAATAGACATACCTATAAATCATCAAAATATCACTTACCAAAGTTTTCCCAAACAAGTCCAACTGTCTTGTCCAGTCGTCCACTCTGGATTTGATAGGTCCAACATGACGGGAACTGGCAATTGTGGCTACGTTGATGTTGCTGTCATCGAGAAGCTGCTGAATATCATCTGTACCACCGAGAATAAACACGTCCTTAGAGTCCTTGTGTGGCAGCACAACAAACTCTGTCACCTTCCAGGCATCTTCAACCTACAGTTATGAAACAGATAAATAATGACGAAATAATGAAAATATGTCAAGCCTAACCCTTTTAATCTGGGACATGCATGTACTGTCATTTGCAAACAGTGTAGACACAGATCAGAGGGCTCCTAGAGGAGCGAACCCTAACTCTCCTAGAGTTAACACTAACTCTCCTAGAGGAGCTAACCCTAACTCTCCTAGAGTTAACACTAACTCTCCTAGAGGAACTAACCCTAACTCTCCTAGAGGAGCTAACCCTAACTCTCCTAGAGGAGCTAACCCTACCTCTCCTAGAGGAGCTAACCCTAACTCTCCTAGAGGAGCTAACCCTAACTTCTCTAGAGGAGCTAACTCTAACTCTCCTAGAGGAGCTAACCTTGACTCTCCTAGAGGAGCTAACCCTAACTCTCCTAGAGGAGCTAACCCTAACTCTCCTAGAGGAGCTAACCCTGACTCTCCTAGAGGAGCTAACCCTAACTCTCCTAGAGGAGTTAACCCTAACTTCTCTAGAGGAGCTAACCCTAACTCTCCTAAAGGAGCTAACCCTAACTCTCCTAGAGGAGCTAACCCTAACTCTCCTAAAGGAGCTAACCCTAAGTCTCCTAGAGGAGCTAATCCTAACTCTCCTAACCCTAACTCTCCTAGAGGACCTAGCTAACCCTAACTCTCCTAGGGGAGCTAACCCTAACTCTCCTAGAGGACCTAGCTAACCCTAACTCTCCTAGGGGAGCTAACCCTAACTCTCCTAGAGGAGCACTCTGATCAGTATCTGCACTGTTTGTCATTCAAATTTAAGCCTTTCATACCGAGTAGTCTCTATAGTTAAACACTGATGGGCTACTTCACTCTGATAATGTTAAACTTCCAAGGGAGTTTTGGTTTGTACATAACTGTAGGATCAGATCTACATAATCTCAAAAGCAAACAGAGCAGATCCTGATCGGACAGCTACTAAAGGAGCCATCTATTCTGGGTCTACTCTGTTTGCAAAGGTGTGAAAAGGCGTTTATATGAAGGGAAGGGTTAATGGACAATAAACTGTAAATATTTGTTTCCAAATAATGCATGAATAACATATGAACTATTATTAAATTGAACCCTTTCCCTCATATAAGCGCCTTTTCACACATCTGCAGATAGAGTAGACCCAGATCAGACAGCTCCAAGGAGATGTCTAATCAGGGTTTGCTCTGTTTGCCTATGAAATTTGATAGATCTGTTTCTTTAGTTTCTAAAATGGCGACAATGTTCCACCTTCCATATTTTATCATAGCTATTTTGGCCATGAATGTTCAGAAGGCACTGAAATTTGAAAAAAAACAAAGAACAAGGATTCAGTTAAATAAGAGTTTACAATACTACTGATGCAGGATCTACACAACGACACAAAAACCAACCTTTTTAAGAATTGCCTCCAAGCTAGCCTCAGAACTGGCCTGGCCTGATATTTCTTGTAAGGTTTCTGCGTGCTTAAATGCTCCGATGTCTACAAGTTTCCCAAGTGTGAGGGGATCTTCTGGTGTGAACTTGAAGTCAATGACATTCTCTATGATGTCCCAGTGACGCTGTTTCAAGGTCGGGTTACGGAGGTCAGTGATGACTGGCAACTGGGAATAAAATGAATACCATTTCATACATATGCCAAAAACATTCAAAATAAGTTAGTACAGTAAAACCCCTCTAATGTGACAACTTAATAAATAAACATGGGTGTCTTTATAAGCAGGTGGTTGCTTAATGCAGGACAAAAGTAATGCAGAAAGCTCCTAGGAGCTTTCTGCATTACTTTTGTCCTGCATTAAGTTACCACCTGCATCTAGCACATAGAATTATACCTTTTTTAGGTGGTTCCATTAGCCGGATTTTACTGTATGTCCACATATATGATATAACCCCTCTAAACCAGAAGTTCAAACTAGTATCAATGGCGGTCTATAGGACAGGTGGTAGCTTAATGCAGTGCGAAAGTCATGGAGCTTTCCTTTCATTCTACATTATACAGTCACCTGGCTAAACTGAGCTAAATTCTGTAATCTAATTTAAAGTTCCAGTTTAGAGGGGTTTTATTACATATGTGTTTAACCCTTTCCTACTGAATGTTTATATAAGAAATAACGACATCTTGAATATTTATTACTAATTATAGGAATTTTTAAGGCAAATGTACAATTTATGACACCGGATATATTGGTATTGGTTGGAGCTGTAGTGTCAGATTCAATATAATTTCATAAGAAAACAGAGTAAATCCAGATCAGATGACTTCTATAGGAGCCACCTGATCTGGATCTACTCTGTTCGCAAAAGCCTGTTTGCTTATGAAAGTGTATATACCGGTAGAACCTATGTAAACCAAAAATTCCCTTCAAATTTTTATTTTACAAAAAATATGAATATTCATGCAGTGATTAATTTATGCATAAAAGTTCATTAGGGAAAAGTCGATGTTCTAACTTGATCCAATTATTTAACCCTTCGCTTGCTGAATTTTAAAATACATTTCTCCTTCTTTACCCATGTCCTGTTGTATAATTACATATATCTTCACTGTGTACAAGTATTTCGCTGTGAAATCACTGCTGTGGAGTGTACTGGTTGCACAATCAACTTGTAAATAGTGCAGACCCTGATGAGACAGCTCCTGCAGGAGCTGTCTCATCTGGGTCTTCACTATTTACAGGTAGGTATATTGACGCGATTAGCAAGCGAAGGGTTAATACCAAATATATGAGACTTTCAACAGAGCAACAAATAAATGAGCATACTCCGATAATAAAATCGTCATATCTCCACCAAACCCAAATGTTGTGACCATTCATTGAGACGGTTCTAAAGAGTGGTCACAACATAGGGTTTGGTGGAGAAACAAAGACGTTACTCTTGAAAATGTTTTAATTTACGTATCCTTATCTGGACCTCTGTTTCCATCTTTGTGCTTGTGTTAGCCTGTACCTACCCTTTCTCTCATGAGCTCCACCTTCTCTTTGAGTTTCGGTACGACAGCGTTAGGTGGCAGTCCCTTCTCCAGCTGCATCACAGACTTGGCGTACTTCATTGTAGTAGAGTTCATATTCTCTGGTTCCAGTGTCTCAAAGCCAACCTTACAAGAACAGAAAAAACAAATTGATGAACCCTTAATGATCCAATTATTTCAGTAGATTTTTAATTTTTTTTAAATATCTTTTGTCTGTTATAGTTGTTTATGTATTAGTATTTTTGTATTCATTAAGCATTCATCATGCAATATTTATTGGCGTATTTATAAAGAAAAGGGTTAATGGAGAAAAAAACGGTATTTCACTATTTCAGTACTTTTCATCTACATCCATTATTTGCTTAACCCTTTCCTCCATAAATACGCCTTTCTACGCCTCCATAAAAATCACCTTTTGAAACCATTGTGATAAATAGCGCATTTGAGCAAATGCTCTATATATCACAATGGTATTAGAACTACAAAATTTCAAATTTTTCCTTTTCTCTAATTAATGCTCCTTTTGGGTAGATTTATTCAAAGAGGTAGGTTCTAAAAAAAGCCTATGATGTAATGAGTTAAGCTTCACCCTTGTCCAATGATCCACGACCTGACTCACATCTGCAAACAGTCTGGATCAAGATGAGATGCCAAGAAATTCTGGGTCTCATCAGAATCCAGTGTGTTTGACCCTTGTTCAATAGTTTCTCAACGCTTGATCGTATTGACCCTTGCTCAATAGTTTCTCAACGCTTGATCGTATTGACCCTTGCTCAATAGTTTCTCAATGCTTGATCGTATTGACCCTTGCTCAATAGTTTCTCAACGCTTGATCGTATTGGAAGTAATCAAAACTGCACCAGATTCAAATTTGTGCCAACATTATTTTTTCTGAACCAGGTAAGAATTAATCCACTCCCTCCTAGACTATTTATAGACCCAACTTCTTTGAAAAAGTCTACCAAAAAGAGCATTTACTAGAGAAAAGGAAAATTTTAAATTGTATAGTTTTTAAACCATTGTGATAAATAGAACATTAATTTTGCTCCTATAGAGCAAATGTTCCCTTAATCACAATGGTGCATCAATATAAGGGCCATGAATTTCCATGTTTTCATGCACTCACCTGTGTCCAGTCTGCCAGCAGCACATCCCATTCATCAATGGCATTCCACATGAGTTCCTTCAGCTTAAGTTCAGCATGTGCCTCCTCAAGAGCATCAAACTTGGTCACCTCCACCTGAATACAGGAGAAAGAGGAATGTAGGAGCTACAGAAATTTGAGTGAACATGATAAAAGTGCATATTTATACACAAATATAACTGGAAGTTGGTAGACCTTATGATAATTACTGCAGTATGATCTTTCTTAAAAATCGGGGCCCAAGTCCCGTGTTCACCAAAACAAAAAACCAAAAGATTTGGCTCAGGATCAGGTCTGTAGTCTTGATTTCCTTGTAAATTAATAATTCAAAACTTAACCTGCTCAGAAATTAAAACTGGCACCTTCCTTTCTGATTATTAATCCTTCCTATGTTCTAGGTTTATTCCAAATTTCAGTAGATCTACCTACTAAATTTTCATTGACAAAATAGTAAAAATAAAATATGGCAGGTGAAACATTGTAGCCATTTAGAAAGTAAAGAAACACTATGAAATTCCATAAGCAAACAGAGCAGATAGAAGCCATCTAATCTGGGTCTACTCTGTTTGCAAATGTGTGAAAAAGCATTTAAATAAAGGAAAGGGTTACATGTAATTAACCTAACAATTGTATGAACATTAACACTAAAAAAAGACTTCTATGACAAACAGAATAAGATTTACCTATTAAAATGCAAGTTTAGTCACATTTAACCCTTTACTCCATGCACATCATGTAAGAAACAATGAAATCATGAATACTAATTATCTTAAATTTTATAGTACATGTATTACATTAGCAAGACAATTTTTGGCCATGGCAGAAACTATAAGATTCCATTAGCAAACCAAGCAGATAATGATCAGACTGCACTTACAGGGGCTGTCTAACCAAGCAGATAATGATCAGACTGCACTTACAGGGGCTGTCTAACCAAGCAGATAATGATCAGACTGTACTTACAGGGGCTGTCTAACCAAGCAGATAATGATCAGACTGTACTTACAGGGGCTGTCTAACCAAGCAGATAATGATCAGACTGTACTTACAGGGGCTGTCTAACCAAGCAGATAATGATCAGACTGTTCTTACAGGGGCTGTCTAACCAAGCAGATAATGATCAGACTGTTCTTACAGGGGCTGTCTAACCAAGCAGAAAATGATCAGACTGTTCTTACAGGGGCTGTCTAACCAAGCAGATAATGATCAGACTGTTTTTACAGGGGCTGTCTAACCAAGCAGACAATGATCAGACTGTTCTTACAGGTGCTGTCTAAGCAAGCAGATAATGATCAGACTGTACTTACAGGGGCTGTCTAACCATGCAGATAATGATCAGACTGCACTTACAGGGGCTGTCTAACCAAGCAGATAATGATCAGACTGTTCTTACAGGGGCTGTCTAACCAAGCAGACAATGATCAGACTGCTCTTACAGGGGCTGTCTAACCAAGCAGATAATGATCAGACTGTTCTTACAGGGGCTGTCTAACCAAGCAGATAATGATCAGACTGCACTTACAGGGGCTGTCTAACCAAGCAGATAATGATCAGACTGTTCTTACAGGGGCTGTCTAACCAAGCAGATAATGATCAGACTGTTCTTACAGGGGCTGTCTAACCAAGCAGACAATGATCAGATTGCACTTACAGGGGCTGTCTTACCAAGCAGATAAATAGACTGTTCTTACAGGGGCTGTCTAACCAAGCAGATAATGATCAGACTGTTCTTTCAAGGGCTGTCTTACCAAGCAGACAATGATCAGACTGTTCTTACAGGGGCTGTCTAACCAAGTAGATAATGATCAGACTGTTCTTACAGGGGCTGTCTAACAAAGCAGATAATGATCAGACTGCACTTACAGGGGCTTTCTAACCAAACAGATAATGATCAGACTGTACTTACAGGGGCTGTCTAACCAAGCAGATAATGATCAGACTGTTCTTACAGGGGCTGTCTAACCAAGCAGATAATGATCAGACTGCACTTAAAGGGGCTGTCTAACCAAGCAGATAATGATCAGACTGTACTTACAAGGGCTGTCTAACCAAGCAGATAATGATCAGACTGCACTTACAGGGGCTGTCTAACCAAGCAGATAATGATCAGACTGTACTTACAGGGGCTGTCTAACCAAGCAGATAATGATCAGACTGTTCTTACAGGGGCTGTCTAACCAAGCAGACAATGATCAGACTGTTCTTACAGGGGCTGTCTAATCTGAGTTAACTCTGTTTGCAAAACTGTAGAAAGGCATTTTCATGAAGTTATGGGTTTAAATGAACATTTTAATTTATAAAACTCGTACTGATAAAACCAGGATCATATAAGGACCACATTTCTGCAATATTCTGAGGGTTGCTACGGATTTGCTTATTTAAGTTCCATAGATACCGTACTTAAAATGCTCAGACATAAAGCTTCCCCTCGGAACTGGTTCATAAAAACTTAATACAAAATCAATTTAGTACCACACTGATTAATACGTGAATGCTAACCAACATTGTAACAAATCTTGTCAACCCAGATCAAACTGCTCCTCCAGGATCTGGGTCTGCACTATTTGACAATGTTTTTCAATCTGAATATTTAGAGTAATTAGGGGTTTTGTATGCTTATTGGCATGCAGATGTTGAACAACACAAATGTGAGACCAAAACAACATTCAAAGCTGTCTGAAGTCATAGACATATATGGGAGCTGCTTCATGAGAAAAGACCGTACACATGCATAGCTTACTGTAGAATCTGTATGAGATGTATTTAAGATCTGCAACATAACCCTCTGCTTAACCATTTCCTCCATAAATATGCCTTTCTATGTCTCTGTAAAAGTCACTTTATGAAACCATTGTGATAAATAGAGCATTTGCTCCAATAGAAGCAAATGCTCTATTTATCGCAATGGTTTCAAACTACAAAATTCTAAAATTTTCCTTTTCTCCAGTTAACGCTCCTTTTCGGTAGATTTATTCAAAGAGGTTGGGTCTAAAAATAGTCTATATAGGAAAGGGTTAACCCTTTTCCTGTTAAATATTCATGTAAGAAATAATGTCATCATGTATATTTACTAGCTGAATATTTTTATTGGCAAATGTTGGTATTGTAGAAACTGTAGAATATTCAATAATATCTATATTGTTATAAGCACACAGAGCAGACGCTAATCAGACGGCTCCTACAGGAGCTTTTAATCTGGGTCTACTCTATTTACAAAGGCACAGAAGACAAAGAAAGACATATTTATGGAGTTTAGGGTTAATGGGCATCTCATCTGAATGCAAACAGAGCTACAGATAACGGTGCGTGCCGAAATGCTAAAATCGTCATTTCTCCACCAAACCCTATATTGTGACCACTCTTTAGAATCGTCTCTTCGAGACGATTCTAAAGAGTGGTCACAGTATAGGGTTTGGTGGAGAAATAAAAGAGCTATTGCTGAAAATGTTCAAATTTACGCATCTTATCTGGAGCTCTGTGCAAAGTGTTAGTTAGATTTATCATATATCAGTGGCTAGTATGAGGAGAAGTTCTACAGATGTTCTGTGTGACACAGCAGATCTGGGCCAATATGACTTGCTAGCATCAAGACATCTTCACTCATGAAACAGCACAAGAACCCAAGTGTACATATGATTTAACCATTTACCTCACAAATATTCATGAAAGAAAAAATGGCCGTGAATATCAATTAGACAATTTTTTAATAATGGCATTGCAGAGCTACAGATAAAGGCGCGTACCCAAATACTAAAATTGTCATTTCTCCACCAAACCCTATACTGTGACCACTGCTTAGAATCATCTCAAAGAGAGGATTCTAAAGAGTGGACACACAGTGTCTTGAAATCTGGCATTGTGAACATGAGATATTTGTACCATGAAACAAACAGTAGAATCAGATCTTTATATTTCCATAGACAAAGAAGACCCTGATCAGATGGCGCCTATATGAACTGTCTGATCTTGGTCTACTCAGTGTCTGCAAAAATTTATGCATCAAAAGGTGTCACTACCAGATAAAGTACTAGACAGATTGAGAATATTGTGAACATACCATGGACTAATTTATCAACAAGACCTAATAATTTCTATCCTCTTGTCTCTAATATAGAAGAGAACATTTCAAGACTTAAGGAAGAAAAAATTGAAAATTGTAGCAGACCACTAAATTTCATTGGACTAAAATTAAATGTGCAAAGAGCTAAATAAAAAAAATAATTTTGCATCTGCAGCCCTATCACTTATAAAAATGTGGATATACAGATTTCGTTCATTCATGTATGTTATTTAACCCTTTCCCTCATATAAACGTGTTTTCACACATTTGCAAACAGAGTAGACCCAGATCAGACGGCTCCTAGAGGAGCCATCTGATCAGGGTCTGCTCTGTTTGCTAAATAGCTACAGTGTTACACCTTCCATATTTCATTATAACTATTTTGTCCATGCATATTCAGTAGGTATTGAAATTTGTAATAAGCACAGAACAGGGAACCAGGGTTAAGTCTTTACCTGATAAATCAGAAACTTTAACAACATTCACTAAAACTGACATTAGCACAAGGGTGGGCCACAAGTTTGTATTTCCCTTTTTCATTCATGTGAAACATAAAGAAATTGTCATGCATTTTGGTGTTCACACATATGCATTTTGGTGTTCACACATATGCATTTTGGTGTTCACACATATGCATTTTGGTGTTCAATGTGTGAAAACAAAAACAACAATGAAATGAATGGTGACAAAATTTGTACACTCGTAATCATATCCAAAATAAGAAAGACATCCCATAATCAGTTACCACAAAATAATTACAGCCAGACAAAACAAATTACTGTTACTATATATAGATACTGTTACTATAAATAGAGTACAATTATCTGTCCTGCGTCTTTATTGGTCTTCAGACTATGTAAGAATAACTGGAGGTATAAGCATAAACAGATTATGATTGGTTAATAAATATCTAAATCATACAAAATCATTGGTCAATATCTTAACTAAGGAGTAAATTGATTGGTTGAAAATGGCATGAAACATGCGATATAATTGGTCAATCATTGCCATCGTAAAATAATTATTCAAAGAAGACAAACATGATTACTGGATGTACAACTTAATGTATTATAATTAAGTATTGGTTAACCCTTTACCTGGTGAATATTTGTGAAGAAATTATACTTTTATGAATATCTATTAACTTAAATTTTATCATGTAAACTTTTATCTATGGTAGAAACTCTAGAAACTCTAGCAAGCTCAAAATCTGACCAATCAGATGCTTGAGAATGATCTAAGACTGAAACAAAAAGTTTTATAACCTCAGAGCCAGAAGTAAGCTTATATTACAGCAGATAAGGATAATAGCAGGCAGGTCGTTTCTGTAAGGTTTTTCAGCAGAATAAGGTTTCAAATTTTGCAAGTTGAAGCTCTTCAGCTGTATGTGACAAATGCATCAAAAATGGAAAGCAGTTTGACGACAGTGAGTGAGACCTTGAGAGTGTGACCTTGATGACCTTTGAGCTGCTGACCAAAGAGCTGCGTATTGCACAGTGACCTTCTTATGGTGCAGTAATAAGAATGGAATCAAATATACAATGGGGTACTCCATCAGAACAGGGATCTTATAAATTCTGGTATTTTACAAACAGTGCAGACCAAGATGAACCACCTTATCAGAGACAGGATGTGATCAGGGTCTACAATGTAGGAAAATCTTTGAAACTCCTTTGGGAGCTTTCTGAATTATTTTTGTCCTGCATTAAGCTTCCACCTGCCTTAAAGACACAAAATTTAACCCATACCCTCATATTGATGCCTTTTGACGCCTCTGTAAAAATCACATTTTGAAACCATTGTGATAAATAGAGCATTTGCTCCATAGGAGTAAATGCTCTATTTATCACAATTGTTTCAGAACTCTAAAATTTTCATTTTACCTAGGTAAATGATTCGAACTTCTGTTATCTTGAAGTAATTTGTATGGTCCCTTGAAGTCCAAGATATTGCAGTTCAACTGTATGTCATAGGTCTTGGTTTATAATATGTACTGCTGTTACAAGATCCCATTTCTCACAGATATCCCATTGGCAACACAGTGTAGGCTAAAGCTGGATTTGATTGATCAAACTGACAAATGACCCGCTCCCTGAGACAACCGGTTTTATTCAGTATGGATCATGTTTGCTATTTTTTCATCCTGATAGATACTACAGGATCTAATCTATACAATGCCACATGCAAACAGAGCAGACCCTGATCAGACAGCTCCTATAGGTGCTGTAGACTGATTTGGGTATATTCTGTTTGCAAAATATGAGAATATTTTTATGATGGAAAGGATTAAGTTTCCATATTATATAAAACTAGATCAGATAGCTCATTATAGGTATTAGTCTGATCTAGGTCTACACTGTTTGCAATGCCCTAACATCCCTTGTTTAAAGCAGCATCTAAATTCAGAGGATTGACTGCTTAACCACATTGTGACTGTATTGTTATATTAAGGCTTAGTGCAAGACTATTATAATTACAATCGATGGGGCGAAACAGGGACGACCTTTGCAAACAGTTTGGATCGTGATGAGACGCCGAGTTACTTGACATCTCATGAGGATCCAAACTGTTTGACACCCTGATCATAAATTCAAAAAGAAATTTGATGGAAACATTGATTACTGAATAAAAGGAGAAGACAATTTGCAAATACTTATAGATGTTACAGAATGTTGTTACTAGAGTTTTTCGAAAAACTAAACTTTCAATTTCGGCCTGGCAAAATGTGGGTGGGGTGTGTAACATACCTTGAAGTTCTTCTGATAAGATTTGTAGGTAAAGGCCCTGTGTTGTAAGTCATCCATCTGTGAGAGAAGTTTCTTCAGAACGGTTTTAACCTTCTCCTTGTCAGCCGACACATCTAGAATGATGGGATTCTGAAATAACAAAAAATCAAAGCACTGAAAGTACTGATGGACAGAGGCTGTATAACATTTTTATTTGATTGGCTTTATACAGAGTCCTAGATACCAAAGAGTATCACAGATGTAAAAGAAATAATTTCTCCAATAAATCCATAGTTCAAGAGAAAAATTTAACCAATAATTCCCAAATTTTCTAACCTTTTCTCTCATATAAACGCATTTTCAAGCATTTGCAAACAGAGTAGACCCAGATCAGACAGCTCCTATAGGAGCCTTCTGATTAGAGACTACTCTGTTTGCCAATGGAATTAAACAGATCTGTTTCTTTACTTTCTAAAATGGCTTCAATGGCCTTCCACATTTAATTATAACTATTTTGTCCATGAATGTTCAGTAGGTATTGAAATCTGTAATAAATATAGAACTGGGAAAGAGTTAAGGAAAACCTATCCAGATCTTAAACCATTTGCGCCCAGTGAATTCTTCCATGTTTATATATTGTATTAGTCCATTTTTTATCTAAGGGGTTTCTGGCCTAAATTTTCAATTTCGTTTTGTTTTATATTAAAATTCCTATCAGCAAACAGTGTAGACTCTGATCAGACGCCACAAAATGCGGCGTCTGATCAGAGTCTACACTGTTTGCCTACGTCCAATATATGGGATCGTGGGAGCAAATGGGTTAATTTGGAACCCACCCATTTTTCATGCTAACAGTTAATTCAATGAAACTGGTCAGAAAACATTAATTTTATATGTCATAAATGAAGTGTTTCACCATTTACCTGGGCTTCTTGTTTCACTTCCTTGACCTCCTTCGATAGTTCCACTATATCCTTGTCAAGATGGGTGCAGAATTTGTCAATGTTGGCATCTCTCTCTGCCAAGGCTTTGTCAATGGCGTTTCTCACATTGGTGATACTGGGTCCAAGTGTCTGTAATAGTATTAAGAGCTTACTGAAAGAGCTTCATAAGAGCTTACTGAAAGAGCATCATGAGAGCTTACTCAAAGAATTACATGGGAGCTTACTCAAAAAGTTTCATGAGAGCTTACTCAAACATGATAACCTATGTAAACAGATTGGATCCAGATAAGAGGTTATACAACACAAGTTCTTATCAGGATCCAGATAAGAGGTTATACAACACAAGTTCTTATCAGGATCCAGATAAGAGGTTATACAACACAAGTTCTTATCAGGATCCAGATAAGAGGTTATACAACACAAGTTCTTATCAGGATCCAGATAAGAGGTTATACAACACAAGTTCCTATCAGGATCCAGATAAGAGGTTATATAACACAAGTTTTCATCAGGATGCAGATAAGAGGTTATACAACACAAGTTCTCATCAGGATCCAGATAAGAGGTTATACAACACAAGTTCTCATCAGGATGCAGATAAGAGGTTATACAACACAAGTTCTCATCAGGATGCAGATAAGAGGTTATACAACACAAGTTCTCATCAGGATGCAGATAAGAGGTTATACAACACAAGTTCTTATCAGGATCCAGATAAGAGGTTATACAACACAAGTTCTTATCAGGATCCAGATAAGAGGTTATACAACACAAGTTCTCAAAACTGCTTGTTACACAGATTTCATATTTTGATATGGATGATAACATACTCTTTGAATTGAAGAAAACAACATTTTTGCAACTGCTTCAGTTCAACATTTTTAAACATATCAATTATCACTACGAGTCAATATAATGAATATCTGAAATTCCAATAAATTATATTTTCAGAAATCAGGCAACTAGGCTTGTTATAGAAAACCATGTGGGCTTATTTTCAAAGAGAAAATGCTAAAATGAAACAGAATGTGACATAACACCAAAATCAATACAGTAGAACCCGTCTTAACCCTTTATTAAAAAAATATTCATGTAAGAAATAATATTTAAAAAGAAATTAGAGCAGACCCTGGTCAGACAACTCTTATTGGAGCTGTCTGATCTGTATCTACTCTATTTTCAGAGGTGTTAAAAGGTTTATCTAAGAAGTAAAGGGTTAAGTGACCATTTATTAACCCTGGTTCCCTGTTCTGAATGTAGATCAAATTTCAATACCTACTGAATATTCGTTAATAGAATAATTATAAAGAAATGTTGAAGTTGGAACATTGTACACATTTTAGAAAGCAAAGAAACAGATCTATCATAGCAAACAGAGCAGACCCTGATCAGACGGCTCCTCTAGGAGCCATCTGATCTGGGTCTACTCTGTTTGCAAATGCGTGAAAACACGTTTATATGAGGAAAAGGGTTAAATCAAATTAGAATCTTAAAAAGCAAACGGTTGCTTCACGCAGAGGAAAATGATGCAGAAATGACCGGCATTAAGCCACCACATGTCTTAACTCTTTACTCCATAAATATGCGTTGAAAGATGAGATGTCACTATGTCTTACACTAATATTCGTAGAGTAAAAGGCTATAGACAAAGATTTAGACCTCGGTGTGATGGTCACTAACGTGTTAGTGTACTATTTTATCAACTATTACGTACCTGGTACACTGCGAAGTCTTCCGGTGGTGTAGGTACTGTGAACACGTCAATGAGGTCGTACATATCCTTCACAACCATGGCTTCCTTCTCCAGTGGCTCAATCTACAACAGCAGAGCAACAGATAAACATGCAAACTCAAATACTTAACCCTTCTCTTGCTGAATTTTAAAATACATTTTTTCCTCTTTACCCATGTCCTGTTGTATAATTACATATATCTTCACGGTGTACAAGTATTTCGCTGTGCAATCACTGCTGCGGAGTGCACTCGTTGCAAAATCAACTTGTAAATAGTGCAGACCCTGATGAGACAGCTCCTGCAGGAGCTGTCTCATTTGGGTCTTCACTATTTACCCTATGTTGTGACCACTCTTCAGAATCCTCTCGAAGAGACAATTCTAAAGAGTGGTCACAACATAGTTTAGGTGGAGAAATAAAGAAGTTATTCTTGAAAATGATTTAATTTATTCATCTTATCTGGACCTCTGTACAACAGGAAAATAACAACCATAGTCAGAGTTATAGATAACATGCATAAATAGAATGTGTTTTCCAGAATACAAATGTAACTCCTTTTCATCTCAATCAAGACATATTATGTGATCATATTTTAGAATTGTCATTTGGTTAGTATGGTTATGAAATTATGATTTTAGTATTTGAAATAAGACCTTTTATCTGTGGAACTGTATGTAGTGAACACAGAGATCAAATGGTAGCCCTACAATAAAACTAGTGATTAACGCTTTACTCCACCCTAGCAAACAAAGTAGACTCAGATCAGACAGCTCCTATAGGAGCTGCCTGATCAGGGGCTGCTCCGTTTACTATGAAATATTATATAGATACGATTCTACAGTTTCTGCCATGGCCAACAATTTCTGTGCCAATGTGTCATTATATAAAATAAACTTAAATTAATATTCATGATGTCAAAATTTCTTACATGAATATTAACAGAGTAAAGCATTAACAACACCTATGATTATTCATCTACTATTTCAATATTGATTTCCACAGGTCTACATTACATGTATATATAGATATAATAATAGATGTGTTATTTGTGTATTTTTTCTCTTTGTACATCAATTATGCCTGTGGTTTTTGTATTCTTTGCGAAGCAATAGAATACAAAGGTGGCGTTCCACAGCCTAACACATGGTACCCTCGCCGGCCTAACAAAATAGTGCAAATTACTGACCTGCATTCGATGGATACAAAGGGTGTTAATAACATGGCATCCGGAACCAATCGTGGTATACTATATCTGACGTGAAAATGCTTCGTAACATAAGCTTCGGCTTAGTATGTGCGAAAATTAACATTACCGACAAAATATAGCAATGTGTAAGAAGAGCGCACGGATATAGAAATATCAGTCACATGAAAAAATCACGTGATCATAACATGAATGAAAAATACTCAAATGAATAAAGAAGTGCGAGTTGGATGACCTTATGCAAGCTATTAGGTAATCACGCCCATAACTCCGAGTGGTCAGTGTGATAATAAGCGTAGTGGGAAACGGCTGAAGTGTCAGCTGCAGCTGTATAGTGTGTTAATGCCTTCCCTTATAGATACGCAATTCCATGCCAAAGCGAACTTATTCGATATCAGATTGATACCATGCAAAGAATACTGGAGCGTTTACAACGCTTTGATTATTAATGATGCGCTACCCATAGGACATCACATGACTACTCATTTGTTTTTTATATAATCCTCAAAAAGAGATCGCCATCTGCTAATGAGTAATAGTTTATAGATTTCTCTCCCATAATTCCAGTCTCTAAGTGTTACTTACCCTGACTTGTATGTCATCCAGGAAAGTGAGACTCTTCACAAACTCAATAGTTGTGCTTGGTACACTTTCAAGTCGGAACTGGGCATCCTGGAGCTCAGCGATCAGGCGATCCACCTCTTTACGAGCTAGTTTGGGCAGCATATCATTGACAGCCTGAGAAAACATCACCCATAAAGTTACTTATTTGCATGGTAAGCATTTTTCATAGCAATTCTGTATGTTCAATCTGTTTAAAAATGAGTTTAAACTGCTTGAGTCCTAATGAGATTGAAGTTTAGCCAGCATCTAATCTGTATCCAAACTGCTTGCAGACTTATCACAAATTGCCCAAAGCATTCAAATACAAAAACAAATTACAACAATTTTTGGCATTTTATGTATTGTGCAAATTCCTCATGATATTACCAAAAACTTGCAAATACAAATATTTACATTTACTTTATTTCAACTCCAACCCTTTGAAAGCCGAATATCAATGAACTGAAAGAGCATGAAGCTAAATAATTCACTTTGGCTCAATCCTGATAACTTAAAAATACAGACATAATAGCAAATAGTGTAGACCCTGATCAAGTGGCTCCTTCAGGAGCAGTTTTGTCTGGGTCTACAATATTTGGTTATGTTTGTCTGACCAAATACTTAGGATAGTTTAACCCGTTACCTCATAGGCTATTTTTAGATCCATTACCTCACAGGCTATTTCTAGATCCATTACCTCATAGGCTATTTTTAGATCCAACCACTTTGAATAAATCTACCGAAAAGGAGCATTAACTAGAGAAAAGGAGTTTTGTAGCTTAAAATCATTGTGATAAATAGAGCATTTGCTCCTATTTATCACAATGGTTTCATTATGTAATTTTACAGGGGCGTAGAAAGGCGTATTTTTGGAGGAAAGGGTTAAGAACACTCTTTGCTACTCTTTAGCTCCATTTAACATATTTGCCTCATAGGCTATTTCTAGACCCATTGCCTCATAGGTTATTTTTAGACCAAACCTTTTTAAATAATTCTACTCAAAAGGAGCATTTAATAGAAAATAGGAACATTTTAGAATTATATTGTTTGAAACCATTGTGATAAAAATAGCTTTTGCTCCTATGGAGCAAATACTCTATTTAACACAACGGTTTCAACAAGTGACTTTTACAGAGGCGTCAAAAGGTGTCAATAAGAGCGAATGGGTTAAATTTATCAAAACAGTCTTGGACTGATCTGCTCAGTTTTTTCTAATATTTAGGATGAATATGGTAGCCTGTGTTGTGAGGCAGTAAAATCCAATTTCCAATTCACAGACTTACATTAAGGCATCTCAGTGGTGATGGTATCAAAAGAGACTTCATCTTTGTCGCATCCACAAGCAGCATTCCGATTGGTCGCTTCTCCTTGATGGCGATAGCCATCTTGTGTTGCCCATGGTAACGGTCAAGACACTCATTGAACCATGCAACATCTGATACAGAACAAACCAATCCAGTTATTCTTATATTTTAGCCCTGTCCCTCATGAACTAGTACAGAGCTCCAGATAAAATGAGTAAATTAATTAAAAAAATTTCAGGAATAACTTTTTTATTTTTCCATCAAACCCTGTACTGTGGCCACTTTTTAGAATCATCTCCTTGAATCTATTTATCACATAGGTTTCAAAAAATTACTTTTACGTAGTCAAAAGGTGTCAATAAAGAGGAAATGGGATAAATTTATCAAAACTGCACTGACTTGTTCAGATTTACAAACTAGTAGGGAGGGGCAACTGGGTTTCAAATGGACAATTCCAAAGTTACGGTGAATATGTAAGGTATTTTCTAAAGAAAAGTGTATCTCAGACTCTGATTAGAAAGATCCTCTAGGAGTCCTCTCATCTGGGCCTGGGTCTACACTGTTTTCACTGGACATTAGTGACTTGTGTTCCGCACTGTAAAGGTTCATTTTCTCTATACATACCATTTTCCTGACTTTTAATCATCTCCAGATCCAAGCTCTCATTCTCGCGGTAGAACTCTCGGTGAGGTTCAAAAGTATCAGCATACTGGCTGGCAGCCCGGAAGGCAGCAGTGAGTGCTTCCTAGAAATCGGAGATAATGGGAAGTATAGATAAGATGACTAAATTAAACAATCCCCTCATATCAATGCTTGCGAACAAAGTAGACCCAGATCAGACAGCATTGTTAAAGCCATCAGATCACAGTGATTCATTTTGGCATGCATCCCTGGTAAAATATGCAAATAATTTCATCAGGACCCACTGAACATCAACATGTGAGTCCTCAGGACTCAATGCAAAAAAAATCGCTAAAAGCATTCCTTCAAATCCTTCACTGTTTGCATCATTGCGGAGTCATGCATTTTTTAGTCTGTATTATCTAGACATTTATCTTCAACCATGAGCAGCTGATTGATTGAGACTAGACTGATGGTAAAAAGACAATGGTAATCTATACCAATCGGAATTTGAGAAGTTGTTTGTGTTCTTTGGCTACTTTCAGCCTGTCCTTACTTTTCAATGTCCAGATTATCCATGTTGATTGAGTATTATGAAAGAGTTACCCACCCTAATGGAGTGTATGATGTTTTGTAGATGCTTGTCATCCTCAAACATGGTGGACAGACTCGGCCCATCTCCACACGTCTTGTCCTCAAACTTGTTGTTGATGATTGGTCTACAACACAAATACACCCAAAACAAGGGCATGTTGTATTGCTATGCAAGACATGAGTCCCCCACCGGACTGAAAAAAAACCCTCCGCTCTCCCCACCCCACCCACCCATGGTGTGGTTGACCATGGTATATACATGACCACCTGAATGGTATTAGTACCTACTTTCATACATTAAATCAGTAAATAAAAAGTTATTGTCCCGACAAGAAAATATGAAAAAGGGGAGTAACTCCAAAAATATTGATGCTAGAGTTATTGCCCTTGTGCATGACACTACACCTCACCATGCTTGTTTCATATGAGAAGTTTCAAATCAATTGAACCAGTACATAAAGAGTTATTAACTGGACAAGAAAATATGAAAATGGGAATAACTCCAAAAATATAGATGCTAGAGTTATGGCCCTTGTGCATGACATTACCCCTCATCATGCTTGTTCCATATGTGAAGTTTCAAATCAATTGAACCAGTAGATAAAGAGTTATTGTCCGGACAAAAAATATGAAAAAGGGGAATAACTCCAAAAATATTGATGCTAGAGTTATGGCCCTTGTGCATGACACTACTCCTGATCATGCTTCTTCAATGTGTGAAGTTATAATGAATTTGGCCTAACTTTGTAGGAGATATTGCCCGGACACGAAGCGTGACAGACAGACTGACAAGAAAATATGAAAAAGGGGAATAACTCCAAAAATATCGATGCTAGAGTTATGACCCTTGTGTATGACACTACTCCTCATCATGATTGTTCAATATGTGAAGTTTCAAATCAATTGAACCAGTAGATAAAGAGTTATTGTCCGGACAAAAAAATATGTAAAAGGGGAATAACTCCAAAAATATTGATGCTAGAGTTATGGCCCTTGTGCATGACACTAGCCCTCATCATGCTCCTTCAATGTTTGAAGTAATAATGAATTTGGCCTAACTTTGTAGGAGATATGGCCCGGACACGAAGTGTGACAGATGGACTGACAAGAAAATATGAAAAAGGGGAATAACTCCAAAAATATTGATGCTAGAGTTATGGCCCTTGTGTATGACACTACCCCTCATCATGATTGTTCCATATGTGAAGTTTCAAATCAATTGAACCAGTAGATAAAGAGTTATTGTCCGGACAAAAAAATATGTAAAAGGGGAATAACTCCAAAAATATTGATGCTAGATTTATGGCCCTTGTGCATGACACTAGCCCTCATCATGCTCCTTCAATGTGTGAAGTTATAATGAATTTGGCATAACTTTGTAGGAGATATGGCCCGGACACGAAGCGTGACAGACGGACGGACGGACAGACGGACAGACGGACGGACGGACGGACGGAATCGAGCAAACCTATAGTCCCCCAACCGGTAACCGGTGGGGGACTAATAAAAATAAATAAAACCAAGAGCACCGTATGCCATATGTTCGATTGTAGCCGCCAACGATAAAATCAACGTTAATGTTAACAACACCGACAATGACAACAACAAAGACGATGACAACAACAAAGACGATGACAATAGCTCAAATTGATTCTGAACATTTCCTTTTCAATACTACTTTCCCTGTTAAACATTTTTTCATATGATCACTACATGAGTATTCATTAACCCTGGTTCCCTGTTCTATGTTTATTTCAAATGTCAATACCTACTGAATATTCATGGACACAATCGATATAATGAAATGTTGAAGATGGACCATTGTAGCCATTTTAGAAAATAAAGGCACAGATCTTTTACATTCTAGTAGCAAACAGAGCAGACCCTGATCAGACGGCTCCTCTAGGAGCCGTCTGATCTGGGTCTACTCTGTTTGCAGATGCGTGAAAACACGTTTATATGAGGGAAAGGGTTAACATAATTTATTTGGAAAATATTTTGAAAGGAATTGTTGACTTAGATAAAAGCTGTAGGATCAGATCTATATGATTTCATAAGCAAACAGTGCAGACTCTAATCAAATGGCTCCTAGGAGCTATCTCATCTGGGTCTATTCTGTTTGCAAAAGCATAGATCTCAACAAACCACAAACATCATTTGGACTATCAAATTACATGTGTACCTTGTAAATGCATCAAAGTATGTGTCTGGTACCAGGTTCTGTACACTCAACACTGCATCCTGGAACCGCTTGATCACCTCTGCAATACCCTCCTGGAACTCTTCAATGTCAGGAGAGAATAAAAGCTGGTTGGGCTCCAGGATAAACTCCGAGATGTACAGGGGAGGTAATACAGGTACCTCATCTTCGTCCTGCCAAAAGGGAGATAATCCTGTTATTTATTTACAGTTTACTCAGTCGTATGCATTTGTTTAATGTTTTAAGAGTTCAGCTTTCAGTATTTTAAACTCTGTATTTAAGCTTTGTGTATTTTATACTCTGAAAAATGAACTACATAATACATGATTTAACAGTACATGTATTTTATTTATATCACGACCAGCTAATTACAGATAGAGGAAGACCCAACGGAGCACAATGCAGTTTCATGCACAGAAGAACGCCGGGGTGGAACCAATCACCTATCACAAGCCAGCTGGAAGGTTTCTTCATAAGAAAAATCCAAATGCCCAGACCGGGATCCGAACCACAGTGGTGAGGGTGAACTGATTGTCAGTCGAAGACCACAATCAATGATAAAAGAACAAATTTAAATACAAAACTTTTCTTCAAATAAAATGTATAAAAACCTCTTTAATGCAACCACCAAAAAGACATATGAATCTGGTCTTGAAGGCAGAACGATAGTCTAATGCAGGACAAAAGTTTAGCAGAAAACTTGTTCTGCATTAAGCAACCACCTGCTTTGAATACATGTTTTACTCATGAATTGGTTGTTTCAAAGAGGTTTACTGTACTGTGAGAGTATCAAAGTTAATAAATAAACTGAATTCACTGACTTGCAAATATTCATAAATAAAAAAAAAAATTATCAACATTATTTTTACTCCAGTTTATGTAAAAATAAAGTATTTGGTCAACAAGAAATTAGACTAAATTGATGACCGTCACTGTACAAAATAATGAAGAATACTGTAGTAAGTTAAATACATTTAATAGAAAAACTACAAGAAAATATCAATTTTCTTTTGAAAGTCATGCCATCTACAAACAAAGCACTTATTTGAAGCAGTAACCAACACATCTGACCCACTAGTCAGAATCTTCTAGCCAAACAAAAAAATAAATGATCAAAGAATTGGAAGTAAATTTTTGGCTTGCTAAACAACATTTTATTATTAGAAAATAATACTGTGTATTTCATTTATCACATTTTATCTATTACAGTAAAACCCCTCTAAACCGGACTTTAAATTTAGCTTAGATATCGGTGTTGGTTAAAGGTGGCAGCTTAATGCAAGCGGAAAGTCATGCAGAAAAGTCCTTTAGGAGCTAAAGACCTAAAGACCCTACATTAAGAAGCAACCTGTCTAAAAGTATCAAAATTCTTCTCTATTAGAATTTCGGTTAAGAGAGGTTTTACTGTACATGTTTTCTTTTGAAATCATTCTTACAGTGTCAAATGGTTTGCAACCTGCTGAGATACTGACTTTCTCCGAATCTCATCAGTTTGCAAAGGCAATCATTCACTGGCCAATAGCAAGCTTAACCCTTTACTTCTTGAATATTCATGTAAGCAAACTAAAGAGTATATTTGGAACAGCTGTAAGAACATAAAACAAATTCTAACATTAACAAAATAGGCAATTGCAACAGTACACCATGAATAGTCATGTAATAAATAATGTACATGTATACATTACAGATTTTGAGCTAATTAATATTCACACATGTATGATTATTAATTAGCTCAATATCTATAATGACATATGATCAAGAAAAGTTTTGGTACTGGTTAAACTTGGTAGAATCATATTTATATTATTCCATAGGCAAATAGAGCAGACTCTCATTTCATCTTTAGTTTTCCCCTGGATATAAGGTGTGTTTATGAGAACATTTATAAGAGCAGAGCTATGGATAAGGGTGCATACCAAACTACTAAAATTGTCATTTCTCCACCAAGCCCTATACTGTGACCACTCTTTAAAATCGTCTCTTCAAGATGCTTCTAAAGAGTGGTCACAGTATAGGGTTTGGTGGAGAAATAGAGGAGTTATTCTTGAAAACGTTGGAATTTACGCATCTTATCTGGAGCTCTGTTAAGGAGAATATGGTATAAATTGAACTTCAACAAGAAACAGAGTTACCAAAAGATCATCAATATTTCGTTCATCTTCTTCATCATCACTTAAATCATCAACACTACTGCGGGGACTCTATACCAACACAGACATAAACACAAAATAATACAATACAGAAAAACCTGTCTATAGTGACCACATTAATGAATAAATATGGAGGTTTATTTGAGCAGGTGCTTGCTTAATGCAGGGCAGAGGTAATGCAAGAAGCTCCCAGAGGAGCTTTATGCATAACTTTCATCCTGCATTAAGCTACAATCTGTCTCATTAAGTCAGATTTAGGCTTATTTTGGGCAGTCTCTGTAGACAGGTTTTACTGTATGGTGACAAGTCTGTCCAAGTATTTCTTGACCTTCTGAATGAATCTGTTAACCCATTCATTCATTTTAACGCCCTTTGATGCCTCTAGAAAAGTCACTTTTGCAACCATTGCGATAAATAGAGCATTTCGTCCGTAAGCTGTGCAATTCACTTATGTACACTTTTCTTGATTTTTCGTTTTTTTACACGAATGAAAAGCCGAAGTTGAATTATGTGATCTGCAAAAATGCAGGAGCTAAAAGCAGGAGCTAAAACCCAATGAAATGTTGACAAAATTGACATGTGACAAAATCCTATTATAAATGTAACTGGCACCCATATTTTTTCTGCACAAATCCAGTAACTTAAACTGGAAAGACGATGTGTTGGATTGTCAGCATTTTCCCAAAGAAACCAGCTATTGTAACAACGGATTATCAAAGGTATGTGATTATTGGAGGTGTTATAATATTAAAAGTTATCCATTGCATATTCTGGTGACTATAATTTTATAGGGTTAAGGCACTTTTTCTACTAGATCTGAAAAAAATAAATTATTCTATAATATCTCCTCTCTGAGCCCCCTGATCTGGGTCTACACTGTTTGAAAATGTCAATGCACTTGTTTCCTTACCATTCAAAGGGTTAACCCTTTCCTTGTTCTATGTTAATTTCAAATTTAAATACCTACTGAATATTCATAGACAAATTAGTTATAAAGAAATATGGAAGGTGGAACATTGTAGCCAATTTAGAAACTAAAGAAACGGATCTATCAAAGCTCCTACAGGAACCGTCTGATCTGGGTCTACTTTGTTTGAAAATGCGTGAAAAAGCCTTTATATGAATGTAAGGCTTAAACCACAGATTAACCCTGTACACGCTAGGGACGAAACCATGATTACTTATGCAAACATTTCGGATCCAGATCAAAACGCTGCATAATGCAACATCTCATCAGGATCCAAAATGTTTAACACTTTGACATATTTTTTGCAACGAAATGAGAGAAATTTTATTTTAAGACCTGAAGCAGATGACAAACTTTGCAGACAAAAAATTACTTAGCATTCATAGAGTTCCATTAAGCTGGAGGTGTTTCCCCAGTATGGGCCTAGAGCCAAAGTTACACATGTTCCCATTCAAATGATCTACTAAACTACTGACAATTGGACTAGCTACACTGACTTTAAAACCCTTTCCTTCATATGAACGAGTTTTCATGCATTTGCAAACAGAGAAGATCAAGATCAGATAGCTCCTAGAGGAGTCGTCTGATCAGGGTCTGCTCTGTTTGCTAATGGAATTTAAAAGATCTGTTTCTTTATTTTCTGAAATGGCTACCATGTTCCACTTTATGTGTTTCATTATAACTATTTTGATCATGAATATTCAGTAGGGTTTGTACTGGTATTTGCAATCAGTGTAGACTCAGATCAGAGGGCTCTTATAGGGGCCATTTGATCAGGGTCTGAACTGTTTGTAATTTAAGACCCCTTAAACCTGGGTCTGCAAAGTTGGCAAATTTAAGCATTTTTTTAAAAAATGGACTATACCTATAAACACAGATGTGGGTCATTCCACTTATCATATTCAGCTTTCATGAGTTTAACCCTTTCCCTCATATAAACGTGTATTCACATATTTGCAAACAGAGTAGACCCAGATAAGACGGCTCCTAGAGGAGCCATCTGATCAGGGTCTGCTCTGTTTGCTAGTAGAGTTTGAAAGATCTGTTTCTTTGCATTCTAAAATGTCTACAATGGTCCACCTTTCATACTTATTTGTAACTATTTTGTTAATGAATATTCAGTAGGTATTGAAATTTGGCCTAAATACAGAACAGGGAAAGGGTTAACATACAAAACACTGCAGTAATAAATTTAACCCTTTACTTTATAGAGACGCCTTTTCATGCCTTTGCAAATGGGGTAGACCCCGATCAGATTGATCTTGTATGAGCTGTCTGATAAGGGTCTGCTTTGTTTGCTTATGTAACAATATACAGTAGAACCTGTCTTAAAAACATCGGAATTGATTGAGCACAGAAATCTTTAAAAAAAAACAAAGTGTAGTTGCTTAATGCAGGCCAAAAGTAATGCAGAAAGCTCCTATGGGAGCTTTCTGCATTACTATTGGCCTGCATTAAGCTACCAACTGCCATTCAGACTAATAATTAGTCCTCTGTTTGATGGTTTCTTAACCCTTTCCCTCATATAAACGTGTTTTCATGCATTTGCAAACAGAGTAGACCCAGATCAGACGGCTCCTAGAGGAGCCGTCTGATCAGGGTCTGCTCTGTTTGCTAACAGAATTTGATAGATATGTTTCTTTGCTTTCTAAAATGTCTACAACGTTCCACATTCCCTATTTCTTTATAACTATTTTGTTAATGAATATTCAGTAGGTATTGAAATTTGACCTAAATACAGAACAGGGAAAGGGTTAAGACAGGTTCTACAGTAGATATGACTCTACAGTTTTTGGCTTTCTGCCAAGACCAAAAATCCCCTTGTACATTATACCATTACACAATTAGGCTAAATCTAATTCATGCATTCTTTATTTTCGAAATGAATATTTCATGTTGATAAAGGTTAGCACATTACACTGGTAGCTCTGTATCAGCGGGTAACATGTGAATTAACCCTGGTTCCCTGTTTAACATTTATTCAAGATTTCTACACCTCATGAATTTTCATGGTCAGAATCAATAAAATCAAACATGGGAAAGAGATTGTCTTCACAGTTGTTGAAACTGCATAATCAGATCTATAAATTGTCCATAAGCAAACAGAGTAGACCCTGATCAGATGGCTCCTATAGGATCTGGGTCTACTCTGTTTGCAAATGTGTATAAAGGCATTTATATAAAGGAAAGGGTTAATTTGGTTCTGCCACTACACATCTAGCCATAACTACAATATAAAACCATAATTATTCCATGAATATTCATAAAAGAAATAATGACGTCATGAATATTAATTAAATTACATGTAACTGTTAGGATAGCAAATGGACACAGAAAAATTTAGCCACGGCAGAAAAGGTAAAATCATATCTATATTGCATGTATATCATATTTGCAAACAGAGCAGATACTGATTTGGGTCAAGTCTGTGTGGTATGGAGAATTTTGAAGGACAAACAGTACCGACGCTGATCAGAGAGCTCCTACGCTACATGCAATGCCAGTATGTTTGTTTCCCACCTTCAAACAATTACTTAATGACTCATAAGCATACAAAGACAGGTCAACAATACTTAAAATTTATCTATATCACATGACCACTGGGATTTAAAAAGAAAAAAAGTTCCCCTTTTAACCCTTTCCTCCATAAATGTACCTTTCTACGCCTTTGCAAACAGAGTAGACCCAGATCAGACGGCTCCAAGAGGAGCCGTCTGATCTGGGTCTACTCTGTTTGCTTATGGGATTATATTTATATAGATCTGATTCTACACTCTCTGCCACAGTCAGAAGTTTCTTCGTTAATAATGCTTTAAATTAGTTCAGCTCATTAATCTACATGATGTCATTATTTCTTACATTCATATTCATGGAGTAGAGTGTTAAATTAACCTTTGATACTTTGTAAATATTGCCATCTGCTACAATGCCAACCATTAGCCTGCTGGCACATATACCATCTACTCAAATATTGATCTACTACAGTTGTTGCTGACTGCAGATCAGTGTCTGTACTGTCTGTAATCCAAAATCCTCGCACAAAGTATACCTTTTCTTACTACATTTGTAAATAGATTCTATTGTGACATTCAAAGATCTATGACGTGAATCCAGTTCCACTCAGGTAAGCATTACCATAATATCAAATAGTGTGATCTGAATTCAAGTTTGTATTATCTGGGAATACTAAACACAAAAAAACTATAACCAAGCTTTTGCAGATGCATGAAAAACGTCATTATGAGGGAATGGATTAAATAACAGTATGCAGTTTCAAAGGATTAAATGCATGACTCTTAAAATCCACAGATTAAATGCATTAAATACATCTTAAAAACGTATATGTGGGTGTCAAACAGCTTGGATCCTGATCACAGATACATAGCTATTTGGCATCAAATCTGGATCAAGGATACAATACGTGTACTTGGAAATAACTGTCCAAACCAGAACACCAAGATAAAGTCTTTCAAATGGACCAGACAGACAGCTGATGAATATTTTATAAGCACTCAATCTTATACATTTTCCCCAAGACTGAGTTCAGTACAGTGCAAGCTAATGTAGAATACAATCACGATGGTCAATTTTCAAAGAGGTATGGTCTGCAAGGTTTGTCCATCAAATTCCACTCGCAAACTTAACCCTTTCCTCCATAAATACGCCTTTCTACGCCTCTGTAAAAGTCACTTTTTGAAACCATTGTGATAAATAGAGCATTTGCTCCTATAGGAGCAAATGCTCTATTTATCACATTGGTTTCAAACTACAAAATTCTAATTATTTCCTTTTCTCTAGTTAATGTTCCTTTTCGGTAGATTTACTCAAAGAGGTTGGATCTAAAAATAGCCTATGAGGGAATGGGTTCAGGAATTTCCTACTGAATGGACTGATATATCAGCAGTCAAAGGGTTCATTCATTTACTCAATTTTTATTATGTAAATATTTCAAAGGGATTTTTAGCTTAGACAAAAGCTGTACGATTACATCTGCATAACTGCATGATTATGCAAACAGAGCAGACCCTGATCAGACAGTTCCTACTGTGTCTGCAAAATGTTACATGTAATCCTTTACTCCATACTTTGCAAACAGAGTAGACCCAGCTTAGACAGCTCCTGCACGAGCAATCTGATCAGGGTCTACTCTGTTTGCATATGAAAGTAATACAGAATTGATTCTGCAGTTTCTGTTATGATAAAAAAATTATTTTGATCATAGTGTCATAATAAAAATTCAGTTAAAACGGTATAATCCTATTTCTTCTTCTCCTGTTGATCTCAACATAAGCAGCATTAGCAAACAGACTGAATTCAGATCAGACACCATGTTGCTTTTTAACTAATTCAGATAATATTATTGAACCTTTTCCCTGTTTTACGTTTATTCCAAATTTCAATACCTACTGAATATTCATGGACAATAAAGTTATATTTCATTACAACTATTTTGTCCATGAATATTCAGTAAGTATTGGAAGGTGGAACATTGTAGCTATTATAGAACTAAAGAAACGGGGTCCATGCTTATAAAGCTTTTAGTTGAGTCTGAGTTTCGTTCTCAGGCTTTTGATTGGTCAGATTTGAGTTCTGAAGCTTTTGATTGGTCAGATTTGAGCCTTTGGCTCAAATCTGACCAATCAAAAGCTTAAGAACAATCTCAGACTCAACTACAAGCTTTATAAGCATGGACCCAGATCTATCAAAATCCATTAGCAAACTAAGCACACCCTGATCAGACGGCTCTCATAGGAGTCGTCTGATCTGGGTCTACTCTGTTTGCAAATGCATCAAAAGGCATTTATATGAAGGAAAGAATTAAAATGAAGCAGGGGAGAATTTAGGCAGAAACTTCCCAACAGGATAAGGGTCACTGACAAGCTGCATCTATGATTTATGCTTAATCCTTTCCCTGTTAAATATTCAAGCAAGAAATAATGACATCAGCTGAATTTTTATAATGCCATATCTTCAGGAGTTTTTGATAGTCAGATCTAGTATAATTTCACAAGCAAACAGAGCAGACCCTGATTAGACGATTCCTATAGGAACCATCTGATCTGGGTCTTCTCTGTTTGCTAAGGTGTGAAAAAACATTTATATGAGGGAAAGGGTTGAGGACTGCATAAATGTACCATAGCTAAAGATCTGCTTGCTCCACTTTCTGTCTAATAAGCAACAATACCAACCTATAATTTAAACATTTCTATAAAGGATAAGCCAAGCATCTAGCAGAAACTGTCTATATTTAACAAACCTGACCCTCATATTAAAGTGGGCATTAAATTTGCTACATCTATAAGTAAAAGAATAGACCCCGCCTCTAGCTCTAAGAGACCGCCTCTAAGACCGCCCACTACAATAGTTTATACCTCCTCCACATTTTCCTTAGCTTGCTCATCACCTTCCTTTGGTTTCTCCGTGGCATCTGTTTTTTTCTTCTATAGTAAATTATTATACTTTATTGTGTTTTATAAAAAACAACAACATGTTAACAAGACTATACAGTGGAATAGATGATGCCTAAATTAAAACTTAAGAATACTCCTTTATTTCTCTACCAAAGCACCATGTCCTGCCCATTCTTTAGAATCGTCTCTTCTAGAGACATAGGGTTTGACAGAGAAAGATTTCAGAACAGTAAAACCCCTCTAAATGCCACCAAAAAGGGGCATAATTCTGTCTGGCAGAGGCATGTGGTAGCTTAATGCAGGATGAAAGTTATGCAGAAAGCTCCTATAGGTGCTTTCTGCATAACTTTCATCCTGCATTAAGCATCCACTTGCTTATAAAGACAGTTATGCTTATTCTTTAAGTGGTCGCATTAGAGGAGTTTTACTGTATTTGAAAAGGCATCTTTACTAATGACTACAAATCATATAAATAAACCCTTACAAAGCTGAGTTTTCAAAAGGACTATTCCAAAATTCAAACAGGACAAGCGTAACATGAATATTTAGGGTTTTTTCTAAAGAAAAGTGTATCATGACGAACAGTGCAAATCCTGATGAGAGGGCTCCTCTAGGGGCCCTCTCATCTGGGTCTACACGGTTGGCAAAGGACATTAATGATGCGTGCCCTGCATGGTAAGGGTTACTACTTACTTAAGTATACTTACTACATGTATGTAAATTAATGTTATAAAAAGTGCATTAACGCTTTCCAGGGTCCATGCTTATAAAACTTTTATTTGAGTCTGAGATCGTTCTCAAGTTTTTGATTGGTCAGATTTGAGCCTTTGGCTCAAATCTGACCAATCAAAAGCTTGAGAACTCTAATCTGACCAATCAAAACGTTGAGAACGAACTCAGCCTCAACTAAAAAGATTTATAAGCATGGAGCCTGGTTGAATACTCATGTAAGAAATAATGACATCATGAATATTTATTAGCTGATTATGGGCACATGAATCTCTAGTATTGATAGACACTGTAGAGTCAGATCTATTGTAAGCAAACAGAGTAGACCCTGACCAGACAGACCCTATAGAACCTGTCTGATCTAGGTCTACCCTATTTGCAAAGTAGTGAAAAAGTGTTTATATGAAGGAAAGGGTTAATGATTATCCCTTTACGTGATAGAAATAAAGACTTTAGGAATATTAAGTTTTGGCCACCACAGAAATTGTAGAATCAGATCTAAACAATTCCATAAGCAAACAGAGCATACCCTGATCAGAGAGTTCCTATAATACTGGCTGACTCTCCTAAATCTACTCTGTTTGAAAAGAAATAATGTGTGTCTTTATCAAGCAAAAGGTTAATCCTTTACTCCATATGTACACATATTAACACTTTTGCAAGGAGAGCAGATTGATCCAGATCAAATGACTGTAGTGTGAGTGATCTGATCAGGATCTAATCTGTTTGCTTATGAAATTATAATAGATCTGATTCTACAGATATTATCAGAGACAAATGTTTCTTGATCATATGATGCCATAAATATAACGCTAATTACTATTCATACATAATGTATTTCTTACATGAAGATTTATGGAATAAAAGTTAAACAATGTCTAGATATTGTTTCATCATAAAAGATTGGAAACAACAAAATACGGCCGAATGACTTACAATGACTTAACAAACAATTGTGTTGAAACAACAACTCTCACATCATCTGATGGAAAACAACAACTCTCACATAACCTGATGGCTATAAACAACAATCTCACATAACCTGATGGCTATGAACAACAACTCTCACATAACCTGATGGCTATAAACAACAACTCTCACATAACCTGATGGCTATAAACATGCAAACAATGTTCATGCCTGACTTATCTTCAACTTGTTTAACTTGTAGTACTCAATCTAATTACCCGAACTATTCAGACACCAACTCTCCCCTCTCCACTTGTTTGTAAAGCTTTACCCTTTCCCCTCATATAAACATTTTTTCACACATTTGCAAACAGAGAAGACCCAGATCAAACGGCTCATTGAATGCCGCCTAATTAGGGTCTGCTCTGTTTGCTAACAATTTGATAAATCTGTTTCTTTGCTAAAATGTCTACAGTGTTCAACCTTCCATATTTCTTCATAACTATTTTGTCCATGAATATTCAGTAGGTATTGAAATTTGGCCTAAATACAGAACAGGGACAGGGTTGACAAATCAATTTGGCATCATTATACTTTGAAATAGACTGACACTGCAACAGTTCAGCAAATAGTGTACATCCTGATCAAATTGCTCCTTCAACAGCAGTTTGATCTGGTCCTTCATTATTTGCTGAAGGTTTTTTTTCTGTCCGAATAGATAAGGTAATTAGAAAATAAACTTATTACAAACCCTGTTTCTGAAACTACATTCAATAACATACAATAATGTCACAATATACCATCCATTAGGAGAAAATGACATAATGAAGTGGCTGATCACTGATGGGAGGGACCTTTCATTGAAAGGGGGAGGAGAACCTTTGAAAGGAAACTTGCTTACACTGCAGGGAGCTACTTTTCTTTGTATGGGTAGAGCTTATTCCATGATGGGAGAAGCTTATGACTGAGGGGAAAGTTGCTCTTCATAGGTGCGAGTGGGTAATGGTATGAGGGAATTATAAATGATGGGTTTTTCCCTATACCTGATGAAAACTCATGTAAGAAGTACTATGTGAGTATCAATTAGCTATAATTGTATTATTTTCAACGGATTTTTTTTACAATTGGACAAACTGTACAGTCATATCTACTGGTAAATTATTTCATAAGCTAACAGAGAATACCCTAATCAGACACATCCTACAGGGGCTATCTGATCTTGGTTTAGTCTGTTTGCATGAGGCAAAAGGCTAATTTAATTTACTCAAATGTAGATAGAGCGTTCAAAGTATTCATTTTAAGCATAGATTGCTTGGTCAGTATTAGCAAACGTGGAAATTCACTTCACAATCCTGCCTTTTCTAAAGACACAGATCTTTCAAATTCTATTAGCAAACAGAGTAGACTCTGATCAGACGGCTCCTCTAGGAGCCGTCTGATCTGGGTCTACTCTGTTTGCAAATCCATGAAAACACGTTTACATGAGGGAAAGGGTTAAGCAAAAAAAATATTTTTTTTATAATTTCAGTACAAGAATTAGATTAAACTCATATTCCCACTGGGCCTGGGTCTTGCATGAATATGCAACAAGCAAAGGTTTAACCCATTCCCTCATAGGCTGTTTATAGACCCAATCTCTGTGAATAAATCTACCAAAAAGAACTTTGTGAAACAATTGTGATAAATTGAGCATTTGCTCCTACTACAAAATCCTAAAATTTTCCTTTTCTCTAGTTAATGCTCCTTTTTCGGTAGATTTATTCAAAGAGGTTGGATCTAAAAATAGCCTATGAGGGAATGGGTTAAAAAAGGATAATGGATGAGACAAGATAAAGACAGACAATATCAGGTTTACCACCTTTTTTTTCTTTATCAGTCTTATGACCTTCTGTAGTTAGATCATTTATAAATTTACAAAATTTCGAAAACATAGGTTAGTTAAATAAATTTTAAAAAAAACAACAAATCAAGAATTAATAGCTCCTTTATTTCTCCAAAAAGCTCTATGTTGTGAACAATCTATAGAATTGTCTCATTACACAGGCTTTGTCAGAGAAATGATGATTTTACACTTGATCTTTGGCTCTTACATTTCATAACAATTACTAAACAATGACGATGACTGGACACCAAAAATGACCTCACAAAAATCGGGGCTTAAATTGTAAGATTTTAAACTCAAAACTAGTACTGTAGATGAATCTCAAACATGTTTGCTTGGTTTCCCAGTTGTTGAGTTGCAATGAAACCTCTCTCATAACCAACAGCATTGTTCTGTGTATACAAATCATGTAATAACTTGACATTTTACTTTATAGAAAATGCCTTTTACACCTAAGCAGGTTGAAAATTCCACTTGTCCGCTCATACTGCATGCCTTTCCCCATTTTTTGTCTATATTGCAGGACAAGTGAGTTTTCCGGTTTGCCTTCATTTTCTATAATGCAGGATGAGTGACAAATTTCAATTTTTCAACCCCTGCATAGCAAATAGAGCAGATCCTGATCAGATGGCTCCTACAGGAGCCATCTGATCTGGATCTACTCTGTTTGTTAAAGAGTGAAAAAGCTTATATGAGGAAAAGTGATGAGAGAGGTTCTACTGGGGGTAAGAACATCTTTATTGTATAGAAATCAAATGACACTTCAAGATTTACTCATAGAAATATGTAGTGGTTATGGAGATAACAATTCACATAAAATTCCCATTACTTTGCCCCTCTGTACCGTTTACCGTTATACTGACAGATGTACTCTGCTTCGAAATGTTAACCCTTTACTCCATAAATACGCCGTTCTATGCCTTTGCAAACAGAATAGACCCAGATCAGATGACTCATATAAGAGCCATCTGATCAGGGTCTGCTCTGTTTGCTTACGATATAATATAAACATGGTTCTACAGTTTTGCTATGGCCTCAATTCCAGTGTCCATTTGCTATTACTATTGTAAAAAATAATTGTATTAATAATACTGGGGTCATAATTTCTCATATAAATATTCATGGAGTAAGGGCTAGCCCTTCACTTGATAATCCTGCCTTCAAATGCTTTTGCAAACATCTAGCAGACCCAGATCAGAGACCTCCTGGGGTTATCTGACCAGTGTCTGCTCTGTTTGCTTATTTGTACTGTATCTGATTGTGTACTGTTTGCCATGGCAATAATTTTTTTATAATAAATGTTCTCTTTATTGCTTATACAATAATTAAACTGATAATTTCGTAAATGACATATTAACATAAATTGTTTTTGCCATGACAGAAACTGTAGAATCAAGTCTATACTATTCCATAAGAGCAGACCTTGAGAAGACAACTCCTACATTACTGAGCTGTCTGATCCAGGTCTACTCTGTTTGTAATGTGTACATATGCATCTCTATCAAGTAAAAGGTTAAACAAACAGAGCTCCTGATAAGATGTGTAAATTAAAACATTTCCAAGAATAACTTCTTTATTTCTCCACCAAACCCTATGTAGTGACCACTCTTTAGAATCGTCTCGAAGAGACAATTCTAAAGAATGGTCACAACATAGGGTTTGGTGAAGAAATGTCGATTTTAGTATTTGAGTATGCATCATTATCTGTAGCTCTGTTAAACAAAGGTCAAGGACTGAGCTGGTGAAAGACAAATAAAGCTGTATATAGATGCGTACCACTATCTTGCCCTTCTTGTTAGTCCTCCACTGTTAATGTCAAGAAAAACGTGCAAAATATTTCGCTCAGTGAAATATAAAATAACCTCAAGCATTCTAAGCAGTTTTTTGTTTGTTAACCCTTTCCCTGTTCAATATATTTGTATTTATTCCAAATTACAATATCTACTGAATATTCATGAACAAAATAATTATAATGAAATATAGAAGGTGGAGCATTGTAGCCATTTTAGAAAGTAAAGAAACAGATCTATCAAAGGTCATTAGCAAACAGAGCAGACCCTGATCAGACGGCTCCATTAGAAGCCGTCTGATCTGGGTCTACTTATGATGTAATTATGTCTTACATATATTTTCATCAAGGAAAGGGTTAGTGCTTATCCTAGTGTAAATGATATTCCTGTCTCTGACTTGATTCATAATTGTTGAAGCTATTGAGAAACTATTGACCGAGAGTCAAACACCCGGGATCCTGATGAAACATGGAGTTATACACACAATCAACTGGATCTATGCTGTTTGCAAGTCTGTTCTCACTTAGAAGGAGAACCATTTTGCAGCCAACTGTTTTGTATGCACTGCTTAATTAAATAAATTGCTTCTGTCAGTGATATCAGAAATTGATCAATGAAATAAATTGCTTCCATTAGTAATACCAGAAATTGATTTATGAAATAAAATGTTTCTGCCAGTGATACCAGACACTGATCAACGAAATGAAATGTTTCACTTGGTATTAACAGATACTGGTGAATGAAATAAAATGCTTCTGCCAGTGATATCATGCACTGATGATTTAACTTAAAATGCTTCTGTAAGTGATACCAGACACTGATTAAATGACATAAAATTCTTCTGTCGGTGTTACTAGACTCTGATTAATGAAATAAAATGCTTCTGTCAGTAATGCATAACACTAATTTATGAAATAAATTGTTTCTGTCAGTGACAACAGGCACTGATGAATGAAATAAAATGCTAGTCAGTGATACCAGACACTGATTATAAAATAAACTGCTTCCATTAGTGATATCAGAAACTGAATAATGAAATAAAATGTTTCCGTCAGTGATACCTGAAACTGAATAATGAAATAAAATGCTTCTGTCCGTGATACCTGAAACTGATAAGTGAAATAAAATGCTTCTATCAGTGATAATGGACATTGATTAATCAAATGCAATGCTCCTGTCAGTGATCCCTAGTTAACTCTTTACCTGATCAATGTGCCTTTTAAAGCTTCAGCAGTCAGTGTAGACCTAAATCAGACTACATCCTGTAGGAGCCATCTGTTTAGGGTCTGCTCTGCATTGATTATGGATTAATATAGATCTGCCAGGTCAAAAACATCCTTATACTCAAATAAATACAGTGGGACCAGTCTTAAGCAGCCATCAAAAAGAGGTCTCATTCTGGATCTGTAAGGCAGGTGTCAGCTAAATGCAGGGCAAAAGTCCTATAGGAGCTTTCTGTATTACTTTTGCCCTGCATTAAGTAACCACCTGCTTTTTGACACCCCTATGTTAAATGATTGGTCGCTTAAAAAGCAGCTAATAAATATTCATTATTTCATTATTTCTTACAGGAATATTCATAAGGTAAAGGGTTATAGAGTTATCACTGTATTTATTGATGTTGTATAGTTTTACCTCCTCCTTTTCTTCATCAGCTTTCTCCTCTTTGTTTTCTTCCTCCAGGCCCTGTATCTGAGCCAGCGTGGGCGTGTTCTGAAGCTGCTCTGTCAGATAATTGAGCAGTGTGGATACCGAGTTCACCGCCAGTACATGCATCGTGTTGACGATCAGGTAATCAGCAAGCCGGATAAAACTGAAACATAGCACAAACACCATGTATATACAAAGTATTCTTCACTTGGGAAAAGTCTCAGCTTTTAATGATAAAAATATACTACATCAATATGCCTTTCGACGCCTCTGTAATAGTCACTTCTTGAAACCATTGTGATAAATAGGAGCAAATGCGCTATTCATCACAATGGTTTCAAACTACAAAATTCGAAAATTTTCCTTTTCTCTAGTTAATGCTCCTTTTTGACAGATTTACTTAAAGAGGTAGGATCTAAAAATAGCCTATGAGGGAATGGAATAATAGCCAATACTAAGCATATGACAGCATGCATCTTATTAGAATCCACACTGTTTGAAACAATCTACTCTGAGAGTTCAAACTACAGAGTTCAACTTAATCCACTACCTCATACGCTATTTTAGACCCAACCTCTTTGAAGAAATCTACTCAAAAGGAGCAATCAGTACAGGAAACGAAAATTTCAGAATTGTGTAGTTTTGAAACCCCAGAATTGTGTAGTTTTGAAATCATTGTGATAAATTGAGCATTTGCTCCATAGGAGTAAATGATCTATTTATCACACTGGTTTCAAAAAGTGATTTTTCACAGAGGTGTCAAAAGGCATCAAAAGGAGGGAAAGGGTTAAGCTGGAATGAAGTTTTGAGATACAAATGACAACAATGTAGGTATTTTCACCGTTTCGGGTGACAATATGTCTGCGTTAGTTTTCATACACTTCATCAGCACTACATACCAGGTGAGCCTCTTGCAGTGCTCTCGTTTGTTGGCCTGCTCTGTGTAGGTCATTTTGTCCGGAGCCTCACCATATATGTCCATGTCGTAGTTACTCTGCATCAGGTAGCTGGACGCTGTACCTGGTGCTCCAAAATCTCCTGTAAACACAAAAAGTATCCAGTTATAAATATCTCTTCAATACTGGACATGATTGGTGATCGAAAGCTTAAACTCCCTATTAACCCTTTCCCTGTTCAATATTCATGTCAGAAATTATGATATCATGAATATTTATTAGCTACTTTTTATAATGTAAAATTTTCAAGGACACTTTTGGCTTTGAAAAAAAACTGAAGGATCAGATCTACATGTATATCAGATCTAAAGCAAACAGAGCAGACTCTGATCAAATGGCTCTTATCTGGGTCTACTCTGTGTGCAAATGCATGAAAATGCGTTTATATGAAAGCTTTTTATTTTAATTTTGTATCAATTAGTTTACCCTTTGCTTGGTACATATCCATGTAAGATATGATGATGTAATGCATATCTATTAGTTTTAAAACCTTCCTCTGTTGAACACGCATGTAATAAGTAATGATATCATGGCTAGTATGTATATTAATTTTTATAATGGCTTTTGATCACAGGCCATGTCGGCTCAGGCAGAAACTGCAAACTCATATCTACGTACAGTAGAACCTCTCTATAACGACCACTAAATTGTGTTAATTAGTTGGTATTTAGGGCAGGTGGCAGCTTAAACCAAGGTGAAAGTAAAACAGAACGCTCCTATAGGAGCCTTCTGTTTTACTTTCACCTTTCTCTAAGCAGCCACCTGCCTTTGAAACAAAATACTTGATGTAATTTAGTGGCTGTTAAAGAGAGGTTTTTCTGTAATACCATAAGCAGAGAGGGCAAATCCTGTCTTGTACATTAAAATTCAAGTCAGAAAATATGTTTAAAATCAAATATTCAAATAAGAATATGCAGAAGTGTTAACAGTGCATTCTCCTTTTTATTTGATTGAGATACCTACAAAACAAATTAAATTGCAGACTGTTGAAACTAGAGACGAGTCCACAGGTCACAGGTATGACTGGGGAATGATTATATGAGAAAAGAGTACTTCAGAGTTGCCACAAACCAGAGGAAACAAAATTCCCTGACATTTCCCTGGCATAATTTCAAATTTCCCTGACAGATTAAATTGCAACATTTGGTCTTTCTGTCATAATTCATGTTATATTTTTAGAAAGTTTAATATATATGGCCTTGAAACTCAATTTTTTTTCACAATACCCTAACGATTCTTTTACATTTAACTATATTTTCAAATTTCCCCAACAACTCTCAAAATTCCCTCACATTTCCCTAACTATGAAAAAAATTCAAATTCTCTAACTTTTCCCTGACATGTGGCAACTCTGTTCAACATCTGTATCTTACCTGGACTTTCTCCGCCTTCATAGAAGTAATCATCTGGTGTGAATCCTGCTTCCAGGAGGGCTGTGCGGCAAGCACTTCTCACCACTTCTTTCACCAGGTCGCGGAACTCCATCAATCTACCAGCGACCTCACTGAGCTGTTGGAACTGAGCCTCATTAAACTCACGCAGAGAGTACGTACGACCTTTCTCAACCTTACACAGGCCCATGTCGCTGATACGGTGACACATTTCACGCACATTCATCAGAGCCGGTCTCAAGGACTGTAGATAAAATACAACATTGTCACTTTCAAACCACCCTTTTTCATACCTTTGAAAAAAAAGTAGACCAACATCAGATATCTCCTACAGGAGTCGTCTGATCAGGGTCTGCTCTGTTTGCTTATATAATTTTATATTTCGGGTTCTACAATTTTTGCCATGGTGCAAAAATACTGAGCTCATGTATCATTATTACAAATTCTGTAATAAATATTGCTGATGTCATCATTCCATGAATAGTCATCAGGTAAATTATTAAAAGAAATGATATACAGTACACTACAAGTTTCTATTCCAAATTCTACAATGTTGAACTCTTTGTTAGAAAAAAATGACATAATAAATATTAATTCAGTTTTTATATAATATCATATGAAGTTTATGTCATGGGGGGATATTGTAGAATGAAATCAGATCAAGATCAGACAACTCCTGTTAGAGACATCTGATCAGGGTATGCTCTATTTGCTTACGGATTCATAAAGATCTAATGGCAGAGTTTCTACCCTTGCCAAACACATTCTTGTTCTCTCGTTTAAATGCCAGTATAAAGATCAAGCTAATTACTATTCATACATACATTATCCAGAGGTCCAGATAACTTGAGATAAGCTACATGAATCTAAACATTTCCAAGAATGACTTCTTTATTTCTCTACCAAACCCTATGTTGTAAGGGCTGTTCCATTTTGCAGGAAGACATTTTGAAACACAGCTATGCATGGGTGGGTTTCACTGCAAAAATGGTACTATTTGGTTCTGTAATTAGTAAAAAACTTCTACGGGTGGGTGGCCACCTGCACCCCAATACACATTTAAATGGAACAGCCCTAACCAAGCACTCTTTAGAATCATCTGCTTTGGTGGTGGAATAACGATTTTAGTATTTGAGTATGCACCTTTACCTGTACCTCTGATTATTGCTTGCATACATAGATAAGATATAACTGAGAGTTATGAATGTAGTAACAACAAAACATTTTGTAACAAACTTACTGGGTTAACAATGAACAGATTCTCGTTCAGTGCCTTCTTGCACTGTGCAATCTTCTTGGACTTTACGTTGCCCCTCCACACACTGAACGCCTTCCATTTCCTGAACAATTTGAATGTTGGGATCTGAAATCAAATAATCATGTAAAATAGGCTTATAGCTCTGGAACATAGTACACTTAACCCTTTCCTTCATATAAATGCTTTTTCACACATTTGCAAACAGAGTAGACCCAGATCAGATGGCTCCTAAAGGAGCCATCTGATCAGGGTCTGCTCTGTTTGCGAATGGAATTTTGATAGATCTGTATCTTTATTTTTAAAATGGCTAAAACAGTAATACTTGTCTGCAATAACATCTAATTCTGGGTTTCTGCTGAACCCATTCCTTCGTACAGACACTTTTGCAAGCCAAACAGAGTAGACCCAGATCAGACTGCTGTATGAGTCATCTAACCAAGATGCAAACAGTTAATGCAGAATGATAGTTATGTAGAAAACTCCTCTAGAAGCTTTCTGCATTGCGTTCGTCCTGCATTAACCCATTCTGTTATAGGCTATTTTAACACCAGGCCTCTGTAAATAAATCTACTAAAAAGGAACATTTAATAGCAAATAGGTAAATTTTAGAATTGTGTAGTTTTAAAACTTTTGTGATGGATACAGCATATGCTCCTATGGAGCTAAATGAAGCTAAATTATTCATTAGAGAACGGGCTAAAGAAGCAGATATATGATGCCAGACAATATATTTTACTGACCTGGACGAGTTTCTGGAAGTATCCATACTCCAACTCCCATCTGTCCAATGTAACAAACTCCGTCTCATCGTCGTTCCTGATCCGAGTCACACCCTTCTGACTGATGGTACAATAGTCTGTTTTGTTGATGTTCTCATGATTCACAACCCTGCAGACAAAGACCAAACATATGCTGTAAAACTTTTCTAAAGCAACAAGTCAAAAGTCAAAATGTGGTCAGTGGTTCCAGGATTAATTCCTGAAGATCCATATGATAAATAAATGTTACAATAAAATTGCCATCATGATATGTGTTTCCATAAGATACAGCTAACTCTTCCTCTGTTCTATGTTTATTCCAAATTACAATACCTACTGGATATCCATGGAAGGTAGATCATTGTAGTCATTTTAGAAAGTAAAGAAAAAGATCTTTCAAATTCCATTTGCAAACGGAGCAGACCCTAATTAGACAGCTCCTACAGGTGCTGTTTGATCTGTGTCTACTCTGTTTGCAAATGCATAAATCGGCAGGTGACACAAACGGGTTAACAAGAGCACCGCAAGACGGGCAATATACGCCCGAAGGCTGTTCTATTTACACAATATGTTGAAAAATAAAGGAGGAGTTAGTTGCACAAGAAATTGCTACCCGAAACTATCAAAGGGCAATAACTCCAGAATGAAAAATGATATGAGAGTTATCTCACTGATATGCACAACTACACATCAGTATCTATCATTTCTGAAAGTTTGAAGAAATTATGTTGAAAAATAAAGGAGGAGTTAGTTGCACAAGAAATTGCTACCCGAAACTATCAAAGGGCAATAACTCCAGAATGAAAAATGATATGAGAGTTATCTCACTGATATGCACAACTACACATCAATATCTATCATTCCTGAAAGTTTGAAGAAATTATGTTGAAAAATAAAGGAGGAGTTAGTTGCACAAGAAATTGCTACCCGAAACTATCAAAGGGCAATAACTCCAGAATGAAAAATGATATGAGAGTTATCTCACTAATATGCACAACTACACATCAGTATCTATCATTCCTGAAAGTTTGAAGAAATTATGTTGAAAAATAAAGGAGGAGTTAGTTGCACAAGAAATTGCTAACGGACAGACGGACAGACGGCCGGCCGGCCGGACGACATGCGCCATACCATAATACGTCCCTTCGGACGTATAAAAAGGACCCTAAGTCATTCTCAACGTTACAAGAGCACCGCGAGATGGGGCAATATACGCCCGAAGGCTGTTCTATTTACACAATGTGTGAACCTTCAGAAGTTGCGCATATGAGGTCTATTAGGGCTAAGGCAATAGCAAGGAGAGTAATTACCCGAAACTATCAAAGGGCAATAACTCCAGAATGAAAAATGATATGAGAGTTATCTCACTGATATGCACAACTACACATCAGTATCTATCATTCCTGAAAGTTTGAAGAAATTATGTTGAAAAATAAAGGAGGAGTTAGTTGCACAAGAAATTGCTACCCGAAACTATCAAAGGGCAATAACTCCAGAATGAACAAGTTTGAAATAAGTGAATAAATATCCAAGATATGAGCATGGTAAGAACAGTGTACATAGCAATCATTTTCAGACTTTCAGACTTTTTTGAACTTTGGAAAAAAAGTCGAGAAAGTTTAAACCGAACGTGACATAAGTGCGTTTAACCTTTCACCTTCAAATATGACTGACCTTAAAGGTAATGATGTAGGTCTAGTTAGCTACAGCCAGGACACAAAATTTGCTAACGCTCTATTTGTGACCTTGACCTTGAAAGTTCACAATTGGGTTTTGTATGCAACACACCTTCAAGTGATACTGAAGCCCTATTTGTGACCTTGACCTTGAAAGTTCACAATTGGGTTTTGTACGCGACACACCTTCAAGTGATACTGAACATATGTGTGAAAGAATTTTGAAAATCGGAGAAAAAATGAGTAAGTTATAGCCAGGACACGAATTTGCTAACGGACGGACAGAATTGCTAACGCCCTATTTGTGACCTTGACCTTGAAAGTTCACCATTGGGTTTTGTACGCGACACACCTTCAAGTGATACTGAACATACGTGTGAAAGAATTTTGAAAATTGGTGAAAAGATGAGTAAGTTTTAGCAAGGACACGAAAATTGCTAACGCCCTATTTGTGACCTTGACCTTGAAAGTTCACAATTGGGTTTTGTACGCGACACACCTTCAAGTGATACTGAACATTTGTGTGAAAGAATTTTGAAAATCGGAGAAAAAATGAGTAAGTTATAGCCAGGACACGAATTTGCTAACGGACGGACGGACGGACGTACTAACAAATGGGTAGTTGTGTGACTTTTTCCTTTGATCTTTTCTTGTGTGACTAGTTCCACAAGAAAAACTATTTTTGGCTCTAACTTTGGAAAAGAATGATCTGGAAGCTAACCCTAACCCTAACCCTATGTCCCACAACTGGCCAGGTTAATGTCACAAGAAATGGCCAGGTTAATGTCACAAGAGATGGCCAGGTTAATGATTTTACTTGTGTGACTAGTTAGAAAAAGTCACACAACTACCCTTTGGTGAGTGCGGACAGACGGACAGACGGACAGACGGACACCCAGCCAGACGGCCAGACGATGGAGACCATAACATAATACGACCCTTCGGGCGTATAAAAAGAGATGCTATCAACAGTCAAATTTAACACTACCAGTCTTGCACACTTGTGTTACTCATTTCATTTTCCTCATGTAACACATTAATATACATGAAGACTGACAAAACCATCAGATTTAAAACAGAGCTCCAGATAAGATAATTCTCAAAAATAGCTCCTTTACTTCTCCACCAAACCCAATACTGTGACCACTCTTTAGAATTATCTCTTCGAGGCGATTCTAAAGAGTGGTCATAGCATAGGATTTGGTGGAGAAATGATGATTTTAGTATTTGGGTATGCACCCTTATCTGTAGCTCTGTTAAGAATCACTAACTCACCTGAGATTGTAGTAATGATACTCCACGGATGATTTAGGAACAGCTGGGCTCAGGTACAAGAACCCAATCCTCTCATTATCCTTGATCAGCTGGGTGATTTTAGCTGTGTCCCTCAAACCTTCATATGACTCCAGAACTGAAATGAAATGTACAACACTCTAGTCAGAGAAGAACTTAACCTTCTACTCCATAAATAAACCTTTGTACACCTTTGCAAACAGAGTAGACTCAGATCAGACGGCTCCTATAGGAACCATCTGATCAGAGTCTGCTCTATTTACTTTTGAAATTGTAATAAACCTGACCCTACATTTTCTGCCAGTACCAAAAAAGACTTTTATACATATGTCATAATAAAAAAAATATTTAATAAATAATCATGATGTTATTTTTTGCATGAATATTCAAAAGAGTTAATGCTTTACTCCGTAATACACCTTTCTACACGTTTGCAAACAGAACAGATACCGACCAGATGGCTCCTATAGGAGATAGATATATAGATGGCTCCTATAGGAGATAGATATACAGATGGCTCCTATAGGAGATAGATATACAGATGGCTCCTATAGGAGATAGATATACAGATGGCTCCTATAGGAGATAGATATACAGATGGCTCCTATAGGAGATAGATATACAGATGGCTCCTATAGGAGATAGATATACAGATGGCTCCTATAGGAGATAGATATACAGATGGCTCCTATAGGAGATAGATATACAGATTAGGAGATAGATATACAGGTGGCTCCTATAGGAGATAGATATACAGATGGCTCCTATAGGAGATAGATATACAGATTAGGAGATAACAGGTGGCTCCTATAGGAGATAGATATACAGATGGCTCCTATAGGAGATAGATATACAGATGGCTCCTATAGGAGATAGATATACAGATTAGGCGATAGATATACTAGTGGGTCCTATAGGAGATAGATATACAGATTAGGAGATAGATATACAGGTGGCTCCTATAGGAGATAGATATACAGATGGCTCCTATAGGAGATAGATATACAGATGGCTCCTATAAGAGATAGATATACAGATTAGGAGATAGATATACAGATGGCTCCTATAGGCAGCCCTTTTTTTATGCCATTTTTGGGGCCGATATTCGGCCCCATTCCCCAAGCCAAATCATATACTTTTTTCCCCAAAATCTGGTAAAAATTCCCCACCTCATGTCGTATTTTTGAAGGCCGATGTTCCGAATTATTTCTGTCCAAACAACTGTTAAAGATGCACCGAGATTCGTAGACGTAACTTCTGTATATGTGAGATATTCCGATAGTAGGGAAATTGGCGAGTAGTTCCGAATGTGAGTCATCATCGCTAGACGCTTATTGATTTAATACTAGAAAAGTCAAGCGTCGTCGGGACATGAAACGTGTTTTCTGTACACATCGAAAATGTCTCATTAAATTTGTTGTTATGTGAAAAAATTAAAAAAGAATGACGGAAAGGGATCTTTTAAGATTGACTTTATGTTTAAGCAAGCTGTCATGAATCAGTCTAGCTCTCGGGCATAAATGTCTAACGACAGTGAAATCGTAAATTCTGAGGAAACACCTGGACCATCGGGATCGTGCGCGGATGTTAGCAAGTGTCATATTCATTATAGTAAACAAGTTTTATGAAAACAATTTGTAACTAGAGGTTTGTTTTTGTCACAAAAACAGATGTGTCCCCCTCCCATCCTCTTTCCACTGTATAGAAGATATAAGTGTACACTTGTCTTCAAGTCTTGTCATATGCAAACAGTCTAGTCCCAGATCAGAGGGCTCCTAAAGAGCCATCTGATCAGGGTCTGCACTGTTTGTAATTTTGAAATATATTGGAAAAACAACCCTTAAATAATAGTCAAAAATGGACTTAATTGGAAACATTTACCTGGAAGTGTCAATTTTGAAATACCAGTGAGGAATGAGTTAAAATAAACCCTGGTTTTTGTCGCCTATGAAGACTGTTACAGTGTAATTTTTCCCAAAAAGGCCCAGTTACGTTGCAAAATTTTTCCCCAAAAGGCCCAGTTATGTTGCAAATTCCCCAGTCTAAAGGCCCCGCCACACTTCCCCAAAACCTTAAAAAAAGGGCTGCCTATAGGAGCCCCCTGATCAGGGCCTGCTTTGTTTGGGTATGATAATACATTATGATATAGATCTGATTCTCAAGTTTCTGCTTTGGCAAAGATTTCATTTGGTAATATGCCATTTTAAAAACTAATCTAAATAATAATCATGATGTCATCATTTCTTTATGAATATTCTTGAAGTAAAGGGTAAAAAATTCAAATACCTTTAGGTTTTGTTGAAGGTGGTATCATAGGCCCATCAGCATGGGCTCTACCTCTGGGTGTTGTAGATTTGGGCTTCTTTGGAGGTGTTGGCATTCTAAAAGACATCGAGTCCTGTTTCTCCTTAAGGTCATCTGGCAGGTCAGGCAGTGGGGACGGGACTGATCCCTCTGGTCTCTCCAGCGGTGGAGCTACCATGCTTTTCCTTTTCAGTTTCGCGCTTGGGTCTTCCGCAGCAAGTTTGGCCAGTTTTTCTGCCTCAATTTTTTCACGGTTCATCTTCTGTATGTATTCTGGATGATTCCTCACCTGGTATTTCTGTAAGCTTGGCTGTGAGGAGGAGTACCAAAACAAACAGTTAAAGTGAAAGTCTCTACACTTTAAATGCATATATATTTCAACATCATAAAACTTGGAATTTGTTATGTTCAATCATTATTATGAAGATTGTCAATTTGAACTTATATCGAAAAATGCCCCTGTGATATATATAAAATATAAAATAATTTTCATCAATGCTTACCGGTATTTATTTATTTTTGTTGTTGTTGTACAGCAAACTTTTATCGGCCTGTGTCTAACAGTTACAAAACTAAAATGCACCCTCAATAAATGCTGATACAGTAAAACCCTGCTAATGTGACAACCCAAGAGAGGTATAATTCTAGGTGCTAGATGCAGGTAGTATCTTAATGCAGGACAAAAGTAATGCAGAAAGCTCCTAGGAGCTTTCTGAATTACTTTTGTCCTGCATTAAGCAACCACCTGCTTATAAAGACCCTCATGTTAATTCATTAAGTACAGTACTCCCTCCCTACAATGGCCATCTCAATAAAGATTCCCTCCTTACAACAATACAATAATTGTCACTGTTTCCAAAACAAAAAGGCCCCAGAAACAACTTTTTTCCATCGTATTTTCTTTATGCCTCCATCAAACCCTATCATAGGTTTGATTAAGGCATAACAGTTTTAGTTCTAGACATACATCTAGAAGCTAGTTATGTTTGATTTTCCCTCCCTATAACAACTCCCTCTGAACAATACATACAATCTTCGTATCCCAAAGGGTGTCATTGAAGAGAGGGAGCACTGTAGTCGCATAAGAGGGGTTCTACTGTATATCATGACTAACAGTGTAGACTCAGCTCCTAGAGGAACCATCTGATCACAATCTACACAGCTCCTAGAGGAACCATCTGATCACAATCTACACAGCTCCTAGAGGAACCATCTGATCACAATCTACACAGTTTGTCAATTAAAATCTTCTCGCAAAAGTAATCATTTCATGGTGAATGAACTTAAAAGCTAAACCATGATGGGACATTCCACTTTAAAAATTCAGCAAGTAACCTTTCTTTTTGAAACAATTGTGATAAATAAAGCATTAAAATTTGTACCATATGAGCAAATGCACTATTTATCACAATGGTTTCAAAAGGACACACTTCTAAAATTGTCCATTTTTTCTAGTAAATGCTTCTTTTGAGTAAATACAGTCAAAGAGGCTGGGTCTAGAATAACTTCTGAGGTATACCCCTGACAGTGAGCAAACGACAAATGTTCACAGCACAGTGACTGTCTTGTTGCATCTCAGAACAAGAAGATAGAATTGTGTTTGTGTTTTAACTCTTTACTCCATGTATATTAACCCTTCGCTTGCTGAATTTAAAATACATTTCTCCTTCTTTAGTTTACCCATACCCTGTTGTATAATTATACATATATCTTCACTATGTACAAGTATTTCGCTGTGCAGTCACTGCTGTGGAGTGCACTAGTTGCACAATCTACTTGTAAATAGTGCAGAAAGTCATTTAAGGAGTAAAGGGTTGTGTTATTTAAAAAATAAAATGTTGAAAGAAAATGATAAAACTTACTACTGGCTCCAGTTTCGGGGCTGTTGGTATATTTGCTTTTTTGACTTGTGTTTGAGTCACTCTGTTGAATTTTAGAACTCTTGTGTTTACTGGGGCTTGTTGAGGGGCATATGAATACAATCTAGCCTTGAGCTGTTCAGGATCAACAGCTTTCAGTCCTTCCAATGGTCCATTCCCTGCTCCGTTCATCTGGCTGTCTAGGGAGGATCCAACAGCACGGCCATTCACAGCAGTGCCATTCACACCGTTGACACCATTGCCCATCGAGCCATTCAGGCTCTGACGAGTCAAAGGGTGCCCAAAGGACATTGTGTCTTGAAGATCTGAAAATGTAAAATCAAAAACATTCAAGTCAAGCAATTTCAAAAGGAGATTTATAAACAGTGTAGACCAAGATCCATCTATTGAAATATTTTAGATTGTCCAGTCTGAAAAAATGTAGACTCTCATCAGATGTTTCATTTTAACCCAATCCTCCATGAATATTCATGTAAGAAATAATGACATTATGAATATTAATTAGATTAATTTGTTATAATAGCACATGAACACATGAATGTTTACCCATGTCAGAAACTTTAGAGTCATATCTATATAATATCATAAGCAAACAGAGCAGACCCTGATCAGACGGCTCCTATAGGAGTCGTATGATCTGGGTCTATTCTGTATGCAAAGGCGTAGAAAGGTGTATTCATGGAGTAAAGAGTTAATATCTCAACTAGTCTGACATCTTGAGAGTTATGGGGTGAACTCTGCAAACAGTTTAGATCCAGACAAGATGCCTAGTAAGTTAGTTACAAGGTATCTCATCAGGATCTAAAGTTAAAACTGTTTGACAATAACAATAAAATAAAATCAACTTAGCCAATTTCAGGAAAACAATAATAAAGATTGCATATACTGTAGTTACTAGAGTGTCCCACTTAATCTGGTAGATGGCTAAACTGTTTTTTCGATTTCAGGGCAGTTTAGTGAAAAGTACAATCTGTGCTAAATTATTTTAAAATCATTTTAAACTACAGCTACATAGTGACAATTGGAATGATATAAATTTACACTATCAAGACGTTAACAAGATTATGGATTATTTTAGCCCTTTACTTCATGAATATCTGTGTTAAAGAAATCATGAGTCTGATATAATGAATATTATGTAACATGGTGAAAAAGTTGTGACTAAACTGGGACTCGAACCCATGGCCTTTGGCTTACCATGCCAACACTCTACAGTGCCTGAGCTACCAAGTCACACAGTCTAAGCCTATCAACTGTTTCACCACAATCTTTACCACTCACTCCTGGCTACAATTACTTAGATAAATATTCACAATAGCATATGAACACAAGCTTTTTTGACGATTCCAGAACTGTAGAATTACACCTACATCATTTTGTATGCATTTTATAAAGCAGGCTCTGATAAAGCTGAGTGCCATCTGATCTGGGTCTACTCTATTTGCAAAGGCATTTGATCTTGATCTTGTAGGTGTCACATCATATATGAAATTCTGACACCGCGCAATAGCATGCTGGAAATTTACCCCCTGCTTTATTAACCTTTTTCCGTACAGAAAATCAAAGCAACTTAAAGAAATTATATGATGAAACAATTCCCTGCTTGAAATCCGTTTCTTCAAGTAATTATATCCGCCAGTTATTGTACAAGAGTCACCGCAGCGACCCTAGTAAACATAGAGCAATGAAACAAAATGGCATCGCGTTTAGCAACATTATTGGCTCAAAAAGGCTCGCACTGTGCTTTGTTATGATTCGTGATTTTCGGGGTCCGCTATACTAAAGCTACAAGATTTAAAGACTGCAATGCAAGCAATATAATAGAAAATCAAGTATGTAACAACACAAAAGGGCTGGCAGTCCCAAATAGCAAGACCCCTCAATACAGGAATTCATTCTTTGCAGACACTACGATACAGTGGAACAGACTCCCGAACAGCATCGTGCATGCCGATTCCGAGATCATCGCCAGAAATAACGGCGACTCTTCTCACCCCGTCGTGTAAAAGCCTTATAGGATTCTACAACGTATATATACAGATACCAAATGCTGGTTCAAAAGCCCATTTAGGCCTTATGTTGATTGTTATGTATCTTGCCGACGTTAAATAAATCTTAAATATTTTATCTATTTTCAGCACAATATATGACGATAACTACATGCACCTTCCGAGAATGTTGCCAAGATGGGCCCTTACAAGCTAATAGCTTAAGTATGACTTCGGATCAGATAAATTCAGGTAAATCTTAATTTGTGACAAAGAGTTATGAAAGTCACTGAAAGAGAATATGCTTGTTTTGAAACTTTCTGAGTGATCATGTTTCCCCCGTAGGACGTGGGAAAATAAACAAAAGCTCATGCTACAATTTATAACACCGAGATTCGATTATGAAATAAAACTGTATGCTTCGATAAGTTCAATCTTTTTATAACGCTGAAACAACGATAATTATGACATTGAGAATTTTATTACGAAGAAAAACGAAAATCTAGAACGCCGATATTTTTGTACATAAAGAGACAAAATTAGCAACTGACACATATTTCTTTCATCTCAGATATATTCATCGATTACCTGTTTCACTTCTATCTATTTAGTTAGTGTTCCTTAGAAGCATATAAAAGTCACAAATAGCCAAAATATTGCAGTCTTCACGAATTCAGACCGCCATGATGGTTTGTATCACTTGGCAACAAACTCGGTTACACAGTCGTCTTGTTCCGTTAATTTCCGTGATTGCCGTTGACCAATCGTACACACAAATCTTCATAGTCGGGTATTTCCGGTTTCACGGTTTGCGATTTGGAAGCCCTTGAATGCTTCCCCTTCGATATTATTGCCCGAGCTGTTGTGAATTAGTATAACAGGTGCGCGATACTCAGGTTAGACTAAAACACAGCCGCCTCTTAAATAATGAAATTATTGTTTGCGCGGTCAGCATTAGCACATGTCAATCTCCAACTCGTTCAATGTCCTGCTCTATTTATGGTATTTTAATAAAATGAATAAAAAGTATTTTGTAATTCCCATCTTATATATTTTTTATACACTGATGAAGTTCTATGGACGAAACATGTCAGTTAAAAAGTACTTTTTCAAAAACGAACAAAAAATTGAAGTTAGTTTTTTTATTGTAACTATTACATTATCATCTTTTATCGACAAATTAACAAACACCATTAACCCTTTCCTGTTGAATATTCATGTAAAATCTAATGATATCATTAATATTATTAGATGAATTATTTTTTACAATACATGTATGTATATATGTCTCTGGTTGTGTTCATCATTCTGCCATTGTTGGTATTCCTACTTTTTGGAACTACAATTTTGGCGTATGAATAATCTTAAATTAATACAATAAGGCACTTTTCAGTCAGCTATAGAGGGTCATATACAGTAGCGCCCCTCTAATGCGACCACTTAATGAATAAACACGGTTGTCTTTATAAGCAGGTGGTTGCTTAATGCAGAACAAAGGTAATGCAGAAATCTCCTCTATAGGAGCTTTCTGCATTATTTTTGTCCTGCATTAGGCTACCACCTGCATCTAGCACCCAGAACTATACATCTTTCAGGTGGTCGCATTAGAGGGTTTTTACTGTATATCACTTTCCCTAAATCAATAGACAGTAAAGCGTAACAATTTATTCGGATAAA